>CM032412.1:4623919-5151419 GCA_019049475.1 Eueides isabella | reverse complement strand
ATGTTTGTCCGTTTGTCTGTGCGCTTGTACGCGCTAATCTCAGAAACGGCAAACCAGATACAAATTCAGTTTTCATTATTCTATTTTGGCAACTTTTTTTAAATCGGTTAGTAAATAAGAACTTACCCCCCACTTAAAATATTTAGTACGAAAAAATTGCTACAAAAAAATATTTATTTTAGTTTTCAACGTACAGATATTGTTTTAAATGTGATAATGTTACTAGAACATGAAAGTAATTGAGATTTGTAAGTAAGATAGTGTAATTCAAGCGGGCGAAGCCGCCAACGTAGTATATATATATATATATATATATATATATATATATATATATATATATATATATATATATATATATATATATATATATATATATATATATATATATATATATATATGTGTGTGTATATATATGTCTTCATTTGTCCATACAGATACATCCACGCCCAACATCTAGTCCATATGGATTTAAAACCCGGCAACATATTTATATGTCGCGGGGATGAACCCGCACCCACCGACTCGGATGACGGGTACGATGACGACGACATGCCGGTCACTGTGCAACACAAGTATAAGATTGGTGAGTGTTTTTTTTTGGTAACGCAGTTGTTGATTCGGTAACGTAGGTGTTTTTTTTTTAGTTGCTCAGTTTCACGCTGTATCCCGTTTACAGTGGGGTAGACAGAGGGATTGGAAGCGTGTTAGGTTGTAGGTTTGATCCTCGCTCGTGGATATGATTTTTTTTTTTATTTGTTCGCTCTGGTAACAAAATACGCGGCGTTAAGTTCCACCGTCTACACGCGACTCCTGAAATTCAGTGGTGCGTAAAGAACAGAAGTCCGTTAACATTAGGTTCCCAAGTTCCCTTTACATATCCATGTCTAGTGCGGGATGCGGCGTGAAACTAACTATTGAATAAGAAAAATATTTCTCCGTTCTGGTAACACACAACGTAACAACGCCTCGAATTCTAAACTTGGCCTGTCGTGGCGCAGCGGCACAAGCGTGTGACTGTAACCGACAGGTTCTGGGTTCGATCCCCGGTCGAGGAAATGAAATATTTAATATTTTCAATTTAAATATTTAATGTTTCATCTCTTCGCTCTGGTAATAAGGCAAAGCGCGGCGTTGGTTTCCGCCACTCAACACGCAATGCCTCAAATTGTTGAAGTGTTGAAGTGGAACGGAGTGTCATAACACTGGGTTTCACTTCCGTTCCCTCTGCCTACCCTGCCTAGTGCGGGATACAGCGTGAAGCTGAGAGAAAAAGGTAACACACAACGTAACAACGCCTCGAATTCTAAACTTGGGGAACCTTAGCATTGACACAAGGTTCCCAAGTTCCCTCAGCACAAAAGCTTGTCGCAATAGTAATATAGCGTTGGGTTCCCCTCCAGGTGACCTCGGGCACGTGACGTGCATCTCCTCGCCGCTGGTGGAGGAGGGCGACTGCAGGTACCTGCCCAAGGAGGTGCTGCAGGAGGACTTCTCTCATCTGACCAAGGCTGATATATTTGCTTTTGGTATGGTCCTTTTGTTTTTTTTTTTGGGTTTTGTTAAGTTACATTCGTGGGTTTTTGGCGTTTAAAGTTTTTTTTTTTTTTTTCGTTGTGTCATTCTGTATTTTTGGGTAGAAAAATGTTTTGTTGCGTTGTTTTTTTTTTTATGACTTTTGTATATATTATAGTATTTGTTTTTATTTGATAACAAAGATTTGGTATAGGTTGTGGGTTCGATCCCCACTCGAGGAAATTAAATGTTTAATATATTCATATGAAAATTAAAAATATGTTTTCGTTCTTTCGCTGTGGTAACAAAGCAAAAGGCGGCGTTAGGTTCCGCCATTCAAAGGAACAGAGTGTCATAAATAATATTTTATTATGTATTTTTGTACAGGCTTAACATTGTTCGAAGCTGGCGGCGGTGGTCCTCTCCCTAAGAACGGTCAAATGTGGCATGACATCAGAGATGGCAAGCTGCCGGACTTGCCCAACTTGTCACGGGAGTTCAATCAATTGCTTAAGGTATTTTATGTGGTATTTAATTATGTCTTTATCTGTGGCCTGTTGTGGGTTCGATGCCCACTCGAGGAAATTGTATATTTCTAATTTTCAATTTAAAATATTTAATGTTTATATTTCTTTGCTCTGGTAACAAGGCAAAGTGCGGCGTTGAGTTGCGCTACAGGATGCGTGAAATCTGGTGGAAAGTGGAGAACGGAACAGAGTGCCTTAAGACTAAGTTCCCAAGTTTGATATTTTTAATATGTGAAAATGTGGAATGACACTTCAAAAATATTAAAAAGGCCAGATTTGCTGAGTCGGGAATCGAACTTATAAGCATCGTGTGTTTTACACGCTGTGACACTGCGTTTTAACAAAATTAAAACTTAACTTATCTTCACGCTATATCCCTAGCGGGGTAGGCAGAGACAACGGAGCGCCAAACGCTACGGTCTCGGCATACCTCTTTCGCCTCGTCCACTGTCATCAACCTCTTCATACATGCCCTCCGGGGGGTCCTCATGCTTTTTACGTGACCTTCCTCCAGTATCGTCGATACTGTGTTTTCGAAGGTCAACCGAGGTCTCCCCCTCCCTCTCTTACCACTCACTTTTCCTTCATAAATCTTTTTTACCATTCCTTCTTCACTCATTCGCTCGACGTGCCCAAACCACCTGAGCACGTTCTTCTTCATTCTCACTGTGACATCCACGCTAGTACCTACCATTGTGTGTATCTCTTCATTGGATATGCGATCAGCTAAACTGACTCCGCATATCCGACGAAGAGATCGCATCTCTACAGCAATCATCTTTCTTACATTCTTCTTCTGTAATACCCACGTTTCGCTGCCGTATAACAGTGTCGATACCAACACTGCATTGTGTACGGCCAAACGCGCAGCTATGCTGACGTTTCGCCGTCTCAACAACGCAGCTAAGGCACCGTTAACTCTGTTACCGGCAGCAATACGCCTTTCCACATCCATTTCGTATCTACCGTCTCTGCTAAACATACTTCCCAGATATACTACCTCATTCACTTGTTCTATATATCTGATCTTGCAAACTGTTCTTAAAATTAAAACATGTTTAAATAATATTTATATATTGCAAAAATGTAAAAATTATACTCTATTTTAAAACAAAAATAACCTATAAAAGCCCCCCTTTCCCCCCTCTAGAAAATGGTCGATCCGGATCCGAACCAGCGACCATCGGCCCACAGTCTCCGCAGACACCCGCTGCTACATCCGTCCGGCAACAAAAGTAAAGCCCAGCTGAGAAGGGAACTGGCAGCGGCCAAGTTGAAGAATGAATTGTTGGCGAGGAAACTGCAGGTCGCCGCTAGGTAGGGTTTTTGTTAGTTACCCCGTTGACAGGAACCTTGGGAACCTAATGTTGATTTTAGGCATTTCGTTGCGATGTTTTTGAATTAAATTGACGTTATTTTTTATTTATCTGATTGAAATAAATCAAACATTAAATGTTGAAAAGTGTTGCCTTATTACAATAGTGAAAACTGCATTTAAATCTGTTTAGCCGTTTCTTTAATAAGCGCGTACAAACGCACAGACAAACAAACATTTTGATGACACTATTACATAAATAAACGTCCCCTATAAGATGTTATTTAATATATCTTCCATGAACAGACAGAGATCAGTTACAGATTCATTATAAGTATAGATATACAAAATGTATAATTTCTTTGTAAATTATTAAACAAAATATATTTTTTTGTATGTTTGTTATTTATAACAAATACAGTGTTAATAAAATTCAATTATTTTTTGAACAACAATACAGATTATATAAAAAAAAATGCAAAAACGTCTGATATGTTTTTTTAGTGGAAGCTACAATATTTTTTTTCTTGTTACTCTTATAATAACGGAAAATTCTTTTTTTTTTAATATATATTACAGATGCATAAAATCTCTAACGCCCACACTGGTTAATCAAGAATCGGCGAAATTCAGGACGCGCTCAGCGAAGCGATTGCAAACGCCCCGCGTCGACAGTAACATAGTGGACATACTGAACAGCGTCACGTCACCGGTCAGAATACGCACGGACAGACGGAAAAAGATGTGATTGTATATTTTTTTTCTTATGTATTTATCGAAAGTAACACAGTGGTTATATTAAACTATATTGCGTTACCCGTCAGAATGTGCACAGATATACGAAACAAATGTAAATATATGTTTTTTTTTATATATATTTATATTTATTTATTTCGACTGTAACACAGTGGTCATATTGAATTCTGTCATGTCACCGGTCCGAATATACACGAACAGACACAATATATATATATATATATATATATATATATATATATATATATATATATATATATATATATATATATATATATATATATATATATATATATATATATATATATATATATATATATATATATATATATATATATATATATATATATATATATATATATATATATATATATATATATATATATATATATATATATATATATATATATATATATATATATATATATATATATATATATATATATAATATATATATATATATATATATATATATATATATATATATATATATATATATATATATATATATATATATATATATATATATATATATATATATATATATATATATATATATATATATATATATATATATATATATATATAATGGAAAAATGTTCATTGAGTATGACAGATAATTTGATTGTTTTGAAATGTTGCGAGGGTATTTTAATAATGTTGTGACGCCATGTTGGTTTCTCAAAACTTGTTTTATTTGTATTTATGAAATTATTTTTATTTGAAATCTTTCACAACAAGTCTTTCGTTTATGCAGATTATTGTTAAGAAAAAATTAGAGTTAATTAAAAAATCTTACAATTTCAATAAATATCGATTAACTGTTAGAAACAGTTAATCGATATTTATTAATATTCCATTGGTTATCTGTAGTGTTGATATTGATATAATCGAAAATGGAATATTTGGAAATCGATATTTTATTCTTTTTATTATTATTTTTCCTGATTTTGATAATAATTTATGAAAAGAACTTCTCGTAACATCTCAACTTATACAAAACAAAATTAAACATGGCCTTTCCAGAAAGATTTATTTCTTTTTTTTTTTTGTTTTCCGTAAAAATATCTGATATGCCACAGAAGAAAAAACATTATATATTAAATTTTTATTAACTTCGTTCTGATATGGATTTGAATTTTGGATAGTTTTTTGTATCTTTAGTTTCTACAGATTATAAAAGGAAAATCTATATTTTTCTTTCAATAAATCAATACAATAAATAGGATTGATATTTAAATTAATTATTGTTTAACTTTTTTTTTTCATCAATATTTCTTTCAACTCGGACTTGACATACAAATCTATGGTACAAAATTATATAAAAATATTGTCTGTAGATTTCTTATTTAAAAACTTGTTTTAGAGACGCTTAAGGCCATACTTTGAGGCCACCTTTGCCTCAAAGTTATATTAAAACAAAAAGTACACTAACATATATTTATTATTATTTCTTTTATTAACTTATTTAAGTTTGTTCATAATAAAGTTTGTCTATTTTAAAAAATATATACATAAAAACTGAGATAAATAAAAGAAATACGTACATATATAAATATATCTGGTATTAGTTTTTTGTAACATGTATGGTTAGTGTATTTTTTTTTTTTTTTTTTTAACTTATAAAATAACCTCATCACTACTAGATTTACGATTATGATTACAAAAGTGCCTTCGATGTTAATAAATGTGATTAAATACGTGCTTTCTACGAATTTACTGTACAAAGATATGATATTAATGATTACTATTAAATGCCTAAATTGCGGTATTTAAAAAGAAAATTACAGATAAAAAATTAAGTTTAAATGATGTGTATGATCTGTGTCCAACCGTATATTTTTTATCTGTTGACGTTGTGTCGTTGTATTCGTATTTTTTTTTTCTAAACGTTTTTTTTTTTAAATACCGTAATACATTTGTTTTATTAAATCTTCCATTTTGTCCCCACGATGTGATATTGTTTAAAAAAAATATATAAAATAAGCTATAGATAAGTATTATTGTGGATATATAAGTGTCTTTTTTAATTAAAAAAAAAAGTATAACCACAGATAACAAATAAATGAAAATAGTGTATAATTTATTAAAAATATGAATTTAAAATCATTTAGTTAGTCATATGTAATATTTATGTTAATTATTAATTAATTAATTAATTAATTGTATAGGTGTAAAGAATAATATGTTTCATACTAATATGTCCATTAGAAATTAATTTAAGATACAGGGTGTTTTATATTTGGCTTTTCTTTTTCTTTTGACAAAATTTTGTTTTTTTTTTTTCGGTATTTAGTGGTTTTTTTTAGTGACACCGCTTTACATTGTAAATTGATTTTTGTAAACGCGAAGATCTATTTTTTTTATTATAATTTAATTACTATTAAGTTTTAATTAATAATTAATTGTGCCTCCTTTATTGTTTTAGATACTGTTTTTTTTTTATTTTTCTCAAATGTAATATTCAGTAAGCCATTTCTAAAAAAAATACAGCTAATTCTCTATTTTCAAATAATATTCTTAGTTTTTTTTTTTTATAATAAACTAACGCACATTAAAAAAATAAAACGTTTATATACAGATCAAAAAGCTGCTTGCAACAATAAGGTCATTTAATTTTAGTTTTTAAAAATATTTATAACTCACCTGGTGGGTTTTCTTAGATGTATGGATAGATCTCATGCTTTCTCTTTTTTTTATAAAAAAAAAATAATATTTTCTCTATAATTAATTATCTATATTGAAATGAATGGCTGTATGCGTTAAGGTCAAATCTGTTTTGGTTGATTGTGACTATAATATTAGTATTTGTGATTTTTTTTTAATTGTATTATGACTGACTTTCAAAGATTGTTTAATTTTAGTTGGGTATTGGGGATTCGATACCCGGTTGAGGGAGTTTAGTCTTTTGTTTTCTTGCTCTGGTAAATAGAGTGTCTTATCATTAGGTACCCTTTTGTTCTGCATTTTGCGGGATAGAGCGTGAAACTGTTAAATAATTAAATTTTCTTTGAAAGTTCGTTTTGTATAGTTAGTATATATAATAATAATAATAATAACATATTTTTTTTTACCTAAAATCGTAACTTTGTTCCTATATCTTCCATTGGGTTTTTTTGAATAATAATTTTGTATGTATATTGTATTTTGTAAATTGATTGATATTAACAATTTTTAAGTGAATTCATTAAATTTGTTTTTGTTTCATTGGTTGTTAGATTTGACCAAAGGGTGAGGGTAGCTGTGAATGTATATTAGCATTGTAACAAATAAATGTGCTTGTTTTAATTATCTGTGTTGTTTTTTTTTTAATGAGGCCTGTCGTGGCGCAGCGGCACTAAACGTGTGACTGTAACCGTTGGGTTGTGAGTTCGATGCCCACTCGAGGAAATGAAATATTTTAATATTTTCAATTTCAATATTCAATGTTTTCATTTCCTCGCTCTGGTTCAAGGCAAAAAGCGGCTTTGAGTTGCGCCACTCAACACGCTATGCCTCAAAATTCGGCGGAAAGTGGGGCAACGGAGTGTCTTAACACTAGATTTCCAAGTTCTCTCTGCCTACCATGCCATGTGCGGGATACAGCGTGAAGCTGAATGAGTAAGAGTAAGAGTTTTTTTAATGGTTGGTTATTGCATTCAGTCTGATTAAAGTGAGTACTATTTATAATTTTCATGTTAAATAAACACATAAAATTAGATTTTTTTTTTCTATAAAATCTGTGGAAAGTGATCTTTGATTTACTATTTACATAAAAAGCTCGAGCTTGAAAGTTATCGTTTATACATATTATAGGCTTTTTTTAGCCTCGCGCTGTCTTGGACATATCGAGTAGGTAGAGTATATCTGGGAACCTAGTGTCAAGGCACTCGGACTTCATTAAGACATTTTCGTCCCTATCTTTGCGTTGTACTCTGGAGGTACACATCTTGTTGACTGGCGGCGCTCAACACCGCGGAACACTAGCTATTTACAAGTATTATGTAATTGGTAGTGGAGACGGGAGCCGTGCTTCAGCCTTTGCTGATAGAATTATGGTATAGTATCTATCAGTGAAATATCTTGAAAATAGATGTTCTACAATTACTATCAATGACTTTGATGAGTTTTCTAGCTTTTTAACGTTTTTCTTTCAATATTTCATATTTTTTTACATGTATATGTTTTAGGACATTACATGTTGTGTGGTTTAATTTACATCTCTTTCTTAATTCTTATAAATTTCGTAACCTAAAAGTTATCTTGATGAAATGGCTGATTAGCACTAAAACCACCTTTTGTAACGTCTGTTATACATATTTTTTTACTATTTTTAAAAAGTTAATTCACATTTAGAAAAGAAAAGTGTATCATGCCGCTATCGCGGCAATATCACGATAAGTACATCAATATTTTGGTACTTAATAACAAACATGGAGTAATAGAGCCTGGAGGGGGCCCCGTGGATTCGTCACACTTTGACCGATTGCCCAACTTGGGCTCCATAAGGCTACGCCTTGTTGCAGTTGGTAGTAACCTCTCATTGTCTAGTGTTTTGGTGACCAAGTTGGACTGTGAGAGGCAATGATCTCCTCCAAATAAGTCATCGCGTTTAAAAGCCACGAAATGGATGCGTTAGTCTAGCACTAATTATCTGCTGTAGGCCAGGGAGTAGAAGGAGGCACTATGCACATCTCCAACTCCCTATACCCTAAAGGATTTACTGTGAGAGGTTTATTTTTCCGCAAGTCATCGAGACTGTAAGCAATGGAGGGGCCTTTCACCGTAGCGTAAAAAATATATTTTTTAAAGCTAGGGTGTTTCCCTAAAAATCTACAAGTTATACATATTTCTAATCTAATTAGGGCCGTAGTCCAAATTGTGCTTCTCACTATCACTTAAGCGTTGTTAATACTATGACGTCAGTATCTTGTGCTTACAGTGCTGACCGGTCGGAGCGTTAGCACCGTGAGCATTATCGTTATTTTGACGTTTAGTATATAAGATAGTGACATTGACGTGGAGGATTCCACGTTAATGTCTCTATCTTCACTTTTCTCGATTGCGGAAAATACTTAAATACAAGCATTTTACAATCTTCATCGGCTACAACACATACTCCACTCAATGCTCTGTTAAGATATGTTTAACTTGTAAAATTCGTAAGCACGCTCACAAGTGGTCCGAATTATTAGTACTGCTAACAGACGTTGGCGCGCTCACTAATATCGTACCGCAAGTTAACAGTGTAGGCGTTGAAGCTCTGTGAGCACAATTCGAACCGCGACCAATATAAGTCCTTACTTAAACGTCAACACAGACATCTGTCACAAACGTCAGACGCATTGTCTGTACACCCGTAGACTGTATTTTGTATTTATTTAATTACAAACAATAGAAACTAATTAAATAAAGTAAATAGCAAACTAAAATGTTTAAATGTTGATTATTCTATAATTTTCATAATGGAAATATTTTTACTAGTAAAATTGTGCTTATTTTTGTGCTTTCAATTCTGTTTTTGTGAAAGGACTGGTGAAATTATATTTCATTATAATAACACGTAAGTTATTATGTTTTTTTTTTACTCTAACTTTTCATATTAAAAGTGTCTCAAAATTGTAACATAAAATTATGTTTGTATAAGTCAATTTTATGTTTTTTAATATCTTATATAAAATTGTGTAATACTATCTATACATCTATTGTTAAAATATTTTACACAAATAATTCGCTATATTAGTTTTGTTTGCAGCATATTTATATGCTATTTTTCCATTAATTCAAATAAATTACATTATTATTGCAATTGCAGCTATTATAAAAAATAAATTTCTTGTAAACAAAACAATAAAAAAATTAAAGATCATATAAAATCTCAACAATAATAGAAAGCTAGTGCATAACTAAATGCAAATTTAGAAAATTCTTTTTAATAATAACAAATAACAACTATTTGGATAGAAGTAGGCATTTCCTTTTCATTTATATTATCTAACTTGTATACTTTATATATTCCTTAGTAAAGATAACATATTGATTATCTCAATATGATTCATAATGTGTAATGTTGTGTTTTTCCCATGAACTTATAATAATTGAGTAGTCATTTTAGAATTCTTGCTTATATCTGTAAACATAGGGCTGTAGTTTCAATGCCAATTTTGGGAATTCATTATTTTTCACTTTTCAACCCTTGTGTTACCTCACCAGTGATTATATTTCGGACAAGTTCTGTTACAAATATCAGTTACAGATATGTATAGCATTCATGAAATATTCCTGTGATTATCAGTGATAAAAATGTATAATTACAAAATTACAATTAAATTAAGAATAAATTATAATTAAATAGATTTAAAATATAAACAAATAAATTAAACCTTATAAATAAAAACAGTACTTACAATTAAAAGTTACAATCAAATCAGATATAATAATTACAATAAAAATGACTAAAGTGGGGAACAGAGGTGGAACGGACTGTCTTAACACTAGGTTCCCAAGTTCCCTCTACCTATCATGGACATACAAGTATATATGTATATATGTGTATATATATATATATATATATATATATATATATATATATATATATATATATATATATATATACAAATATATACAAATATATATATATATATATATATATATATATATATATATATATATATATATATATATATATATATATATATATATATATATATATATATTATCATTTGTGGAAGTCTAAAAAAAGGATATAATTGTTTACTGTTTCTTATCTCCATATAAAAGACAATGACCAATATGTATATATAGGAGTATTGACATTGTTATTGTTTTAAATGAATGATTTAACTTTAATTTTTCTTGTTTATTTTAACTCATTTCTTTAAAAACTTGCCCATTTCATATTGAAGATTTTTATAGCAATATACCTATAAACATCCTAAATATAGATATAATTGGGGCCTGTCGTGGCGCAGCGGCACAAGCGTGTGACTGTAACCGACAGGTTCTGGGTTCGATCCCCACTTGAGGAAATGAAATATTGAATATTTTCAATTTAAATATTTAATGTTTCATTTCTTTACTGTGGTAATAAGGCAAAGCGCGGCGTTGAGTTCAGCCACTCAACACGCAATGCCTCAAATTCGGCGGAAAATGGGAACCGGAAGTGGAACGGAGTGTCTTAACACTCTGTCTACCCTGCCTCGTGCGGGATACAGCGTGAAGTTGAGAAAAAAAAGGGAATAAATAACTAAAGGCAAAGTATGGAATTGTTCTCCATCACCCAATAAAGCATACATACAAAACCGTGATGCTGAAATAATGTTTTTTGCAGCCTCCTCTTTTTTTATATTTTCCATATGTAATAGTATTTTGAAATAAATTTCAGTTATAAATACAATGTGCCCTATGTTGTTGAAGTTAGTAAAACATCGGAGTACATTATGGAATTTGCAGGGGTGAGTTGAAAAAATTGTTTTTTTTTTTTAATTTTGACTGTAAACATGATGGTATTCCACTCGATTCTTGCTCGCTGTTATGTATTAGTTTTGTGAATTCATAAATTTGCAGCTCTGGCTAGGTAAAATGCAGTGTTATACTCCGTATGTCAACACGCAATGTTTGGACACTTAGTTGCTTACAACTGGAGTTTTTACCCGGTCTAATAAGTAAGCTAGTAAAGACTATTTTAGAACCATTTAAGCCATGGTTGTCTAAGACCAAGTCTGACTAATTTTTTTTACAATTTTTTATGTGATTTTACAAAAAAATATATTATTTTACAATTAACTGCTAATTTATAGACAAATTAAATAAAAATTCAATTATTATTTATTTCATTGTATTAAAGTGATATGTAAGCAATCTAGAAAAACATGGTTTATGCGTCTGTGTTATGAGAATTTTATTTTTCAAACTATTGAAGTTTATGAAGAAAAAGTTAAAAAGTAATATTACCGTTTCAGACCACATTTAAAAAAACGAGTGTAGGTGTTTTCGTTCAAACCTTTTCAAAAATATGCTTGATTATCAGTTAATTGTAAAATAATGTTTTTTTTTTTAAATCACATAAAAAATTGTAAAAAAAATTAGTTAGACTTCGTCTAAGACAACCGTGGCTTAAATGGGTCAAAATCGTCTCTACTAGCTTCCCCTTAAAGCTTTGCACCCATCTTACAAACACCCTGTATATATTTTATATTAATTATAGGACCTACAAGGATACAATACGCCGGCGAGGGTGACAGTGGCAAGTGATTTTGCCAATCGCACCTACCCCTTATTTATAACGGCGAGACAGCAAAAAGGTAATTTTTTTTTTCAAACTTCACGCTGTATACCGCACGTGACAGAGTAGACAGAAGGAACTTGGGAACCTAGTGTTAAGACACTGTTTCACTTCTCTTCCTCACTTTTCGCCCGAAGTGGAACGGAGTGTCTCAACACTAGGTTCCCAAGTTCCCTCTGTCTACCCTGCCATGTGCGGGATACAGCGTGACGCTGAGAGAGTCTGTTATATTTAAAGTGGTTCATGAATGAAAAAAATATGA
Source organism: Eueides isabella (assembly GCA_019049475.1). Lineage (NCBI taxonomy): Eukaryota > Metazoa > Arthropoda > Insecta > Lepidoptera > Nymphalidae > Eueides > Eueides isabella. The sequence continues at coordinate 5,138,784 of CM032412.1, read as the reverse complement.
TTATAAAATATTTTGTTCAGTAAAATTTCTACAAAAAAAAAAAATAGTTGATTTAAACATTGCTTTCTTATTTGTTATCGAAATGGTAACACTGAAGTCATTAAGGTTAGTAAAGAAATTTGAACCCGCGCCTATCTAATCTAACTAGAAATTTAGCAACTTGTTACTAAGCCATACGTTCTCATCAAGCTACGTCGAAATTCTTTACGTTGTTACAATCTTAGTTACTCGGTCGGAGTGCACACACTACTATCTATCCACCACTTTAGAAACATTGCATTTTGCGGAACCAAACGCCGTGCTATGTTTCACGACGGAAAATAAAAAAAGAAAAAATCATCACTTAGTAAAATTTAATTGGAAATTATACATATTTTCCCATATTTCAGGTGTTTTCTCATGGCAACTCCCGATGTTGGTACAAACGCCGGACGCGTTGGAACAGTTCACAAACATATCGAGAACACTGTGTCCACACAACAATATATTTGCGGAGAACGAAGACACTTGTGGTAAGTCACTAATAATTTAATTGATTATTTCTCTTTTATATGTCTTTTTGGGGATATTGGGACGAAATTTGAGAGGTGTCTTGGCGCGAGGTCGTGGGTACGATCCCTGCTTGATGAAATAAAATATAATTAATGTTTTTTTTTTTTGCTCTGGTAATAAAGTAAAGAGCAGCGTTAAGTCCTACCATTCGACACGCAATGTCTCATTTGAAATTGGTGAACAAAGCTGTCCTAATAGGAACTTAGAGTCTTTATACATGGTTCCCAAGTTCCCTCCGGGTACCCTTAGCGATGATAGGAAAATATATTTATTTTCATTTTCTCAAGTTGGATTTGAACCCACAACCTGTCGTTACAGTCACACGCTGGTCCTCCTACGCCACGATAGGCCTTAGTTTTTTCTTTTACATAAAAAGATATTTTTTTCTTGGATGAAAAAGAGGTATTTTTTTATATTAATATATGTATGAGAAACATAATTTAATATATTTGTTTATATTATAAATTTTATTTATATAGGTTTTTATTGTAGTATGTACGTCCGTTATCTGATATCATAAAATAGGGTAATTAGAGGTTGAATGACCTTATGTAAATATATACATATATATATATATATATATATATATATATATATATATATATATATATATATATATATATATATATATATATATATATATATATATATATATATATATATATATATATATATATATATATATATATATATATATATATATATATATAATCTGTAACTGATCATTGTCTGTTCATTGAAGATATATTAAATAACATCTTATAGGGGACGTTTATTTATGTAGTGGAGGACGAAATAATGATTGTTAAAATATTTGTCTGTTTGTCTGTGCGTTTGTACGCGCGCGCGTTATGTTATTAGAACAAGAAAGTAATTGAGATTAATATATAAAAGAGTATAATTTAAGCGGGCGAAGCCGCAGGCACGTAAAAACTTCTCTTCAGTCTCTTTTTTTTTGTAAGTTGACAGCGAAAATCTAAAATTGAAATACTCTATTTTTTATTACTCTCTATCCAAAGGGGAAAACGGGACTTTATTACTTAACTGCCTGTTCATCTGTCACAGCACGTTACCTTAAATAATGTTTAGTCTTCCGGTAGCATTCTGCGGATGGGTGTCCCACACGGATCGATTCTAGGGCCTCTTTTGTTTTTAATTTATATAAATGACCTCCCCTTTTGCATTAATAATTTATGCGATGTGGTACTATTTGCCGATGATACTTCATTAATTTTTAAAGTAGATCGTTATAAAAAAAACTATGACGAAGTGAATAGTGCGCTGTCGCAAATACTTCACTGGTTTAATACTAATAATTTAGTATTAAACGCTCAGAAAACAAAATGTATAGAATTTACTATGCCCCGAATGTTAGGAAAGAGAAGCTTAATTTAAGCGTGGATAATAAAATTCTCCATTTTTGTGATGCCGCTGTATTCTTGGGAGTAACCTTACATTCCAAACTACAATGGGGCCCCCATCTGTCTTCTCTTGCGGGCAGACTGAGCTCCGCTGCATATGCTGTTAGAAAAGTGAGGCAGCTTACGGATGTTGATACTGCACGCCTAGTCTACTTTAGCTATTTTCACAGCATATTGTCCTACGGAATATTACTATGGGGCAATGCTGCAGATATCGAATCTGTATTCGTAATTCAAAAAAGAGCAGTTCGAGCCATTTACGGCATGGGAGTTCGGGAATCCCTGAGAGATTTTTTTAAAGAAACGGGTACTCTTACAGTGGCATCACAGTACATATATGATAATATAATACTTGTTCGGAAAAATAGCCACAATTTATTAAAAAACAGTGACCAACATGATATCAATACAAGAAGTAAAAACAAGCTGATCACTCCTAGTTTTCGTCTTCAAAAAGTTTGTAAATCTTTTATGAGACATGGTACACGTATGTATAATAAAATTCCACAAGTAATTTTAAATTTGCCACTTCAAAAATTTAAAGTGAATGTTAAAAATGTATTGTTAGGCAAAGCATATTATTCTATTCAAGAATACTACAATGATAAGAGTGCGTGGGATTAAATGCTGTTGGTACTCACTCAGGAAGCTATGTTATATATTTACTTTAATTGATATTTTGAAAAGAGCAACTGTTGAGTTTCTTGCCGGCTCTTCTCAGCAGACCCGCCTTCCGAGCCGGTGGTAGCTTCCTGTAGGACTGACACCACAGACACTTATATGTAACTTGACGATTTAAAAGTGCTTAAATGGCCTAATTGAATAAAGAATATTTTGATTTTGATTTTGTCTGTTAGTAGACTTGTATCTCATGAACCGTCATAGCTACCGTTATTCCTTTAACAAATTAAGTTTTTTTTGTTGGCCTACAGGCAAACAAATGAAAGACAAAAACTTTTTAAATAACTATTTCAGGCCCCACTATAATAATAAACGTATCGTCCCCGTATAAGATGTTATTTAATATATCTTCCATGGACAGACAGCGATCACTTACAGATTTATTATAAGTATAGATATATTTATATTATTTATATTTGTAATTTCTAATATTTTGTTTGTTTTCTTTTGTTCTTGCATTCATAGTAAATGAAAAGTGGATAAGGGTCTACTGTGGTCCCTTGATGCGTAATGAACCTTTTTTTTCATATATATATATTTTATATAATATATATTATTATATTTTTATATATTTTTTTATTATTTGATTATAAATAAAAAAATGATGTGTTATAACTTATTTCTTGACAAACACAGATAAAAGTTTCAGCCAGTACAATTTTTTTTCATTTTTTTTTTGTTTATTTTGACAACGTAAATTCATGTAAAGCCTGAAATAAAAAAATATAATATTTAAAATGTTATTTTACAAATAAAATACGCTCATAATGCTTTAAAAAAAAGTAAACTAGTATTTTTTTATTTCATATATTTGTTACAGATATATCATTAAACACGCCAATAGTCCATCTAACCTCATCTTCCCCAGAACCAATTAAAGTAACCATAGTTGTAGAGACGGTGCAAGATTTTTACATAAAACTAAACTCGTACACTAACATCACAGTAACTCCCAGCCAGCCCAAATATTATTTCTATCCGTTCGATCAGAATCCGAATAAAATCATCGATCTGGAGGCGCAGAATATAAAAAAAAAGTATATTTGCAATAAAAATTTGGACTCTGTGGAGGAGAAGAAGTTGGAAAGATACTTTTTGAAAAGTAACCTGGATGTCAACTATGGATGGATGTCGAAGCCCAAGAGCGTTATAGTCATGATTGAATCGGATGATGATATATGTGCTGTTATATCTATACAGAATTTTTCGGTAAGTGTTTTTTGTTTGCGGGTAGTTGGTGATTTGGATTTGAAGGGGAGAATGGGGATTAATTGTTTGTTTTGAGTTTTTTTTAGAAATGCAATTTAGGTAGAACGCGGCAATGTTTTCCTCCATTCAACACGCAATGCCTCAATTTCGGCGGAAAGTGGGGAACAGAAGTGGAATGGAGTGTCTTAACACTAGGTTTTCAAATTCCATCTGCCTACCCTGCCATGTGCGGGATACAGCGTGAAGCAATTTGCGTGTTCTATACTGAATTATGGGAGTGGTTGTTCATTTTCTTAATGGTTAGGTTAGGTTAGTGTGGGTTTCGAGGGAGAAATCATAGCGCCCCCCATCACCGATGAGGAAATGGAGATGGCTGTTGTCAAGCTAAAGTCTAAAAAGACAGCCCCAGGCCCTGATGGTATACCAGGGAAAGTATTGAGCGCCGCCCTGGAGCACATAGGTAATAATCTTCGGGTACTATTTGATCGGTGCCTGTCAACTGGGGAATTCCCGAAGATCTGGAAGGAGGGGCGATTATGCTTGTTAAGCAAGGAGGGTCGGCCACTGGATTCATTTTCTGCTTACAGGCCGATAGTACTGCTAAATGAGACGGGCAAGATCTTAGAGAAGATCGTCGCCACTCGTCTTTCTCAGCATTTAGAGGAAGTAGGCCCAGGTTTGTCAGAGGCCCAGTTTGGGTTCCGGGCTGGTCGATCCACCATCGATGCCTTAAACGCCCTAAAGTCTCGGGCGTTGACCGCGATGGCAGAGGGAGATGTTCTCCTCGCCGTATCGATAGATGTGGTCAATGCCTTCAATAGCCTGCCGTTCGAGGCTTTACGAGAAGCTCTCCGTTACCATGGTGTGCCTCTCTATCTTCGGCGACTATTAAATGACTACCTCAAGGATAGAGTGGTTCTATGGACAGGGAGGGACGGACAAATCAGTCGTCGAGTAATTGCTTGTGGGGTTCCACAGGGATCAGTTTTAGGTCCTACACTGTGGAATATTGGGTACGATTGGCTCCTACGGTGTCAACTACCTTCCGGGATGAGCATCGTCTGCTACGCAGATGATACTCTTGTCACCATCCGTGGAGTAAATTATAATGATACCGCACGTTTGGCTGAGGTCGGAATTCACCGCGTTGTTGATCGCATTGAGGCACTTGGGCTTAAGGTTTCCAGTTCCAAAATGGAGGCCCTACTATTTCATGGGCCACGCAAGGGGCCACCCCGTGGAGCTACCCTCCGCATTCAGGAGCAGGAGGTGAAGGTACAGGCCCAAATGAGATATTTGGGTCTGACTCTAGATAGTCGATGGTCGTTTGCGTCGCACTTTGCTCAGCTTGTACCGAAGCTTGTGAACACCGCCGGGGCCCTTGGTAGGCTGTTACCAAATGTCGGAGGGCCGGATTCTACATGTCGACAGCTATATGTCGGTGTGTTGAGATCCATGGCACTATACGGTGCTCCCGTGTGGGCGGATTCTCTCACTGATCTTAATAGGACTCAATTGCGAAAGGCGCAGCGGGTTATAGCGGTGAGAGCTATTCGGGGTTACCGTACCGTGTCATGGACGGCGGCTACCCTCCTGGTGGGCGATCCTCCTTGGGAGCTACAAGCGCAAGTACTCGCTAAAGTTCACGCATTCCGTGCAAGTGAGCGGTCGCGAGGTGAAAGACCATCGATAGAGGACGTTGTGCGGATCAGGAGAAGAGCAGATGAAGCTCTGATCCGACGATGGAAGTTGGACCTAGGTTCCCCAGCTGCAGGCCTGGCGACGGTAGAAGCAGTTCGCCCTCACCTTGAACGTTGGGTTCAGAGAAGCTTTGGAGTCCTAACGTACAGATTGGTGCAGGTATTGACAGGGCATGGATGCTTTGGCAAATACCTGCACCAGATTGCACGCCGGGAGTTAACGCCGGCATGCCATGAGTGTAATGCGCTGGTGGATTCGGCGTATCATACTCTGGCCGAATGCCCTGCCTGGATCCCTCAACGCCATGCTTTGATGGCTGTAGTGGGGAGAGACCTCTCACTATCTAATGTGGTAGCCATTATGCTGAATAGTGAGAAGCACTGGTCTGCCATGGTCTCCTTTTGTGAGTCTGTTATAGCAATGAAGGAGGCTGCAGAGCGGTTGCGCGAGTCCAGTGCGAATGCAGCCCCGCTCCGCCGCCGAAGGCCAGGCTCAAGGAGAAGGCAATACGCAGGTGCAAATGTCGAGACGAATTAAAGGCGACGGCAACTCGCAATAGGCGGGTCTACCACCGAGGCATCGTAGTGGAATGCGCGAGCGATCCTACGGTGTCTCCACTATAGGTGGAGAGGTCTCCGCTGGGTTTTAGTGGGTAGTATCGGTATTCCACCGGTGAGTCCCACAGTCCCGTGCGTCCGTACGGCATATATGCCTTGCGAGCGAGCGGGCTGCGTAAACCGCATTTCCCAGCGTCAAAAAAAAAAAAAAAGGTTAGTGTGGGTTTGAGTCCCGCCATTTAACACGCAAATCTATATGAACTAAGTCCTCTGCTTACCATGATTGGGGTTGCGGATTCGATCTCCACCAGAGGAAGTTAAATATTCAATATTTTAATTTCTTCGCTCTGGTAACAAAGATCTGCGTTGCGTTGAACGTGTGAAAGGAGACCATTTTAATGAGAACGGAGTGTTTAAACACTGTGATTTTAAGTTTGCGTGAGCCCTTTGTCTCACTTTTAAATTTTCAGTAATATATGCAAAAAATGTATAATTACTAACTTCTAAGGGTTTCACAGTTTGATATAATCACCTTGGAAGTAAGGTTGAGATGAAAATTTTAACATATATATTTTTTTATATTTTTCGTTCTTTTTAATATTTATTATGTCGATTCCAGTGTCCAGTGTTCGACAACGAGAGAGATATTCTGTACGATGGCTACTATTTGACGATGACCAGAAGTGGAGGCATTACTCTGACCGTGAGTTATATCAACTTTGGAAACTGACTTTTATGGTATCTTTTTTTCACGGAGTATCCTGCACATGGCAGGGTAAGGCAGAGAGAGTTATTAAAAAAAAAACATAACAATACAAAATAAGTACTACTATTTTTTTTTAAAAGACAGGTTCTGGGTTCGATCCCCAGTCGAGGAAATGAAATATTAATTATTTTCAATTTAAATGTTTAATGTTTCATTTCTTCGCTCTGTTAATAAGTCAAAGCGCAGCGTTGATTTCTGCCACTCAACACGCAATGCCTCACATTCGGCGGAAAGTGGGGAACGGAAGTCGAATGGAGTGTCCTAACAGTAGGTTCCCGGGTTCCATCTGCCTACCCTGCCTCGTGCGGGATACAGCGTGAAGCTAAAAAAAAATATTAAGGCCTATCTTGGCGTAGGAGAAATAGGCGTGTGACTGTAAACACGACTAATTGTCGGCTTAACGTTTAACATTTTCAAATTATCAACATTTAATATGGACATTTCTTCGCTCTGGTATTGAAGGAAAGCGCTGCCTTGAGTTCTGCCACTCAACACGCACTGCAACGTCTTAATACTAGGTTCCCAGGTTCCCTCTGTCTTCCCTACTCATGTGGGGAATACAGCGTCAAGCAGAAGACGAAGAAGAAATTGTTTTGTTTTTTCAATAAGTTTTTCAATAAGTTTCCATTTTCATATTTCTTCCAGCAAGACACATTCCCGTTAGGTTTTTACATAGTTTTCATTGTGAAAACATCGGATGAGATGTGCACAGGGTCGGTAAGTAACGGGACCCTGCCCAAAATGGCGCATTACTTTGGCTGGGAAGACAGCCATAGTGTTAGCGTTGAAGCTGATGGGAGAGTTAAGAAGTTTAGGTGAGTATTAGAAGTGTTTTTTGTTTTAGCTTCATGATGTATCACGCTGGTAGGGTGAGTAGAGGGAACTTGGGAACTTAGTGTTAAGACACTATCTCTCAGCTACACGTTATATCCCGCATATGACAGGATAGGCAGAGGGAACTTGGGAACCTAGTGTTAAGACACTCCGTTCCATTTCCGTTACCCGCTTTACGTCGAATTTGAGACATTGAGTGGCGGAACTCAACACGCAATGTCTCAAATGCGGAAATGTCTTAATGGGGTGAGTGTCCTCACCAACGAGTTTTGGTTAGGACACTCACCCCATTAAGACATTTCCGCTCCCCACTTTCCTCTAAATGAGGTATTGTTATTTTCATTAACATATAGGTGTGGATCTGTGAATGAATTAATAAAAATAGAAGCTATGTTATATATTTACTTTAATTGATATTTTGAAAAGAGCAACTGTTGAGTTTGTTGCCGGCTCTTCTCAGCAGACCCGCCTTCCGAGCCGGCGGTAGCTTCCTGTAGGACTGACACCACAGACACTTATATGTAACTTGACGATTTACAAGTGCTTGTAATGGCCTAATTGAAGAAAGAATATTTTGATTTTGATTTTAAAAAAATGCTCCGCATCGTTTCTTGCTTGGCTTCTCATGTTTGTGGCAGAAATTATAGAGTAGTGAATTATAAATTGTTTGAAGTTCGCAAAATTGAGAATTGTAACATTTTATTTTGAATATAATTATTTTATTTTCAATTTTTAGCGTCGAAATTCTCCGTTCACGCCTTGTTTAGTTTTAAAGGCTTCATATTGACCTCCACATATAGGAAAAGCCTTGAAAGATACTCTATTGTCCACGTATCGGGTGTTTTTCTAGACATTACATGTTAAGTGGCGTAACATAACGCCGCGCTTTATCTTGTTACCAAAGCGATGAAATTAAAAATCAACTCCTCGAGTGGCAATCGTACATATAACATTTTTTTGTATGGCCCGACGACATAACGGTGTTTTTCCTCTTATTTTGAAGAATTGTAAATAGAAGCGCTAAGCTTTCTGATTAGAAATGGCCAAGAACTAGTAAGAAAGCTAAAAAGTTTTCTGAGAACAGTTAAAAATCGCAAGGGCTTTTTTTATAAATTAATTATTCTATATTGTACATTTTTTATTTTTATGTAGCCCATTTTTCCCCTTTTCACCCGTTTTAGAGAACTATTAAAAAAATGCTAAGCTTTCTATTGATTTATTAATGACTGAGAATCTATTTTAAATAAAAGTATTCTACCGAAATGATAACTGAAACAAACATTTTAGTATATTTTTTTATATATATATGTATTATTGAGGACATCGTGACACAGTGGGCTCGATACCCGCTTAAAGAAATCAAATATTTTAAATATTTCGCTCTGGTTACAAGGCTAAACTCGGAGTTAAGTACCGCCATCCAATACGCAATGGAACGCGTTATATCTCAATGTAATAAATAACTAAATTTTTATATATTTCTTTTTTTCAATGATATACAGTTTTAAAGTAAAAATGTTTTTGCTGTATAGCTGAAAAGAGAGAGTGATTGCGTATTCGGTGGCGGAACTAAACCCCGCTCTGACTCAATGTAATAAATAAGTAACTAATGTCTTTATTTCTATTATTTACAGTTTTGTAGTATAAAAATCCTTTTTTTTTTGTTATATAATTGGAAAGAGAGAAGAAGTGTCAATTATATATACTCAACTTCACGCTGTGTCCCAGGGAACAGGGCGTGGTAGGCAGAGGGAACTTGGGAATCTAGTGTTATGACACTCCGTTCCACTTCCATTCCCCATTTTCCGCCGAATTTGAGGCATTGCGTGTTGAGTGGCGGAACTCAACGCAACGTTTTACCTTTTACCAGAGCGAAGAAATGTAAACATTAAATATTTAAATTGAAAATATTAAAAATTACATCTACTCGAGTTCACAACAGACAGTCACACCCTTGTGCCGCTGTGCCACGACAGGCCTCAGGCCTCAGTCTTTTATACATAGATTGGCGTAACTGAACGCCGTAATATATTTATTTTTACAGTTTCAAAGTAATACAGACAATATCCTATCGTGAATACGTTATAGCAGCGGCCGCGTTGCTCGGCTTCTTTATGGCGTTCTACTTAGTGTTCATTTTGGTCGTCATAGTTCAGTGGAAGCGAGGCGGGTTGGATGAGAGTGAAGGTAAGTGGGGGTTTTGAATGAAATAATTGAAAGTCAATAAAATAATTGACTTTTTTTCTGCTCACGCTCTATCACATGGTAGGGTAGACAGTGGGAACATGGGAACCTGTTGTTTAAACAATACGTTACTTGCTCCATTTTCCGTCGACTTTGAAATATTGTGTGTTGACAGGCGTAATTCAACGCAGCATAATATTTGATTTTGAATCTACATTTCAACTTAAAGCTATTTTCCACTTTCCAATATATATTCTGTTCTCCAGCTCCTCGACCTATAGAAGAAGCAAGATCTCTGCTTTTTCACCTTCTTTTGCGGTGCTTGATTATTATTTTTTTCTCAGCTTCACGCTGTTTCAAGCACGTGGCAGGGTAGGCAGAAGGAACTTGGGAACCTAGTGTTAAGACACTCCGTTCCACCTCCGTTCCTCACTTTCCGCTGAATTTGAGGCATGGCGTGTTAAGTGGCGGAACTTAACGCCGCGTTTTGCCTTGTACTAGAGCGAAGAAATGAAACATTAAATAAATAAATTGAAAATATTACATATTTCATTTCCTCGACTGGGGATCGAACCCAGAACCTGTCGGTTACAGTCACACTCTTGTGCCGCTGCGCTACGACAGGCCTCACATTATTTTTTTTTTTTGGTTTTTAATAGTTTTTAGGATGTTTTTGTTCGTGTTAATTCATATTTATAGAGGATTTTTTTTATTATAATTGTAGTATATGTATAGTTTAACTGTAGATATAATTATATGTTTAATATTTCTTCACTCTGGTAACAAGGCAAAGTATGGCGTTGAGCGTGGTATGGAGTGGGGAATGGGACGGAGTGTCTTAACACTAGGTTCCCAAGTTCCCTCTGCCTAACCTACCACATGTGGGGGATACAGCGTGAAACTGAAAAAGAAGATTGGTATAACTATAGTAGAACTATTTGCCTACAAAAATCAGTAAAAAAAAATCGTTTTTTTTTTTTTCCAGTTAACCTAATTTCACCAGAAACACCACACGACAATACAAATTCAGAAATACCTGCCGTGTGTCGACGGAGAGTTGTGAACGATGCCAGTGGAAGTTCTCACGGGAACCTAAATGGAGGTCAGTGTTAATAATTCTCGGCAAACGAGCGTACGGGTCACCTGATGTAAGTGGTAAGTGATCACCGTCGCCCACGGCCCCGTGTAGCACCAGAGGAGCTAACAGGGGCGTTGCCGGCCTTTGAGATGTATGGGCACCGGGGCCCGGCATTACCTAATGCGAAACGCAGTGGCCAAAGCCGCTACTTAACGCCGGTCTTAAATGCCGGAGGTGGTAACAATCCGGTCGAGTCTGCTCATGCGTGTTGCCATTACTAGCAACGTGACTCTACCACACGCACTTTAGTCGCCTCTTACGACACCATCAGTACCAGGGTGATCCTATTCTAAGCCGGAATCACACGGCAAAGATTTGATAATAGAATTATATTTCATTTCCTCGAGTGGGCATCGAACCCACACCAACAAAGACTGATCCTACTTCCTATCCTGACAAAAATAAGAAAAAAATATATATAAAACATTTGGTTGTAGCCACCTCACAATCTGACACGGACTCGGAAGGTTCCCCAGAAGAAGACATGGAAAGAGATATCTCCTTTAATGGAGGCAAGTTGTGTGTGGCCACTTTAGCGAGGTATGTCATTTTTTTTCAGCTTCGCATGTGGCAGGGTAGTTTGAGGGAACCTCGGGAACCTAGTGCTAAAACACCCCGTTCCCCACTTTCTGTCGACTTTGAGACATTGTGTGTTTGAGTTGCGGAACTCAACGCTGCGTTTGCCTTGTTACCAGAAGTAAGATATGAGAATATTAAATATTTTATTTCTGCGAGTTGGGATCGAATATGCGACCTGTCAAGTTTACAGTCACACGCGTGTACACCTACGACATGACAGGCTTTGACGATTTGTACAAACTCTATGTTTATGTAAAGTTTCATCAAAATTTGTTTAGTATTTTTATGTAAAAGTTGATCAAACATCCATTCTCATAAACTTTCATATTGACACAACAGAGTAGGCAGAGGGAACTTGGGAACCTTGTACTACTACAAAAAACACGAGGTTCCCTACATCTAACCAGTTTTTTTTTCTCTTCCATCGATACAGATGTCGTCCGCGCGTTTTATCCGCGAGATCTAAAATGTATCTGTGGAACGTTCTCACCGTGGCCGTGTTCTACACGTTACCCGTTATACAGCTGGTTGTTACTTATCAAAGGGTGAGTTTTTGTATTTAAAGGGGGGAGAAAGAGGTAGAGAGTGGGGGAACGGTAAGGGAGGGGAGCGTGCAGGTAAAAGAAGACAGGTGAAGTAAAAAAAGGGGGGGTGGGAAGAAGTTTGAAAAGGAACAAAGGTAGAAAAGAGTGCAGAAGGAGTAACAAAGAGAGTGGGAGGACTGAGTGAATAATACAAAATATGTGTACATACACGCCCTCATATTTGTTACGCTATTTGGTACTTAACGAACATGGGAACCTAGTGTAAAAGACACTCCGTTGCCTTCCCTACTTTGCGTCGAATTATTGACGATTAATGGGGCATCAGTGGTTGTTGAATTTTGATTTGATAGTTATAGAATTTGAAACATTGCGTATTGAGTGGCGGAACTCAACGCCGCAAAATATTTCAATCTGCAGTTCAACTTAAAGCTATTTGCGCCACCATCACATAAATTCTCTTCTCCAGCTCCTCAACCAATCGGGGAACCAAGATCTCTGCTATTTCAACTTCCTGTGCGCCCATCCTCTATTGGCGTTGTCGGACTTTAACCACGTGTACTCGAACATAGGTTACGTTTTATTGGGGTTTCTGTTTTTAATACAAGTATGGCGGCGACACAGACAGCACAAGTTGAAAACACCCGCTCAGGTTTGTTTTGTTTTTCATATGTAATTAATTAATCAATTGAGTCGTTAATTCGTTGATTTAATTGATTCGTTAATTCGTTAAGTTTGATGATTTAATGCGTTAATTTATTGTTTGTCTGTTAATTCAATTTCTTTATTACGTTTTGTTCTTTTGAACACTTATTAATTAACTTGTTCGTCTGTTCATGAATTTCTTACTTTATTGATTTATGTATTTGTTAATACAGATAATAAATTAAATAATTTTTTATTTATTTTAGAAAGAACTGGGAATCCCCCAACATTTTGGTTTGTTATACGCAATGGGTATTTCCCTGGTGAGTGAGGGCTTACTCTCCGCTGCCTACCATGTGTGCCCTAATAGTATGAACTTTCAATTTGGTAAGTACATTTACGTTTTTTTGCTGCTTCACACCTCGTCCGGGAACCTGGGAACCTACTGTAAAGGCACTCTATACCTATTAGGAAAGAATTGGAGGCATTGCGTATTGAGTGGCTGAATTCAACGCCACACTTTGCCTTGTTACCAGAGCCAAAAATTTAAAGTATTAAATATTTCTGTTCATCGAGTGGGAATCGAACCCAATAACAATTTTGACCCCCAGATTCAAAACCAGGGCCTGTCTTTTGGACGCCCTCTCAGTATTCTAACCACTAAGCCATATGTTCTTTAATGACTTAGAAAATTATTATACTATTGACAAAAGTAATTTTTTCAACCGGATTTGAACTCGCACTTCTCAGACTATATATTTTCTTAAGTATTTTCGTTTTTCTTTTGTTTCTAGACACATCATTCATGTACGTAACTTCAGTACTGTGTATGGTCAAGATCTATCAATCCCGGCATCCCGATATAAATGCGCGTGCGCACGCTACTTTTGGTGTTTTGGCGTTTATCATATTTGTAGGTGAGTACATAACGCTTTTTGTGCAGTCGGGTAAAATATATTTTTTTTGTATGCTTCACGCTATATATCCCGCATATGGCAGGGTAGGCAGAGGGAACTTGGGAACCTAATGTTAAGACACTCGGTTGTTCCACATCCGTTCCCGACTTTCCGCCAAATTTGAGGCATTGCGTGTTGAGTGGCGGAACTTAACGCCGCGTTTTGCCTTGTACCAGAGCGATGATAACATTAAATATTTAATTTGAAAATATTGAATATTTCATTTCCTCGAGTGGGGATCAAACCCACTACCTGTCAGTTACAGTCACACGCTTGTGCCGCTGCGCCACGACAAGCAACTTTTTCTTGCATGAACTTTTTATATGACAGGATTTGAAGCTGTTACTTTCAGATGATAGTAGTGCTCTATGGAATGAAGTTTATATCTATTTTTTAGTTATAAATAAAAAATGAATCTTTGGTAATAAAAAGAAATATCTAAATATAACAAATGACAACAACAATTGCGGCGTTGAGCTCCGCCACTCAGCAAGTAATGCCTCAATTTCGGCGGCAAGCAGGGAATGGAACGGAGTGTCTTATCACTAGGTTTACAAATTTCGCCTGTCTACCCTGCCATGTGAGGGCACATCGTGAAGCTGAGTCAGAAAAACAATATGTAAAGCATTTAATTTTAACTGAAGCGACATATGATTTTTATTAAAGTGAAAAATTCAGAACTCAACACTGGCGTAGCATAACGCCGCGCTTTGCCTCGTTACCAGGGGCGGGGCACAAAACATTTAATATTTCATTTCATCGAATGGTCATCGAACCCACAACCATTTGTATATATTTTCCTTCCAGGTCTCGTCGGAGTTTTGAACGCTAATTTCTATTTCTGGGTGGCGTTCACGATCCTCCATCTCTTCACGTGTCTCGTGCTCACTTTCCAAATATATTATTTGGGCAGATTCAGATGGGGTACGTTGTTGAATTTGTTCATTGATCAATTAATCAATTTGTTATTTTTTTTTTTATCATTCAATCAGTCTATGTTTATGTTAATTATATAACCTTAAAACCTTTTTTTTTTTTTAACATTTCCGTAGATTTAAATAGATAAGTGTTGGTTATTTGTTTTAAGTTAGTTGATTGATCAATCAATCAATAGTTTAATTTTTCTATCAATGAGTATTAAACTTTATGTGATTTTTTTTTCTCGCTCTGGTAACAACAAAAACATCGGCGTTTAATTCCGCCTCTCAACCCGCAATGTATGGGTCGAGCAGACGGCGGCGTTGTGTACCGCGCGGCGCGCTCGCTGCTGCGGCGCCCGCTGGCCGCCGTCACGCCCACGCGCTGCGGCCGCTGCGTGCTGCTCGTCATCGCCAACCTCGCCAACTGGGCCATCGCGGGCTACGGGTGAATATTATATTTATGTTGTTCCAGCAAGAACATTTTCAAAGAATCTTCTTGCAACTATATCTTGGGACATCGCGCGGCGTTGGGTTCCGCCTCTCTACACCTAAGGTGTGAATATTGACAAAAGACGGAGTGCTTTGAAACTTGACAAGTTTTGTCTAACTGCATCTTTCAACTTAAAATATGTCAGCTTTATCAATCTTATAATTTAATTGTTTTTTAATTTATTTCTAAATAAAATGATTAAATCACTTATTATATATAACAATTAAATTATATATTTATTTATTTTAAATTTTGTTTAAGTAAATTAATCGATTAATCTTTTTTTTTTTTTTTTTTTTTTTTTTCCAGCTTCACGCTGTATCCCGCACTAGGCAGGGTAGGCAGAGGGAACGAAAGTGAAACCTAGTGTTATGACACTCCGTTCCACTTCCGTTCCCCACTTTCCGCCGAATTTGAGGCATTGCGTGTTGAGTGGCGGAACTCAACGCCGCACTTTGCCTCATTACCAGAGCGAAGAAATGAAACATTAAATATTTAAATTGAAAATATTAAATATTTCATTTCCTCGACTGGGGATCGAACCCAGAACCTGTCGGTTACAGTCACACTCTTGTGCCGCTGCGCCACGACAGGCCTCAATTCGAAATCGATTAATCAGTTAATTTATTAATCAACTTATCAATTGAGTAATCTGTGAACTTTGCAAAGTACTCTTTGAATTTATCAATTGATAAGCTATTTATTATTTTGACATTCATACAGAATGAGATTTTGTTTCATTCTATTTTCTTTTAAATACGCAATAGTTATTATTATCCTTAAAAAAATCTGAAATATATTTTTTTAATTCTATATAATAATAATTGCTCTTGAAGCGAGTCGTATTGGAAAGGCTGTGGGTTCGATTCCACTCCAAGAAATAAATATTTAATATTGTAATTTCGCTTTGGTAATGAGGCAGCGTAAACGTAAGTAAACGCCGCGTTGAGTTCCTTCACTCAACATGCCTCTAAACTCAATGCCTCACAAATCAAACAAAATATGGGAAACGGACAATCTTAACACTTAACTCTCAAGTTCCCTCTGTCTACCCCGCCATGTGCGGGATACAGCGTGAAAGTGATAATTTTTTTTCCAGCGTATCACAACACAGCAAAGATTTCGCGTCTCATCTCCTCATGATTCTGATGAGTAATCTCTTTCTCTACACTCTATTTTACATCGCAATGAAGTTGTTGCACAGAGAGAGCATAAGGTGGTACTGGTGAGTGGCTAATGCTGGTTTTAGTGACCTTTTTCTCCGTTTTCTATTTTTCTTAGAGATTTTAATCTTTTCTGTGTTTATTATATAGTTTCTTTTCAAAATAGGTATTAGATTAAAAAAATATTGTTTATTTTGCACAACGCTGTTATTTGTTATCATGAACGTTTTTTTTTTGTGTTTGTTTTCTGCTTTTCAATTTTCAGTTTAAAATTTGAACAAATTCCGTATAATATACATATTTTTAACTAAATTGTGTTTAACAATACCTCTTTTTTTCAACAGTTGGGTGTTTATATTTCTGACATACACTATTTGGTTCACCGCGGGTTATTTCTATTTAGACTACAACACTAACTGGGCGGTGAGTTTATTTTTTTGTTATTTTCACGCTGTATCCCGCACATGGCAGGATAGGCAGAGGGTTTTTAGGAACCTAGTGTTAAGACACTCCGTTCTTATAAAACGCTTCCTGTTCCCACTCTGTAGCGTGCTGAGTGACGGAACTTAACGCGATGTTTCATCTTGACTTTGCTAACAGAGTGAAGAAGTGCAAATATTAAATATTAATTTTTGTCGAATGCTTCTGCCACTTTGCCATGACAGCTTTCATATATGTTGTAACTATAAATTATATTTCAACATCAATTTCCTAAAATATATAATCTTGGTTGTATCGTCCATTAAACATGGCGTCTACACACGAGCTATATTATCTGTGGCACGGACTTATAACTTTAATAAATCACTTAAAATAATTTCTATTTATTTTTTAATTATAAATCTGAATAGGATTTTGGAGAACTATTACTTTTAGTGATGTCACGTTGCCGTGATAGTGTTGTTACTGTGACTGTGTGACGCACATTTACGTCATATTATCAATAAATCATTACTTATTATTGAAAAAGATTCGTATTATTTATAAATATATAAATGTTTAAATATGTCCCCCCCGCCCCTCCAGGAGTCGCCGGCGCAGTCGCGGCGCCTCAACAAGGCGTGTACGCTGCAGCTGTACGACGCGCACGACCTCTGGCACGCGCTGTCCGCCGCCGCCATGTGCTGCTCCCTGCTCGTCTACCTCTCCCTCGACGACGCGCTCTCCGCCGCGCCGCGGGACCGCATCGCCGTCTTCTAGTGACGTGACTGATGGCGGCGTGATACGTGTAGTGATGGAGGTGTGATACGTGTAGTGATGGAGGTGTGATAGGTGTAGTGATTACGGTGTGATGCGTGTAGTGATGGAGGTGTGATACGTGTAGTGATGGAGGTGTGATACACGTAGTGATGGAGGTGGGATACGTGTAGTGATGGAGGTGTGATACGTGGAGTGATGGAGGTGTGATACGTGTAGTGATGGAGGTGGGATACGTGTAGTGATGGAGGTGTGATACGTGTAGTGATGGAGGTGTGATACGTGTAGTGATGGAGGTGTGATGCGTGTAGTGATGGAGGTGTGATACGTGTAGTGATGGAGGTGTGATACACGTAATGATGGAGGTGTGATACGTGTAGTGATGGAGGTGTGATACACGTAATGATGGAGGTGTGATAGGTGCATTCGTGTGATGATGATGTGTTAGTGTGGACACTTTTGAAGTGTTTGTGGATGTTGGTTGATAGTGTTGATGGTGTGATAATGATTTGGTAAAACTATTGTTATTATGATTAATATGGTAATATTAAATGTAGATAGCAATTGAATTTATTAGTTGTGTAATGTTACATTATCTTTTCTAATTATAGTAAAGAGAGAGAAAATAAGATATAGAATAATGTTATTGTATAATGTACTGTTAATATAAAAGAAAACTATTATTGATCGTCCATGACAATCTTTTTTTTTCTTGTGTAAAATGAAATACTGTTTTTTTTTATTTTCTTTTATTGTGAATCGTTTGGATAAATATCGAAAAATGTGTGTTGGAATTAAATCAAGTCAATAAAATAACTTTTTACATTTTAATCTGATGATTTCATGTGGTTCATATAAGGGATTCTTCACCTGCATAAATATTTAATATTCGCAAGTTCGTTATCGCATTTCCAAATGTATTGAACGTTTGTTTTTGTTCAATTAGCATTTTTGGAAACATGATTTGTTTAAAAAAAATTGGACGTACATTTTTTTTTATTGAAATAACATTTTCATTTTAAGTCTTTGAGAATGTTTTATGCCTCCTAATGTCACACCAATCATATCAGTTTATAAATTATATGTACTTTTATCATTATGACAAAGATTCCTTGTTCTTGTATATCTATGATTCATACAGATAATATATGATTGAGAATTATTGATCATAAATAAATTGGTGCAGTATTGTTGTTATATCATTTAATTGTATTTTTTAGAGTAGATTTCATTTTCTATAAAGTTTTTGATTTAAACAAAAATAAAGAACCAAAGAATGTAAAGTCACTTTTGTTTCATAACTACTTATGTTAGTCTACACTAAACGACTTTTAAAATATATTTTTTTTTTCTAACAATTAATATAAATATAAAAATAAAATAGCAAAAAAAAACATTAAAATTACTTGAAAACGTAGAAAAACACTTTTATATTCATTCTTTATAATTATTAAAAAACATCCTTTTAATATTAAAATGTTATAGGACGATATGATTTTGTAAACATCGTTATTTATAATTTACGAGTATATTAAGTAATGATTGGTTGATTGATTGATAAGTTTAAAGATTGATAAATTAATAAATTGATTAATTGATAGCTTGATAAATTAATAGATTGATTAATTGATAGCTTGATAAATAAATAGATTGATTAATTGATGGTTTGATAAATTAATAAATTGATAGATTGATTTATGGACTTATCGATTTTCTGTCATATAGCAGGATAGAATGATCAGAACCTAGTTTCAAGACATTACGTACTTTGCTTTCTGTCCACTTGTTAGGATATTGCGTGTTGATTGGCGCAACTTAACGCTGCTCTTTGACATGTCAGAGAAGGGAAAATGTGGATATAATCGTTCCTAGAGTGAGAATGACACGATGAACTCTTATTTAATCAATTAATTGATTGAAATATTAAATGATTGCATTGATCAAATGAGAAATATATATTTTATTGTTTTAATTTTATATACATTTGTGAATTATCTTTATACATTCTTCAAAATTTTCCCCAAAAGAAATAATTTACTTTATACAAATAATATATTGTCACTATTTATTTTAAATAATTATGAGCTATAATCCTATTAAATGAACAATATTTAATGTTTATAATAATTATATTAATTGTTGATATTTAAACGATCTCTTTGTGTTTTACAATTAGTTAAGGGTGCTTATATTAATATACTTTTTGTGGATATCATTTTCAAATGTGTGTTATAAAAAGTTGGGTTTCGATAAGAATTGAGGGTAGTGCTTGAAAATTTTCGATGAGTAAATGATATTTTTTTATAATAATGTCTTTGATTTCCGCGATTGTTACACATTTTAAATTAAAGACTACCCGGGTAGACTGACTCCCGTGACCACGGACTACTGTAAAGTGTTCGAAACGTCGGGTTTCCCAAAAACATGTTTAACATTCAATATACGCGATTAATCCGGTTAAAAGTGTTTCATTTAAAATGATATTTTTTTAGCTGGTTATATTATTGAGGGCTGTTGTGGTGCAGGGACACAAGCGTGTTGCTCTGAACGTGACGGATTATGGGTTCGAGCCCTACTTGAGGAAATTCAATATTTTCGAGTCTCGCAACGTTCATTTTTATAGTTTTCCAAATTTATTTTCCAAAGTGTGGAGTAAAAGTTGATGAATGTTGAATTTTAAAATTAAATTTATATAATAGAAGTTTATTTTTTTTTTTAATTTGGACTTTTAAAAGAAGTATCCATTATGGATAAGTTAGGTTAATTATATAAATATTAGATTTTTTTTTAACCATTGAAGATAAAAAAATGATTTTTTTTTGAAAATATGTTACTTTTTAATTTATACTATAAATTTTTGATTAAATAGCTTCTATCGAAACAGAAAATTTGTTTTTTTTTTTTTTAGAAAAAGTATGTCCTTATTTTTAGTACTCTAAGGGCCAAGGCCATGTGACTGTGACTTGTATTATTCGTTATAAATGAAATGTAAATAAATTAAATTTTATATGTAATTTTTGTTTTATTTTGATATTTTTTATATCTATTTATTTCTTTATCAAATCTTTAATAATAATTTAATTTAAATAAAGCCAAAATGCCCCAAAACAACTACTACACCATCATTGGCCTCACAACTTCTCACTCGGCATCACGCTGTATCCCGCACATGGCAGGGTAGGCAGTGGGAATTTGGAAACCTAGTGTTAAGACACTCCGTTTCACTTTCGTTGCATAGACATTGCGTCTTGAGTGTCGGAACTCAACGCCGCGCTTTGCCTTGTTACCGGAGCGAAGAAATGAGAATATTACATATTAAAAAGTTGCCACAACTTCATAATATTTCGCAAGCAAGTGCTAGCAACAATAAATAAAGTAATTTATTTCAGATTAGCCTCCATATATAGTAAGTGCTATAGTAACAATTCTTCTTATAAATTGTGTTAATTATAGTTAATAGACCATTTTATTACGGCCGTTACTAATTCTATCCAATGCTTTGGCTAGAACAATCTAGACGAGCTGTTAGATATGGGTTATGTATGGTAACTTGCTGACCTGTGAGCAATCAATGCGGAGTTAACCCCCTGGACCCTAGGCCAGAGGCTCGCCTTAAGAATAGCTTCACTCATATGTCGACAGTGGCGAGAGTCATTCATATTATATTTTATTTCCATTTTTACTAATTCTAAGTGTTATAAAAGTCTTTTTTTTAAAAACTAAAATTTAAAATCTCGTATAACAGAGCCATTACTGTCTTCAGAATGCCGTCGTGGCTGCCCGTCACGCGCTGCATCAAGGACGCATCATACTGTGAAATTCGTCAACCTGCGCGTCCGCGAACGTTCCTGAGGCGCTGCAGAACCGCGGCAGACGCAACAGCATTCTGAAGACATTATTATATTGTACACGAAATAGAGAAATCTTGACATCCACAGTACCACGGGTAAACCTGCGTGTGACCATACTGCTTCTTACCGCCAGCGCCCCACGCTCTCTTTCAATGTCTTAATATTCGCTTAAGCTATCAGTAATTATATGAACCAAGAACTTAAATTTATTAACTTTACTTAGTGATGACCCGTTTAGAATAATTGGCGGCACGTGAGTTGGTGAACGGTGTCCAGTCTAAAATATCATAATTTCGCTTTTCTTAGCGTTATACAACAAGCTATTTGCGGCCGACGTCTACACATATTTATTAAATTTCTTAACCTTCCGATCGACGGACTCAGCAATACCACATCAGCATAACTTAAGTTGTTGACGCATTGTCCGTCAATATAGCATCCAACATTTACATTGCTGAGTCCTTCAACCAGCTGATTCATTTATGTGAATCAGCTAATAGAATACGTGGGGTATTCCCCTTTTTAACCCTTTATTTTATACCCTTTTTAACCCTTATAGGTTAAAAAGGGTAGGGGAGCTAAGCCCACCCTACCTTAAACCACACAGAAGAGCTTATTTTTCCCACCTAACTAATTTTTTTTGGTGTTTATACGTTAGTCTAAGTAGTTGAGAACATTCTGCCAGTACACTCGCCGTCAGCTTCTCCAGCAAGAGCTCATGATTTACAAGATAATAGGTTTTAGATAGGTCAAGGAAGGAAACGTAGACTGGCGTTTTTCTCCTAATTCTAATTCTAATTTAATGTAATAATTATATCAGCTTTTGTTTTAATAACACTTTCATTTTATTTAGTTTTTAAACAAATTCAAATATTTTTATTCAAAATAAGAAGTTACAAGCTTCGTTTTTTAAAAATCAAACAATTTACCACCAGTTCACTAAAGTTACTGCCTCAGACCTGAGAAGAACCCAAGCAACAAAATCTCTTTAACAAACAAAATTAGTATTCAATAACAAGATTATGGGATTCACTAATTTATAAATCTGGAAACACCTAGTGTTAAGGGCATTCCTTTCTATTCCTCACTTTATTATGGAATAAACAAGGCAAACTCGACCTGATGGTGAGTGGTCAGCGCCCACGGCCCCGTGCAACACCAGAGGAGCTATAGATACATCGCCGGCCGCCAACGTGGAGATAGACGCTTCTTTCCACCGTCAAATTTGAGGCATTTCGTGTTGACTGGCGGAATTTAACGCCGCGCTTAGTCTTAGTTGCCAAATTGTAAAATTGAAACTATAATATATCTATAGCATTCCCACAAGTGGCAGACTAGAGTTAGTGGAAGGTAAAGAAATGAAAATACAGTACTTCGATAATATTTGTTTTATTGTATGTATGTCTACACTAGGTTATGACAAGCCGGGGTCGAGACTGCCTCGAGGCGTTTAAAGCTCACTTTTATATAACACGCGGCTGCATTTCATTTTACACCAAAAAAGAGAAAGAATCAAGAAATCACAATTATAAACAAAAAATATATATAAAACTTGACCAATAAATGTGGTCCCATTATTATTTAAAGACAGATTATAATTATTTTTTTTAACACGGAAAATAAAACTTTTGTAGCTCTAAAGAAAATTAGCATAAGTCCATAAAAAATGCTTAATGACGTCATAACGACTTATACTCCATGAACAGTGGATGCAAGTACGAAAAACATGACTCATTGTCACGTTCCGCGCGAGCGAGAGCGCGGAACAAGAGATGGAGAAGTACGATCGATCTAAGCGTTACGTTCGGTGACGCGTCAATCTTCATTAGAAAGGTAAAAAAATGAGGACTTTTTTGGAAAACCTATGATTTTCAATTAATTCATAATGTGATTTTCAATTAATTCATACAAATTAACAATTCAGTGGTAATAATTCAATTAAATTCATAAAACTGCAATTATTCAGGAACGTTATCTTATGACGATATCGTATAAAATCATCGCTCGCCTTTCCGTCTGTCCTCACAGAAAACCAGTTCCTTTTGTATGAAAAGTAGAATTTTTAAGCATTTTTTGATTCAACAGCATTTTTGTGAAATTCATTTAAAGCATAAAGTAATATAATTAAAGTAAGAAACGTTTTTTATATATTCATTAATATAAATTCTTTTTTTTAATTGGACTTAATGCTTATTTCTTTAGAACTACAGATAATCAAAATAAATATAATTAAAAAAAATGTTCACAATACAGCGTTTCGTTTATTACAATATCTTTTTATATAATAAAGAATACTTTATACATGAAAGAGTTTGGAAAATATATGTTATTAAATATAGAATTAAATGAATTAGTTATTTGATCAAAGGTCGTGAATTCGATACCCGGTTAGTACAAATATATGCCACACGCAATGCACCAAAATCGGCGGAAAGCGGGGAATGGAAGTCTTAACACTAGGTTCCCAAGTTCCCTCTATCGTGGGCGAGATACTGCGTGAAGCTGAAAAAAAGGTACTTTCCATAATCAATCAGACTTAATCACTTAAGAAAGAGCAGTTCGAATTTTTGAATTTTTTTTATTAGGACACATTCATTAAAAATATATATATATTTAGGGTACGATAAAAAAAATCTTTATTTCAATGTAGTATAAAACGTAAGTCACGTTATTATGTCATTGGTACGACTCAATCAGCTTCACCTGTATCCCGCACATGGCAGGGTAGGCAGTGGGAACTTGGGAACCTACTGTTACGACACTCCACTTTTGGCCGAATTCAAGGCATTACTTGTTTAGTTGCGTATAATAACTCCATATTAAAAATTACTTTTGTGAATATATAAAATATATTTAAAAAAAATATTCAGCTACTTTGTAAAAGCAAATGCTACTTACAGTTAGATACTCTAGTTTAGAGCGGAACTAAACTCCGCACTCATCTTATCAAAATTGGAAAATGAAAACAATTAAAATATATAATTATTCCCTTACCCTGAACAGGGTTCGAACCCGCGACTTGAGTTAAAAATCTATCAGAATTACGATAATTACACCAAATTGTGTCAATTCCTTCTAATAATTTATATTTATACATTGTTTTTTTTTTTTTAATATTTATACAAAAAGGAGGAAGTAATATTTATATTTATTTGGCAGAACCAGTCTGAATTACAATAAGTAGAGAAATGAAATGGTTTTGTTAATCGGTTGCTGCGGCTTTCAGTTACGCCACAACGTTTGTCATCATAAATAGCAGGAAGTGAGGAGTTTGAGAAAGTATTTAGACACTGGATATTTCCCGTTTATCCTGCTATAAGCGGGATAGAGCGTGAAGCTGAAAAAATACTATTGAGGGTAGTTTGAATGTCAATGTGAGCTCTAGAAATATGTGGATCTTTTTACTTCACACGTTGTTTTTATGCATATAGGAACATGGGAACCTGTTACGATCGATCAACCTCCAGCAAAAAAGCCCACTCCCAACTTTCTACACAATGCCTACAGAATTAGGCGGAAAGTAGAATACTGAGTATCTTCTCATTTTACTTCCAGAACTTCCAGGTTTGCCTACTGTGCTGTTTTCGATACGGTGGAAGAAATAATCTATGAAAAAAAGTATACGTTCGGTTTTGTTGAATTGATCATTGTTTCATGTCAATATTTCATGCTATTTATTAGTATCAGTTAACTAGTTTTTTTGTAATTATATTTTGTTATGTTTGTTTATATTAGCAGTTTTTTAGCGTTACATTAAAAAAATTATAAAAAAACCATTTCACTTCCATTTTTATTTTTCTTCCCATAGACAAGAAAAGATCTCAAAAGTTTTAAACGTAGTTAATATACAGTAAGAACTTTTATACAATAATATTACAGCCAGATCTGCTTCCGGTCTATTTTTTAAATCAAAAGATTAGGATTTCAAAAAAAAATTGAAAGTCTTCTGATAATCACAAAAAATTAAAAAAAGTTATTATAAAAATTATCTATTGACTAAATATTCATTGTACTCAAGATATTACATTTTTTTTAAGCAAATTGACTCTAAAAAATATTAAAAAAACATAAAAAAAAACCCGGAAGCAATTCAACTATAAATGATATGAAAGTTGAAACTTTATATATATCAATTCACTTTATTGTCATTATTTTATTTTTATTTTACACGAATAAGTTCAAAGGTAGAAAAGAAGTAAATTCTAAAATTACGATTTTTTTTTATCTACCGATTTTTTCCACAGGTTCAAAATGTAATTTACTAAGAAATAGTGTAAAGTTTAAGGCATACTCTTGATTTTTATTTACATGGGAATTCACAAAAAAAAACCGAAAAAAAACAATACATGATTTTTTAATATGGCAACTACTTGCAAAAAAAAAAGACAAAGAAAAATGATATCTAAAACCAAGTACAGACGATTTCAAAATAGTTTAATATCTGCTGAAAAAAAAGAGCTGCATGTCTAATTAATAATAAATCGTAATATACAACAAAAAAAATAATAAAAAAAACGTTTCAAGAGAGCACAGTGTATATAAACAACATAACTCCTTTTTTTTTCAAGAGATTCAAATAGACACTTGATTAAATTCACAACGCATACAATAAAAATAATACAACAAATAAAAAAATAATACTTTGTGTGATGTTTTTGAGGTTATTTTGTTTAAATTAAAACAAAAAAATACTGTAATAGAAAAAAAACAAAACATTTGACATTAAAAAGTTTTATCTGTTCCTTTGAAGCTGTCACCGGTTGAAATTGAAAAAGACAATCGTACGTTTAATATTAAATCATTTTGTTTACACAAAATTTTATATCGTTTAAATATATATTTTTTAACTTTTCTATTTTTTAGTCTGTTTTGTTTTAAGCTGTAACATTTGTAATCATTCATATATATACTTCAATTTAATTTATTATTAAACATACGATTTTTTTTTAAAAAAAGTCGTTAAATATTATAATTAGATCTAAGTAAATATTAATAGTACAAAAAATAAATAATAATAACAAAAAACAATACTTATTTAGTCACTTATTAAGCAAAGGAAACTATTTTTTAGTGAGATTTTTATCAAAATTAGGCTTTCGTAAGAAATAAATATAATTGTCTCGCTTTTAATCATTGTTAATATATAGCCATATCAGTTAATAAGAACAAACTTTAATCATAGAAATCATGATGATCACGGTAAAAATATTACCATAGTAATCATAATTAATATTTTATTATGGCTACATTATTACTGGGGTAATCATAATTTATGTGATCTTTTTCATAGTATTCTTTTATTACCACAGGTTTTTATTTATTTTGAAAATATAAGTTTAATTATTTGGAGCAAATAAAAAAACTAAATAACTATACATTAACAATAGTTTCAAGTCGAGACAAACATTAAACAACATTAACTTATTTTTTCAAATTCAGTCGCCATTTTGTATTTTTTTTCGAATTTTATTTTTCGTTACTTTTTTAATTTTAATTAATTATAATATATAATAAAGACACTCTCCGCTCAAAATAACAATCACAATATAGCAAACGCTCGAATATTTTATATTAAAAAAAACATAAAATGCAATGCCCTTATATGGTATTATATTATACATTTACTAAAAAAGAAACCAGTTGCGTCACACACGTTATAGAACAATGACATGTTTCTTATCTATGGCTCTGAATCAAAATTTAAAAAAGGATTATATTTATGTTTTTATATTTTTTTCATATTTTGCTTACTAAGCAAATGTATAATATAACACTGACAAGCAATTCTTAGACAAAAAAATAATAACAATTCTAAATAATTTAAAGCGTTCGATTACTTTCCGTGTTTACAACGGAATAACGATTAACGGTGGACTTTGTAACGGTTCTGCATCCGTTATTACCGATGATTACCAATATAACGATAATCATTACCCGTTAATTGGTAATCACCAAAGTTATTACCATTTTATTTAGCCATTATTATATTTTCAATGGTAATAACGATTTATCATCAGGTAATAACAGTTTACTCGTTACATAGAGTCTAATGTCAACCGTTGTTTTGTGATTTCTGCTCGAAAATGGCGGCCATGTCGCGAATGTTGTACGACGGTGAGACTTTTTCTCTCCTGTTAAGAAAAACAATTAAGTCAATTTATTCTCACAATGAAATACTACTTTTTTTTAAGAAATTAAACATTTATAATATTATTTAAATATTATTTATTTTTTTACACCAGGATCATTTACAGCGTAAATATGTCGGTTGTGACTTCAACTACCACTTGGGGAATGTATTATTTATATTTTCTCGCTTTCGCTCTCGGTAACAAGACATTACGCGGCGTTGATTCGTGACAAAAATGCAATGCAATGTCAAAAATTCGACTGTGCATGGGGGAACAGTGTCTTAACACTATCTCTAATTTTATATATATGACGCATATTAAAACGCATGTAAATAACATAAATTTTAAGAATCACACTTAAAATTCTGTATGATATGACATTATTAATCTAGTATTTTAAGAGTTAATTTAATATCTCTCTTTTTTTTTTTTTTCAATATATATTTCTCTCCTCTGGCGGTAGCAACGTTTACTAGGACATTACAATCTAACCTTGGAATTATTTGAAAGCAAAAAAAAGTCAGTATTGTCAGTTCTACGGGGAACTAATATTGTATCTAATTACTTTTCAAAATAAAAGTAATTCAATTCCCAAACCTACAGGAGACTAACTAAGAAATCTAGTTTACTCAAATTCATTCAAAATCGAATTAGTGAAGCGATCGGATGATTATTAAGAAGAAATGACTATAAGGTTATTAATGATTTTGCCAAACAACCTACCTCTCGAGTGTTTGTTCGCTCGCTCCACCATTTCTCGGTGACTCTTCCGGACTTATTGGTGATGGTATAGTGTCCAAATTGTTTGCACTTCTCGCTAATGAGAATCTCATTCTTTGCCCCAAATCTACGGTATTTCGCCTTTCGAATTTGGGCAAATCCTCTTTTAACCTATCTTCCTTATCTTCCTTCTTTAATTTAATCCTTGTTAGTTGTTCCGGATTACTCCTGAACGATTGGGAACTGTATTTCTCTCGGAGGAAATTTCTACGTTCTTCCTTATATTTTTCTATTCTTTCCCGACTCAGTTTTTTCTCTGTGTCAAAACCTATTAGGTTTTTTAAATCTGCTGGCTTTTTAATGTCAAATCTTTGTATTAATGATAATTTGTTTTCTGTGGTCGGAGTTATGCTTTCTAACTTGGTTTCCGGTTCCTCCATGTTTAAATTTAAATCTGGTAAAAATTTAGATTGTCGTTTGACATCTTTGACTTCTAGGCTTTTCCGTCTGTCTTTGTCGTTTCCAAATTCCTTAATAAAGGCGTTCTCGTCCAGCGATCGTGCATTTGAATTTTTTGACAATTTATAAGTTTTTGGTGATATTGGTGGTGGTTTCGTATCTTTTTTTCTTTCTTTCTCTTCTTTCCGTTCTAGCGACGGATATTTTATTTCCGTTTTGAATTTTTCAAACGTAAATGGTCCTTTTTGTTCCGTTGGACTTTCGAACCGTATCGCCAATTCACGAACATTCAAATTTTTCGTTGTATTTGGTTTTATGACGTTTCCGTTCTCTTTTTCAATATTATTCTTACTTATGTCTATTTTATCACAGATTTTTAGAGTATCAACGTTTATATTTTCGTAATTACGCTGACTTTCGAACGGTACGTTTTCATAATCCTCGGTTTCCTTCTCAGGAGTTTCTAATATCATTGCGTTTACTTCCTCTATGCTTTTTCTGAAAAATTTCACTTGGCTGTACACGTCCACATTGTCTATGTCAGTTTCGGTTGGAGTTTCTAGAATAATCAGATCTTGATTGAAATCATCGGGTTGGCAAGCCTGTTGTGTTGGCAGACTCGCATCACTCTGAGGTATCGTTGCGTCTTCTACTATCGACAGATTCTTTTCTAAATCTATATCTTCGTAAACTGAATCTCTTTCATTAGTAGGCGTGTCTATGTTGTCTATGGGTTCGTAATCAGGAGTTTTGACTCGGACTGGTGATCTAAACGTTATACTAATAGTAGACTTAAGCGGGCTTTTCAAAGGCGAACCGGGCGAACTTTTCGACGTACTAGACGACAAATTAATATAGTTCGGTCGCGTAAAGTTATAACATTCATACAGTTCGTCGTGTTTATAACTGACATTGGAATAGCTCGACGAACTTTCGTGTGACGACGTCATTACTTTCAAATCGTCCTTTTTATGCGACTGGTGGTCGGAATTCGACGAAGTCGACACAGCTGATAGTCTATTAAGATTTTGGTAGCTTATTTCCGTAGAATGTAACGGACTAGCTTCTAAGCTATCGTGTAGATTATTTCCAGATAAATCTCGAGATATATCTTTCATGTTCTCGTAATCTGTAGCTTTTAGTTCACATTTTAAACATTTCTCCTCATCACAATTATTACAATCTGCACTTTTAATTGTTATCGTGTGTTTATTGTCACTGACTTCCGAATCACTTTCTAGGGGATCATACACCGGTGTGACGGGAGTCAGAGGATTCGAATTCATGGTGCTACTAGTCAAATTGCTTATGGACGAATTCTCTGCTGGCCAATCGATCTTTATTAGAGTGGCATGCCCATCTTTGCCATGCCAAGTCAGTCTAGATATAGGTTTGTCCGGGTCATTTAGCACCGGGTGATGCATGCCACTGTACCGGGATGTGTTTTTTTGTTTTCTCGGTGAGTTTCTCTCTCTGCAAGTTAGTATGGTGATACTTAGTAGTGTTTAGTATTTTAGTGTTAGTTTTTTTTTTTTAATTTTTACCTGGAATCTGATAGGTGAAAGAAAAGTGTGTTTTACTATCCTGTAAAGATTAATTTGTTTGTTTGAATATTTTTTTTTTACGTTTAATATCAATATTTTGAATCGATTTGTGGATATCGATATTCTTGTACAGTTTTGTTGTGTGTTTTTAGAAATGTTTGTATATTTATTATTCATTCTTCATTCATCAAATGTCTTTTATGAACAAATATATATAAAATAATTATTTTTTAATATTTTTTATCTTTTAAAATATAACTATTATATTAAAATTACATTTCATGCTTCTAAACGGTTTAATAATGCTTGTAAATACAAACGCTAATTCAAACATTTTTCTATACTATGTGTATGTGTCGAAACAAAAGTGGCTTATCTCATGGACTTTAAATTTTAGAAAATCATTTATAGAACACTTTTTGCATATTTTTTTTTCTTTTTTTTCAGCTTCACGCTGTATCCCGCACTAGGCAGGGTAGGCAGAGGGAACGTAAGTGAAACCTAGTGTTATGACACTCCGATCCACTTTCGTTCCCCACTTTCCGCCGAATTTGAGGCATTGCGTGTTGAGTGGCGGAACTCAACGCCGCGCTTTCCCTTATTACCAGAGCGAAGAAATGAAACATTAAATAATTAAATTAAAAATATTAAATATTTCATTTCCTCGACTGGGGATCGAACCCAGAACCTGTCGGTTACAGTCACACTCTTGTGCCGCTGCGCCACGACAGGCCTTTTTGCATATAATATTTTATTAATATCTAACATAATAAAATTATATGAAGCAATATTGTATTATATTAAATTTTAAGTAAGAACAGTAATAACAGTGGAATTCGTGGCACTGGTGCACCAAGATGCGACTGTAGCCGTGATGGTTCAAATCCCATTCGAGGAAATTTAAATATTCAAAAGGCAGGCAAAATCTGGAGTCAAGTAATGCTATACGGCGGAAAGTGGGGAACGTAAGTGACCTAATGGGAACAGAGTGTCTTAAAACTAGGCTCCAAAGTTTCAGCTAAAAAATATAAATAATAAAATCCCAAGATTTTTTCTTCTAAATGCACTTCTATATTATTTGATAAACAATCGTATAGGCTAAACGGGCGAAACCACAGTCAAGCTGATCATCAAGAATAAAAAGATATATACATAAATACATAAATATATAATATCAAAAAAATATATACTTTTTGAGGATACTTGTAAAATTTTTTATAATTATTAGCCACTTTTGTTTGCACTCATGGTAACTGTATAAAAATTATATGTATAGTATCATACATGACATATATGTGCCTACAAATTAAAAAAAAAATATAAGACAGATAAAAAAATAACACTAAAACACCGAAAAATAACATTTAAACAACAATTTAGAACAAAAAAAAATGGAAAATAAGAAACAATCAGTATGTACAAAAGTAAATCTCATGCTAAATAAAAAAATGAACTTTTTTATAAAAAAAAAAAGTTAAATCGATACTGAATGTTATATAATAATTAATGTAAGATAAATACACTATAATATGAAACAAAACTCTATTTACCTTAGTTAAAACAAAAAACTAATAAAAATCGATATTTGAAACATCGATTTTTCAATACGAAATGTATTTACCTTCACTTTACATACATGTAATAATTATATATTGACATATACATACATTCATAAATACGTATACTTTTGTATATATCTATATATATATTTACCTCAATTTGACATTAGCGAGTGACGTTTGAAAATCTGACATCGATGACAGCGGACTGTCGCGGTCCTTGCATATACTGTAGGAAATATGTATAACATTAAAAAGATGAAACTTATTATGGGTTCAACTCTCGCTCGAGGCAAGGAAATATTTATGTATATTTATTGTTTTTGGTACTGAGAGAATAAATTTCAAATTAATTATTCATTTATCTTTCTTTGCTCTGGCAAATGCCTCAAATCAGGTAGAAAGTGGGTAACGGAACGTTGTAACCTAACATTAGGTTTCCAAGTTCTCTCTGCCTACGGTGCCATGAGCAAAACTAAAAAAAAAGAATCAGCTATATTACTGTGAAGTACATCTAACATCTAACGACCATATAAAACGAAAGTTACACCGCCCGAGCATCGAACCCGCTCACCGTTTGGCCGCAGTGCGTTTGTCCGGCACGGAGGTGTCGGGGTCACCGTCGATGTACCCGAGCTGCGCCACTTGCTGCTCCAAGTGCTCCAGAGCTACTCTTTTCCTTTAAAAATATTAAAAAAAAATAGCATAAATATTTTTTTATTGGCGTTCAACCCAACGGCTGTGGGTTCAATAGAAACGAGGAGGAATGAATTACTTTTTTTATTATTGAGTTTCGCAATTATACGTCGGCGTAGAGTTCCACCTCTAAGCACGCTATGCCTCAAACTCGAAAAGTGTGGAATGGAACTGAACGTCTTAACATTAGGTTCCCAAGTTCCCTTTACCTACTCTGAGCCAAAATGAAAGATGCTACTTTTACTATTTTTGAGTTTTGAAGTTGACATTTTTGACATGTTGACAGTTGACATTTTTGAGTTTGACATTTGTTTGACAGTGTTATTCCAGAATTTCGACGTAGCTTGATGAGAACGCATAGCTTAGTCGGTCAGAGTGCTCGGACGGTTTCCAAGAGGCGCGGGTTCAAACCTTGTTACGTTAAAAAATTTTATACGCTTTTAAATTTAGTACCGAAAAATGTTATTATATAGCTATTTTAAATAAAATTGCATTAGTACGCTAATAACTCTTAAAAATAAAACTTAAATTATAAGCAACATCTATATATACATGTATATATATATGTATATATATATACATTTTTTATTTTAAATTCTATATATATATATATATATATATATATATATATATATATATATATATATAAATATATATATATATATATATATATATATATATATATATATATATATATATATATATATATATATATATATATATATATATATATATATATATATATATATATATATATATATAGAATTTAAAATAAAAAAAACCATCCCCGACCCTAAACATCACTCCAGCAATAAAAAGTCTTTTTAAAAAGAACAAACCACACTAAAATCGGCTCATCAATTCCGGAGATACGATGCCACATATACATTTTTGAATCAGGGGTTGAATAAATGTGTCTCACCTTTCAGCGAGGTCAGTGTCGATTCGATTCCGCCTAGGGCTAGGCGCTGCACTGCACGGTCCGGATTCTGGCGGCGTTGAGCACAGTGAATCATCCTGTAGAATAAAATTAAAATATTCAATTGAGAGCGTCCCAAAAGAAGATCTTTTCTAAATGTTAGTACAATTACAAAATATTTTATTTTTATTTAAAATTAATAATTAGCTGTTAACACTCGTGGTACAGGGGCTATGGGTTCGATTCCGGGTCCAAAAAAAACAAATTATATTTACATTTTATTGGCGTTGCTAATAAAATAAAATACGGCGTCGAATCCCGCTACCAAACACGCAACATTTCAAATTCAGCAAAAAGTGGAGAATTAAACGAGTTGTCTTAACAGGTTCCCATGTTCCGGGAACGTCACCAGAGGATAGTTCAAGATCAGGTCGGAATTGTTGTTAATTTTATATTGATTAATTGCTTGCAAATTAATGCAGCTGTTACTTATTCTTATGTTGAGTACCTCCACTCAACACGCAATGCCTCAAAATTCGGCGGAAAGTGGGAAACGGAGTGTCTTAACACTAGGTTCCCAAGTTCCCTCTGCCTACCCTGCCATGCGCGGGATACAGCGTGAAGCTGAGTACTGATTCATATATAATTTACAAATTAAACACATTTACAAAATCGCAATAATATTCATAACACACTTAAACAACAAAAATCTCTCAGCCTTAAAAAAAAATAAGGTTCCTTTCAAACTAAAAACATCAAAAGTGAAAGCAGACAAGTGCCGCCACTGACCTGCGCGTGTCCGGCGTTGAGCGCCGTGTCGTCCTCCTCGCTGAACATGTTGCGGTCCCGCTCCTGCGGGGACAGGCGCAGGCGCATGCCGGCCAGCTCCGCCTGCCACGGCTCGAAGTACGAGTCGCACGACGACGACCTGCGGGCAGCGGGTTCAAGTCACTCACACGGCAGGGTAGGCAGAGGGAACTTGGGAACCTAGTGTTGAGACACTTCGTTCCACTTCCGTTCCCCACTTTCCGCCGAATTTGAGGCATTGAATGTTAGGTGGCGTAATTCAACGCCGCGTTTTTGACTTGTGCCAGAGCGAAGAAATCGAAACATTAAACATTTAATTTGAAAATATTAAATATTTCATTTCCTCGATCGAACCCATAACCTGTCGGTCACACGCCTGCGCCGCTGCGCCACGACAGGCCTCAATAGTAGTATTTATAATGATTTATTTATTTTCTGACTGTTGACGGTGTGGGTTCGATGCCCGTTAAGAGATACTAACTACATTTTGCATTCCCGCTAAATTTGAAAATAATTCATTTTTATTTATACATATAATAAATGTGTAACTAATCTCTGTCTGTTCATTGAAGATATATTAAATAACATCTTATAGGGGGTGTTTATTTATGTAATAGGACACAAAATAGTAATTTTTAATATTTTATCGGTTTGTCTGTGCGTTTGTTAGCGCTTGCTCTGAGAAACATCTCATCAAATGTAAATACAAACTTATCGTTTTCAATTGGTCAAATAAAAAATAAAAAAAGGCCACGCGAACTTAAAAAATTACATTCAACAAGATTTTTCGGTTTTCAATGAACAGATATTGTTTTAAAAATTATTATGTTTTTTCTTTCTTTCTTAGCTTCACGCTGTATCCCACACGAGGCAGGTTTGGCGGAGGGAACCTGGGAACCTAGTGTTAAGACATTCCGTTTCCCACTTTCTGCCGAATTTGAGACATTGCTTGTTGAGTGGCGGAACTCAA
Source organism: Eueides isabella (assembly GCA_019049475.1). Classification (NCBI taxonomy): domain Eukaryota; kingdom Metazoa; phylum Arthropoda; class Insecta; order Lepidoptera; family Nymphalidae; genus Eueides; species Eueides isabella. The sequence goes on along the minus strand of CM032412.1, from coordinate 5,103,593 downwards.
CGCCGCGCTTTGCCTTTTTAGATGATGTTATTAGAACAACAAAAAAAGAATAAAAATTCTATAGTTTACTTATCACACTGAGAGGTGTCGTGGCACAGTAGCACAAGGGCGCTACTGTAAAAACAACAAGTTGAGGTTCGATCCCCATACAAAAAAAAAAAACAAAAGTTTAATATTTTCATTTTCTCGTTTTGGCAACGAGACATAACGCGGCGTTAAGTTCCACCACAGTGCAGAAAATCCAAAAAATCTCTAGTAAATTAAAAACTATATATATAAACCATGAGCGGGATACAGCGTGAAGCTAAAATAACACCAATAAGAGAATAATAACAGTGTTTCAACTCTCTCTCTCTCTCTCTCTCTCTCTTTCAAGTATATACCTGGTGTGATGTTTCAAGGGCGCGGCCACACTTGCCGCTAGCGGCGGTAATATATCAGTTTCGGATGTTAACGATTCACACGACTTCGCGGGTCGCAGGTTCGAATTTATATGGGGTGGGACTGGTTCCTGCAAAAAAGAAGAAAAGATTATTGTAATAGAACAGCTTCACGCTGTACCTTGGATATGGCTGGGTGAAGGTGAGCACCTGACAATAAGACTCTTGCTCAATGGTCAAGACAGGTGTTGAGAGAACGGAACTCAACGTTCCGTTTTCGTTTCGATTCGTCCGTTGTTTTCGTTCCGTTCTCGAGCACGGCGTTGTATATGTACAAACATATAAAAAAACATCATACTTTAGTTATTTTGTATTACAAATATTATGTTAAGCCATCTGGTTAAGCAAGAAATGAAATATATAATATTTCCATTTCTTTGGTCCGGTAAGAACATTCAACACAAGATACCTGAAATGGGGAACACGAGGTTCCCAATAGGTACCTGCGTGGGCGGCGCGTGCGGCGTGTCCGGCGGCCGCGGCGCGCGCAGCAGCTTGCTCCGGCTGAACAGCCCCCGCCAGCCCGACGGGGAGCGCTTCAACGCACGCTTTGAACCTGTATACCGGATATATATATATACATACATACATACATACATACATATATATATATATATATATATATATATATATATATATATATATATATATATATATATATATATATATATATATATATATATATATATATATATATATATATATATATATATGTATGTATATATGTATGTGTCAGTACAATGTCAATGAGGATTTGAAATTAATGGTTAAATATATACTAAAATATTTACATATAATAAATCTGTACCTGATCTCTGTCTGTTCATGGAAGATATATTAAATAACATCTTATAAGGGACGTTTATTTATGTAATAAGTATCACAAAATAATACATTTTATTTTTTTTTTCTGTTTGTCTATATGTTTGTACGTTCAGAGGCTGTATCTACGGCTGATGATGATTTTCACTGTTATATTTTAGCAACCTTAATTGAACGTTTAAAGTCAGTTAGTTTCTGGCCTGTCGTGGCGCAACAGCACAAATGTGTGACTGTAACAGACAGGTTCTGGGTTCGCTCTCCAGTCGAGAAAATAGCATATTTAATATTTTCAATTTAAATATTTACTGTTTCATTTTTTCGCTCTGGGAATAAAGCAAAGCGTAGCGTTGAGTTCCGCCACTCAACACGCAATGCCTCAAATTTGGCGGAAAGTTGGGAACGGAAGTGGAACGGTTCACACTAGGTTCCCGGGTTCCCTCTGCCTACCCTGCCTCGTGCGGCATACAGTGTGAAGCTAAGAGAGAGAAAATATAATAATTGGCTGTGGTTTTCTAACATATTTACATTCAATAAAAAGTACTTCATTTTTGATCGAGACCTAATAGTTACAGGTTCGATTCCCAATTGGGAGCTTAAAATATTAAAAATTGTCACTACACTCTAGGCGCGCGGAGTTAAGTTCTGCCATCCAACATGCCATACAGGATTCAGTGAAAAGTGGGGAACGAAGTGTCTCAACACTACGTTCCCAGCTTTCCACTGCCCATCCAATCCCCACTATTAAATATATATATATATATCTTACCGGGTATAGGTAGATCCAGTACCGTATGGTATTGAGGTAGGTTATTAGGCCCCGAGCCAACCTGAAAAGAAAAAATATGATATAAATACTTTATTAAGCAAAAGAATAAATTAATCTGATTATTTATATAATCTAAATATTTAAGGCCTGTCGTGGCGCAGCGGCACAAGCGTGTGACTGTAAACGATAGGTTGTGGGTTCGATACATACTCGAGGGAATGAAATATTTACTATTTTAATTTAAATATTTAATGTTTTCATTTCTTCGCTCAGGTAACAAGGCAAAGTGTGACGTTGAGTTTGGTCACTCAACAGGCAATATCTCAGATTCGGTTGAAAACGGGGAACGGAGTGTCTCAACACTAGGTTCCCAAGTTCCCTCTGCCTACCCATACAGCGAAAAAAAAAAAAAATTCGATTAGATCTTTTACCATCTTACCATAAAATACATATAGTCAGAAAAACCACATCAAATTATAAACAGCAACTTCCGTAATAAAATTAAAATATCCGCGTTTACATACATATGCCAGATGTGAACCCACACTTACCTCAATATATTTAGGCTGCAGATGTCCTGCGGGTCTTAACGCCGCGGAGGACAACGCTTCAGTACATAGAGTGGATTTCCCACGTCGTCTGGCTTCTTCTAAACTGTAAATATATATATATATATATATATATATATATATATATATATATATATATATATAATATTATATATATATATATATGTATATATATATATATGTATATATATATATTATATGTATATATATATAAATATATATAAATTATTAGTTAATTTATATATTTTTTAACTTAACGCTGTTTTACGCGCATCGCATGGAACCCAGAGGGAACCTGGGTATCTAATATTAAGATACTCCGTACCCATTATAGACTATATCAGTGTCTTTTCAGCATTCTAAAATAATTGCGTGTTAAGTTGCGGCGTTCAACACCGCTTTTTGTACGAAAAAAATGAAATTTAATCATTTTCTCGAGTGGACTTGAAACTGTCTCACAACAGTCACCAGTGCTACCAATTTATAAATATAAAAGTTTGTATGTATATATGTTTGTTCCATTTTCACACAAAAAACTACTGAACAGGTTTAGATGAAACTTTACAGTAAAACAGGCAAAACATCAGAACAACACATATCATCATCACACTGTCATTTATGGAAATATTTCGTATAATCTAGCTATTTGATGACTTCTTTAATACCATCGTGGCACAGCAGTACAATGATACGAGACAAAGCGCGGAGTTGTGTTCCGCCACCAATTTTATATGTACTCTTAAAGAAACAGTTCCGTGCCTATCCCGCTAGGGATACAGCGTGATGCTAAGTGAGTGAGTGGAGTGAGTGAGTACCTTAACAGTTTAGTGGGGGGTTGAGGAGGCAGACTCTTGGGCCGCCTGCCCGCCTCCAGGCCTCGCAGCTCTATGTGAGAATCATACTGTTCCTGGAAATATAGCTAAATTATAATAATTACACTATTTTATTTAGTAATCTCAGGCCGTGGTCCGTAATTAGCTCACATCGCTCACAGCGCACCAACGGTCGGTCCGTATTGAGCTTTTATCGCTCACAGTTAGCGTTGTGAATAGTGTGACGTCACTTGTGACGTCACTGGCTAGTGCTTACAGTGCTGACGGGTCGGAGCGTGAGCACCGTGAGCGTTGATGTTATTTTGACGTTTATTTGACGTTTAATATATCCTTCACGTCAATGTCACTTTCGTCAATTTCCTCAATTGCGGAAAATGGTTGAATACAACCATTTTCACAAGCAATTTATAATCTTCATCGGCTATAGCACATACTCCACTCATATTTATATCAAAAAATGCTCTATTAGGTAATTACGAATTTGACAAGTTAAACAAACATATTAACTTGTCAAAGTCGTAAGCACGCTCACAAGTGGTCCGTATTATTAGTACTGCTAACAGACGTTGGCGCGCTCACTGATATCGGACCGCACGTTAGCGTTGTGGGCAATGTGAGCATAATTCGGCCCACAACCTCAATTACCTTCGCGGTGTAATAACATTATCAATTTCAAAATATTATTTATACATTTAAAATTGAAATTTCAATTAATTTAATATATTCATTTCACATTTCTTCCCTTTGGTGACAAGGCAAAGCGCGGCGTTGAGTTCCGCCACTCAACACGCAATGCCTCAAATTCAGCTGAGAGTGGGGTACGGAACATAGTGTTCAACACTAAGTTATCAAGTTCCCTCTGCCTACCCCGCCATGTGCGGGATACAGCGTGAAACTGAGTGAGGGAATAAAGCTACATGAACCAGCTACCTGGTCCAAGGAGTTGGGCCCCGAATCAGCGCCCTGCTCCTGAGCGAACAGCTCCTCAGCGTAACAGATGAGGAACTCCGTAACCACCGCCTGGAAATACATACATAAATATAAACTATTATTATTATTATATAAATCACGCATATTCACGCGTTATCCCGCATTTGGGAGGAAAGTCAGAGTGAAATTAGTGTTCACACACCTCGTTCTCCACGCTCCGAACAATTTTCAAGAACATTGCATCTAAACGGAGCTTAACGTCGCGCGTTGTTTTGTTATGAGATTGAAGGCAATGAAAATAACTAAAATGGTTATAATGAAAAAATATATTGAATTAAACTTAACGCCGTGATAAAAATCAGCGTGAAACTGAAAAAAAAACTATTTTTTAATTATGAAGGAAAAACATACTTAGTTTCATTAATAATTAAAAAAAAAGTATTTTTTCAGTTTCACGCCGTATCCTGCACAAGACAGAGTAATCAGAGAAAACTTGGTAACTAACAGACACTCCATTCCATTTCCCTATTTCACCACCAAAATGTCAGACATGTGTCAATATATCCAACAGCGAAACTCAACGCCACACATTGTCCCCTTAGCAGATGGAAGACAAACAAAAATGTCCCCCCAAATTGAGCATCGAACCTGCACCGCGACGCCCTGCAGCGCGTGCTGGGGCTTCGGCGATCGTAGCAGGTTCGGTGCCCACACGATGGCCATGTTGCGCGCCGTCATGCCCGTGGAGCCGCTGAGCAGCGACACGCGGCGCAGGTGGCGCATCAGGTACGAGAGGGTCCTGGAATGGTTAGAGGGAACTTGGGAACCTTTCCCATGTACACTGAAACACTCCAATTCCAAGTTACAGTTGGAATTTCAAGGTATTTCGTATTGAGTGACGGTGCTCAACACCGTTTTTTTGTTTTAGGGGAATAAATAAAAAAAAAATCGTTGCCTTGAGCTGGAATTAAACTAATTGGTTTCAATTTACATGCTCGTTCTGATTCACTATAAATATTACTTATACTTTTACCTTTAAATGCACGCTGTATCCCGCACATGGCAGGGTAGGCAGAGGGAACTTGGGAACCTAGTGTTGAGACACTCCGTTCCACTTTCCGCTGCATTTGAGGCATTGCGTGTTCAGTGGCGGAATTCAACGCCGCGCTTTGCGTTGGTATAAGAGCGAAGAAATGAAAACATTAAATATTTAAATTGAAAATATTATATATATCCTTTCCTCGAGTGTGGGTTGAACCCACAACCTATCATTTACAGTGTCACTTTCGTGCCGCTGCGCCACGACAGGCCTTATTAAAAAAAAGTTAAATTAAACAGTAATAGAGAGTGTCTATACTCTAATAAAAAATATCATATAATTAAATATCTTCCATAATCTTCTTAGTCTATCCTCGTGAAAAAAACAAACTTCTTAGTAAAGAACATTAACAGACTTGACTCGCACGCACACACACGCACACCTGTTGTAAACGGAAAAAGTAGAGACAACGTGATAGTGTCTCTGTAGTACCATAGACTACAAACTACAAATGTCTATACATAATTAAAATGTAATATAACTGAATATCTTCCATAATCTACTTAAAACCTCTCCCCGTAAAAAAACAAAACTTCTTAGTAACGAATATTAAAAGACTTGCTGCGCGCGCACACGCACACACGCGCACACACACACACACACACACCACACACACGCACGCACACACACACGCGCGCACACAAACGCACACACACACATGCACACACACACGCACACGCGCGCTCACACACACACACACGCACACACACACACACACACACACACACACACACACGCACACACACGCGCACACACACACACACACACACACACACACGCACGCGCACACGCACGCACACACAACGTGACCAGACTGTGTAGCACCACAGACTATAGACAAACAGTGTATAGACAACAATGGCTGACCTGTAGTGCGGCGGGGGCAGCTTGACGACGGCGTCCCGCAGTGCGCGCGCGCGCCGCGCCTCGCCCGCCTGCACGGCCGCCACGAAGCTGTCGTACAGCTGGTACGTGCACAGCGGGTTGGGCAGCTCCCTGCCGGCGTTAAATTACGCTAGATATATATATATTGTGAAAATATACACTATTTACACCCGTAAACCGCACGCTTAGATCAGCAGGACTGGTTATACTATAGATAATTGATATAAAATATTTCCGCGAGTGCAAAGAGAAGACAACTGACCTGAAGTACATCTTGAGCAGGCTGGCGAGCGCGTGCGGGTCGCGCTGCAAGGGGCCGGCCAGGTCGGGCGGCAGGCCGGCGTCGAAGGCGGCGCGCAGGCGCTGCGTCAGGGCTGCGCCCCCCGACAGCCGGTAGATGCCGTCCACGGCGCCGCGCCGCTCGATGGCCGCCGCGCACTCCACCAGCACCAGCGGCACTGCCGACGCCAATTAGGGGTCACTTATTCATCAGACAAATGGACTACGGACTCTGTCTGTTGGACAGAGGAAAAATGAGGGTAGCTGAAAAAACAGTGTCGATCGGTCTCGCTGTCCCCAAAGGTTCCGTACTAGCATCAAGACAAGGTGGTGAGAAACGTAACATAAAAAAAAAATTACAAAACCCAATTTTCCGTCGCATGAACAAGAACTTCATTTTATAGTGATAGATATTCACATATATCTGTATGTATTTCATATAAAATTTAGCAAAAACTATGCATATTTTGTTCTTAAAATAACCACAGACCGCGATATTTAAAATTAATTTAAGGTAGCCTCCACGCTACCTTACAAAACCCCGCACTTCACGTGACCTTGACAAAAAAAAAACATAGACAAACTAAGAAACCCCAAATTAAAAAAAATACTAAAATCTTCCAAGTCTACCTTCGTGTCCACAGTTAAGGAGATGTTTCCCCAAATCGCACCCGAACACCCTCTCCCGGAGTATGCCCTGCTGCTTCAAGCTCCTCCGGGACGGTCGGGAGAGTATGAAGCTCCGGAAGAGGGATATTAACTTCCCGTGCTTCCTGAGTACCGGTTTGATTGGCGCCACTGCTACTGATCTGGAAGATTTGGTAGGGATGTTATTTTTTTTTCAGGCTTATACATTTTTTCACGCACGCTTCACGCTGTATCCTACATAGAGTAGGGCAGTCAGAGGGAACCTAGTGTTAAAATTGTCCATTCTGAAAAGTTACTATTTGTTTTTTTTTACCAGAGAAAGGAATAAAAAAACACCTCATTCCTCCGAGTGGAATCGAACCGACAACCGTTGTTAAGTCGTTAGTAATATATATATATATATATATATATATATATATATATATATATATATATATATATATATATATATATATATATATATATATATATATATATATATATATATATATATATATATATATATATATATATATATATATATATATATATATATATATATATATATATATATATATATATATATATATATATATATATAATATATATATATATATATATATATATATATATATATATATATATATATATATATATATATATATATATATATATATATATATATATATATAGATATATATATATATATATATATATATATATATATATATATATATATATATATATATATATATATATATATATATATATATATATATATATATATATATATATATATATATATCATATATGTACAATTATAGCATATCGTGGCACAAGCGTACCACTGTAAACACAACAGGTTATGGGTTCGATCCCCACTCGAAGAAACGTAATATTCAATATATTAATATCTCGATCAACAAGCCGAAGCACGGCGACGTGTTGGCGGGATAGAGCGTGAAGGAAGCCGAGCTCACCCCACGATGGGCGGCGGCTGCGTCATGTGGCGCGGCACCTTGTCCCCGATGACGGCCACGCAGTGGTGCGGGAAGAACCCCACGCGGAACCCGCGCTTGCCGCGCCACCACACCGACTCCTGCGGGCCTGCAACCAGAGCTGGGGGGGCTTAGTGGGGGCTAGGGGGACTACATGGTGGGGCCAATGAGGACATAGAGTTTAGATACTTTAATGGGGGCATAGAGTTTACAGGCTTTAATGGGGGGCGACAGAGTTAGGGGGTTTTAGTTAAGAAACCTTATTGTTGTTGGAGTGAGTTGGTGAGGTGTCTATCTAGATTTGATCTTCAAGTCAAGCAGTTTATTTTGGAGGACAGAATTAGATGGTTTTATTGGCAAAGGTGGAAAATCCTCTCAAGGGAACATAACAAGGAGGGCACATGAATGGAAAAAAAGGTTAAATAAATTTAAATATTTAAACCAAATCTATAAAAGAAAGAACTATGTGATTTAAATGTAAAAAAAAAACCATACCAACTCAAAGTTTAAAACTTTAATGGGGTACAGATGAGGGGAAACTGAGCACAAGGTCTTAGTGGGACAAAGAACATAGAAACTTTAATGGGGAATATATTACTGGTAAGTGTAGTTCAAATCAGAGAAGCATAAGAATTCAAAAATTATAAAATCATCTACTGACTCGTTGGAGCTTCTCCCCTTTTTACATTATGTATAAAGAAAAATGTTATCAATTAATTTTTTTTTTTTAGCTTCACGCTGTATCCCGCATGATTCAGGGTAAGCAGAGGGAACCCGGGAATCCAGTGTTAGGACACTCCGTTCCACTTCCGTTCCCCACTTTCCGCCAATTTTGAGGCATTGCGTGTTGAGTGGTGGAACTCAACGCCACGCTATGCTTTATTACCAGAGCGATCCCGGGTTCCCTCTGCCTACCCTGCCTCGTGCGGGATACAGCGTGAAGCTAAGTCTAAGTATTATAAAACATATTCACCTGGCATATCAATAATAGATATCATATCGCCCACTTCGAAGCTAATTTCATCTCGTGCCTATAAAGGAATTTGAAAAAAAAAAACTTTTATTGATATTATTCAAAAGAAAAACCTATCCCGCACGAGGCAGGGTAGGCAGAGTGAACTGCTTTCTGCCGAATTTGAGGCATTGCGTGGAGAGTGGCGGAACTCAACGCCGCGCTTTGCCTTTTTACCATTATTATTTTTTTCATAAAATAAAACAAAGTAAAAGCGTAAATAAATACATCAAAATTCATTTTACGGAAAAAAGTAGAGAATTATGGAGAATTATATAAATCAGATTTTATTTAAAAAAATTATGATAGTATAATCATAGATAAGCATAGATTTTAACAAAAACTTCTTTTTATTTTTAACTTTTAAGACTGTGGTTTATAAGGTTGTTAGCAAGTTAACACTCTAAGCTCACAATATGTAAATTATATACATATAATAAATCTGTAACCGATCGCTGTCTGTTCATGGAACATATATTAAGGAAACAAAATTAAGGTAAAATTAAGTAAAGAAAATATTAAATATTTCATTTCCTCGAAACCACAACTGGTCGTTTACAGTCACACGCAATATATATAACCGATAACCGTTGTTATATATATATATATATATATATATATATATATTATATATATATATATATATATATTTATATATATATATATATATATATATTTATATATATATATATATATATATATATATATATATATATATATATATATATATATATATATATATATATATATATATATATTTATATATATATATATATATATATATATATATATATATATATATATATATATATATATATATATATATATATATATATAATAATAATCACCTGTGACACATATTTCCTAACGGAGTACGCGGCGGCGACGGCTGGCGTGTTTATCGAACTGGAGTCCTCATTAGACACTAATAATTTGTGACCTGGCGAGACAAAAATATATATATATATATAAAGAAAAACCATTCACGCTGTATCCCGCATGTAAAAAGGAACTTGGGAACCTAGTGTAAAGTTGTTACACATTTTAAATGAAACATTTAACCGGATTTATCGCGTATATTGATTGCTAAAACCCCTTGGTACCCACTCTTAAAAAATTTAAAGTCTCAAGCACACCACACTAGAGGACCCAGATACAGTTAGCTCATTCTGCGAGAATCCAGGGCAGTACGCGAGGCAATTAAGGAATCGTTGGCGGTAGTTTGATATAATAATTATATCAACTGACAGACAAATGCCACCTCAGTCTACCCGTGACCACGGACTATTGTAAAGTGTTCGAAACGTCGGGTTCCCAAAAAACATGTTTAACATTCAGTATACGCGATTAATCCGGTTAAGTGATTCATTTAAAATGGGGAACCTAATGTTAAGACACTCCGTTCCACTTCCGTCCCCCACTTTCCGCCGAATCTGAGGCATTGCGTGTAGAGCGGCGTACAATTTAAGAAAAAAATCATAATTCTAATTCACGCTGTATCCCGCACCTTCCACCCAACCTCAGGCACTGCGTGACGAGTGGCGGAACTCAACGCTACATTTTCCAAAAAAAAAAAAAAATCTATTCACCTCTGTTATCCATCTGCAGCCAGTTCAGCGCCGGCCCGCAGTTGATGGAGTCGTCCGCGATGATGGAGAGGTGGTGCACGTAGTCGGCCACGAGGCGCCGGTACGCCGCCTCGTCCTCCGCCTCGTGCCCCGCCTCGTGCGCCGCCTCGTGCGCCGCCATGGCCTCCTTCAGGTCGGGCAGGCCGGACACTTTCCTGTCGTATATACATCTGAAACACATAAACACGTACATATTATAGTAAATAGAAAATTAAAAATCAAAGTTTTCTTTATTCAAGCACACATACGAACACACACACTTACAATGACGATGCACACACACACACACACACACACTGAAGTACAGTCAAGTACACCAAGTACAAGCACGGGGACAGGTACATCCGAGCACATAAGCGAGTACTCAAATATGACATAAAGCAGATTTTCCAAGCATAATATTACCACCACACTCCTTCCGCCCGCTTTCGTACTTCCCCACAAACACATACAATAAATATTTTGCACTTGACTGTACAAGCGCACACACACACACGCGCACACATGCACACACGCACCTGTGCAGCATGTCGTCGAGGTGCACAAAGTGTCCCCGGTTCCTGGTGAGCGTCCACTCGCGCACGTCGCTGGCCTCCGTCCAGCTGGCGCTGAGCGCGCTGGGGGCGCCGAGGGCGCTGGGGGCGCGCGGGCCTGCGCCCCCCTCGCAGGCCACCGCGCTCACGTGCGAGCGCACCTTGAGGCTCACCCAGCCTGGGGGCAAACAAATACATAACATAATTTAAGCGTTTTTTTGTGGAATGATTTGCCACCTTATATTCGGCAATCAAAATCTCTCAATATATTCAAAACATCCCTAAAGCGTTACTATTTGGCACAACAAAAATAATATATGGAATATATATATATATATATATATATATATATATATATATATATATATATATATATATATATATATATATATATATATATATATATATATATATATCACCTATAAATATGATATACATTATGTATATATGTGTGTGTATGTATGTATATATATATATATATATATATATATATATATATATATATATATATATATATATATATATATATATATATATATATATATATATATATATATATATTATTTATTTATTATATAGTATGTATTTTTTCATATATATTAATATGTTAAACTTATTTAGTTTATGTTTATTTTTACTCTTTATTATTTTATGCACAACCATAATTTCCTCACTCCTTTCAGAGATCACTCCTCCTCTTCCTTTCAGAGATCACTAATAGTGATAAGGTCGCCTTTGCATACTATCTCTATGTGTAAAATGTTAATGTATCGTTATTATTCGTTATTTTTTTTAGTTTTATTATTTGTTTCTTGTCATGTAACGGCTGTATTATTATTATGATTAATATTTTTTGTATGCAATAAAGAGTTTTATCTATCTATCTATCTATCTATAATTTAACTGAAAATAGCAATCACATTTTGTTAACGTTGACAGGTACTCTGGGAAGTGAAATAATTAATGTTTCCATTTCTTTGCTCTGGTAACAGGGTGATGGAAGGCGTTCAACACATATGGAACATGGGAAATGGAAGTGTGTTATTGGGAACGCAGTGTCTAAACATTAGGTTCCCAAACGCCCCCCACAGTCTTAACTGCTATGTGTCAGATACTTGGAAACCTTGCATTTGCAGCCACGACGGACCTCATCCAAATCATTTACAAAATAATACAGAAAAAACAATAGACCAATTCTTAAAAACATATAAAAAAAAACGTAACGGGATTTGAACATTTTAGAAACATCCAAACCAAAGTATATATATATATGTATATATATATATATATATATATATATATATATATATATATATATATATATATATATATATATATATATATATATATATATATATATGTGTGTGTGTGGGTGTGTGTGTGTGTGTGCGTGTGTAGTAGTAGTAGTAGTACCTTCTCCATCAGACGGAGAATTAGCATCGCTCTCGCTGGGCACGAGCTCCACAGAAATACCACCCAAAGACACTCTCTCGTAGTGGAAATGGGCACACTCTTCGAGCTTCGGAAACCTACACGCTGGAGGCGGATGTGGCTGGAGAAGAACAAGATGATATATAATACGGTTACGTTTCGATGCCCACTCGAGTAAATTACTTATTTAATATTTTTATTTTCTACGTTTTTTTTAAAAAAAGGCACAGCACGGCGTTGAGATCTGCCCGTTGAGATAACAACACGCAATATCTAAAATTCGGCACAAATTGAGAATCGGAACGGAGTTTTTTAACAGTAATCACCCAAGTTCCTTCTGTCTGTTGAGTATAAAAAAAAATTAACGTAACAGTATTTGATCCCGTGCCCTTTGGAATGGTTTCTATAAGTCACAGGTTCAAATCCTTGTTCATATTATAATTCTAATCATTTTCAAAGACACTGTTTGAAGAAGACGTTTTAAATAAATATCCAAAATCAAATTTCGTTTCGTGATTAAACACGCAATGCCTCAATAATTGGACGCTGCTTCGAAAACGGAGTGTCACAAAGCGAGATTCCCTCTGCCTATCCCGCTAAATGCGGGATACACCGTGAAAAGACATTAAAAATTAAGCACAATTATAAAATATAACTTACTGAATCATCTATATCAAAGGTCGCCGAGGCGGAGGGCGCGGACTGGCTCATGCCAGAGCCCTGCGACATCGGCGTCATTGATAACGCGCTGAGCGACATCGAACCTGGAACAAATTCATAAAAATATAATAGAAGAAGGGAGCGGAGGGAACATGGGAACCTACTGTTAAGACACTGATCCCATTAGGTTTCCATTGGAATTGAAGTATTTTGTGTTGCGAAGCTCAACACCCGCCGAAAATATTAAACATTTCATTTTCTCGAGTAATAACAATAATATTTCTTTATTGAACACCCGAGAAAGTCAAAGATAATAAAATTGAAAATATACATAAGGTACAAATAATACAAGTGAAGTAAGGCTTTATAATAAAATGCGGCGTTAAACTCCGCCAATCAATATGCATTGCCTCCAGAATTCAGTGGAAAGTGTCTTAACGGACGGGACGCTAGTATACTACTTGTCTCACCTGACGTTTCCCGCTTGCATTCTGTATCGTTAGAAGTCCTTGTGTTTTGACTCCGCGAATCCGAACTGAAACGCACCGTTCTGAAAGAAATAAAAAAAAATATAGATTATATTGAGAAATGAAATATTTAATATTTTTTTATATAATTTAAGTATATATATATATATATATATATATATATATATATATATATATATATATATATATATATATATATATATATATATATATATATATATATATATATATATATATATATATATATATATATATATATATATATATATATATATATATATATATATATATATATATATATATATATATATATATATATATATATATATATATATATATATATATATATATATATATATATACATATATACATATATATTCTCATTTATTCGCTCTGGTAACAAGGCAAAGCACGGTGTTGAATCACGTTACTGAACACGTAACGTCTCAAAATCGGAAAGTAGTGTTTCAACACTACGTTTCCAAGTTCCCTCTGCCTACCCTGCCATGTGCATTTAACGAATAGTATGTGATAATATAGACAGTTATCAGTTCGATTCCCACTTGGGGAATGAATTATTATGATATCCTTGCATTGTAATTAGTCAATATGCGGCAATGTTTCAAAAGCTTATCACTGTCTGTTCATGGAAGACATATTAAATAACATCTTACAGGGGACGTTTATTTATTTATTTATGTAGTAGTGCCTGAAGTAGTGTTTCTTTTTATTTATACTTAAAGATATTTATCTCCTTAAAATAAAATATATAAAGTGGACAAAATACACCGAAAAGGCACAGTAAGACACAGTAACACAATAAGTTGTGACCAGTCGTGGCGCAGCGGCACAAGCGTGTGACTGTAATCGACAGGTTGTGGGTTCGATCCCCACTCGAGGAAATGAAATATTTAATATTATGTTATTTAAATATTTAATGTTTTCATTTCCGTCGCTCTGGTACAAAGCAAAACGCGGCGTTAAGTCAACACGCAATGCCTCATATTCGGCGGAAAGTGGGGAACGGAAGTGGAACGGAGTGTCTTAACACTAGGTTCCTAAGTTCCCTCTGCCTATCCTGCTATGAGCGGGATACAGCGTGAACCTTGAGTTGAGTTAAGTGACAATATCAGTACAGTAGGGTAGTTTGAAATAGTTATAAGAACACCAATAGCTAATGTACAAAGTTATGTTACTTACGTAGGTGACATATCAAATGGTTAGACCGCTGTTAAATATATATAATTATTACGTATTTTATTAATTATATTAAGTACATAATGTAAATAAAAATCTTTAAATACATTTAAAGTTATCGTCTGTTTGTCTGTGCGTTTTTATTGGCTATTATTAGAAACCGCAAACCAGATTTAGATGCAGTTTTCACTATTAAATTTTAGCAACCACCACAACCTTCCCGCAGCGTTTAGAGTTTGTTTTATTTAAATTGGTTAATAAATACAAAACGTCATTCTACAATGAAGAAATACACAGAATGGCAGGTACTAGCGTGGATGTCACAGTGAGAATGAAGAAGAACGTGCTCAGGTGGTTTGGGCACGTCGAGCGAATGAGTGAAGAAGGAATGGTATAAAAAAGATTTATGAAGGAAAAGTGAGTGGTAAGAGAGGGAGGGGGAGACCTCGGTTGACCTTCGAAAACACAGTATCGACGATACTGGAGGAAGGTCACGTAAAAAGCATGAGGACCCCCCGGAGGGCATGTATGAAGAGGTTGATGACAGTGGACGAGGCGAAAGAGGTATGCCGAGACCGTAGCGTTTGGCGCTCCGTTCTCTCTGCCTACCCCGCTAGGGATATAGCGTGAAGCTAAGTAAGTAAGTAAGTAAGTCATTCTACAATATTAAAATTGATATAAAATGTTCAATCATTTGGCTGAAAATTATAGTTATCAATGGATGGGATATGGGTATTGTTTTAAAAGAGACAATAGACAGAAGGAACATAGGAACCTAATGTTAAGACATCCATTCGTTCGTCACTTTACGCCGAATTTGAGGCATTGCTAATTATGCTAATTGTGCCTCCACAAATCGGTGGAAAGTAAAGAACAAAAATATGTTAATGACGAAGGAGTGTCTAAACACTATGTACCCAGTTTTCTAGGTGGCCACTACTCGTGGACTGTAATGTACTTGGCTACTTGAACCCATTACCTGTGGAACGTCGCTCTGGTGGCGCAGTGATCCTTGTCTGGCTCGGCGAACGCTCGCGCCGCCAGCGACTGGCACGACATCACCGAGCCGTGCGGGGAGCTCTGCAAATTAAAATCAATATATACTTTAATAGTTTTCAAGCAAAAGGAACATGGGAACCTAACGTTAAGACAATTCGTTCATGTCTTTTTCTATTTTCTGCCGAGTTTGAGGCATTGCATCGTATCGTGGAGGAACTCAACGCCGCTTTGCCTTGCTTCCGGGGCGAAGAAATGCAAATATGTATTAAATTTAATTTCCTCGAGAGGGAATCAAACCTTTTACATTGCACACCTGTATCTGCGCCACAACATGTTCCATAAAATCATAATATACTATATACCTATTTTTTGTTAAATTACCTAAGATTATTCATACATTTCATTCGATAGATAATTTCTAAGAAACTTTAAACATCTACACAGTATTACAACTTATTTATTACCATAAACTCTCCGAGTCCGTTAGAGACAAACAAACAAGATTTAAAATTTAAAAAAAATCAGACCCAAAAAATCACCACCTCATATAGACATAATGGGTAGCTGTTTAATTACTAAACTGATTTTCATAAAACATAGCTAAGAAGAACTGCGACGGAAAAGGCTTTAGATCAAATCCGTTGAATCAATTAGGGGCTACGGTGCCACAGACAGACAAAAAGACAAGTCAAACTCATAGCACCCCTTTTGTTGCGTTGTGAGTTAAGTACAATTAAAATAGAGCATACAAAGAAACAGCTGGTTAAAAAACATATTTTTTTTACATAAAAACTTGATCATTTTTTTCATTCAATCACTTCTTCTTCTCTAAAGAACCCCAACTCCCTAAAAAAACGACTGTCACACACCAAAACCACTGTACCATAAGGGATTATACATCTTACACCAATGAATCACAAACACTTAGTGCTCACTTGTTATCACTGATAATGACCTAACGATGTATTACGTACTTGTCTTAGATATTTGGGGTATTCTTGTACCAATTTGGGACTCCCCGCATATCGGGGAAGTGGATGATGACCGATGGGAACCTAATCATATAAAATATGACAGATGGGAACTTATTGTCAACATTTACATTGTTTTTCCCGTTTCTTCCAATTGTCGAGACATTGTGCATAAGCAACGGAACTCAACGCCGCGCTTTGTCTATGTAAGCGAAGATATGAAAATAATTAAAATATAATCACCTCCGTGACTAGAACCCAACCTTCAACTAAGAAGCTACACAACAAAAGAAATAGAGTCACAAAATAGTAGTAAGCTGGAGGGAAGTTCTACATTTTTATATACGAGAACCAAACTCAAGGAAGTAAATCAACTTTTAATTATCATTAAATCTGTACAAAATCATGTCCCTGAGCGAAACTAATAAAATATGAATTACATTACAGTCTATTGCCTTCTAACATATATGTATACCAAAGTAAGTATAATAATGGTTATTAAATTAAATTGATAAGACTTTAATAAGCTGATAATGACATAAGTTCATTATCACAATAGTAAAATAAATAGAATATTAATATATAAATAGAATAGTGGCGCAGCGGCACAAGTGTGTGACTTTAAATGACAGGTTGTGGGTTCGATAACCACTTGAGGAAATGAAATATTTAATATTTTCAAACAAAATATTTAATGTTTGCATTTCTTCGCTCTGGTAACAAGGTAAAACGCGGCGTTAAGTTCCGCCACTCAACACGCAATGCTTCAAATTCGGCGGAAAGTAGGAAACGGAGGTGGAATGATGTATCTTAACACTGGGTCTCAATTGCCCTCTGCCTACCCTGCCATGTGCGGGATACAGAAATGCCTTGGGGCATTGCGTGTTGAGTGGCGGAACTCAAAGCCGCACTTTGCCTTATTACCAGAGCGAAGAAATGAATATTTCATTTGAAAATATTAAATATTCCATTTCCTCGAGTGGGGATCGAACCCAGAACCTGTTACACTCACACGCTTGTGCCGCTGCGCCACAACAGGCCTCTAAGGCCTTAACATTTAGTGTGTGTTTAATTTAAATCGGTTGATAAATAAGAAAAAAAGTCAATTCTACAATATTGCTACAAATATTTTCTTCATAAAGCTGAAAGTTTTAGATGTATAGATATTGTTTTAAAAGTGATCATGTAATAACATTGTAAGTAATAAGTGATAACGTAATGTAAGAATAAGAAAGTAATTGAGTGTAATTCAAGCGGGCGAAGCCGTCGGGTAGCTAGTATTAAATAAATACAAATACGCAATGAATCCGGCAACAAGCACAAGCACAAGAAACACGCGATATGTCAGTATGTGATATATAAAAAGAAGTTTAAATCGATAAAAAGTACATAACTAAAAAGTAAATTAAAATGATGAGGCCTGTCGTGGCGCAGCGGCACAAGCGTGTGACTGTAATCGACAGGGTCTGGGTTCGATCCCCAGTCGAGGAAATGAAATATTTAGTCATGGGCTTTGCAGTAAGATATCACTTTTGCATATAAATAATTAATAAGTTTAAACCTCACCACGTATCACCAAGGAGGGAGGGGTGGTGGAAAAATGGTACAAAAAACATCACGTGATCAATGGACGGCCCCTAATGAACTGAACGGCTTTTTTAAGACTGTATAATAGGATATATTTTTATTAACGACACATATCTAAAATACATCACATAAACCTCTGAGGTCTGTCGTGGCGCAGATTCACAATCGTACGACTGTAAACACGACCGGTTATAGGTTTTATTCCCACTCGAAGAAAGATGAAAATAATGATACTTTTGTCTCGGCTTTGGTAACTAGACAAAGCGCGGCGTTAAGTTCCACCGCCAGTCAATAAGCAGCCTATGTGTAAATAAAACAAAAAAAAATTAAACACAAGTCAAATCATGAAAAAAATGTGAATTTCCGTATAAGAATTTTGACGTCAGTATGTTAAGAACGTATGCATTAGTGGTATATATAGATAGCGCTGGGACAGCAATCACGAGGTGCAGATTCGAATCTCAAAACTAACTGTAAAAAATTTTTATACGTTTTCTATAACATTTTCCCATTTTAACTTGAAAAACGTTAAAAATAAATACTTATTTAATTTCTCACAACAAATATATCACGTCGTACGCCATCCATTCAGGCTGACCTTAATCGTTATGTAATTAACCCGAGTTGAGAATTCTATACAAAAATGGAACTTGTTGAGTAATTTTGTAGTAAAGCTACGTCACTCAGTTTTACTTTTATTCAGAACACTTAGTAACATGGTCGTTTAAGTAACAGCTGGATAGGTAGAGGCAACTTGGGAACCTCGCGTTAAGACTGAACACTGCGTTACCATAAAGTCATTTCCGTTTTTCATCCAATTTGAGGTTGGATACTGTATGTTGATTGGCGTAACTTAGCGCCGCGCTTTGCCTTGTTACCAGAGAGAAGAAAATAAAAATATTTCATTTTCTCGTGTGGAGATCGAAACCACAACACATTTGTGCCTCTGTCCCAACGCCAACTAACCTCGAAAATATAGCTTTTCCTACAATTATTTACTATATATAACATAGCGGCCAGACCCACGGGACATAACAGTGTCAGAACGTAAACATAAATTGTGAGTTTGACCCCATCAAGGTGGAAAAATGTTTAAATTTCCCCGTCTAAGGCGCGGCGTTAAGTTCCGCCACTTAATACGTTTCTCATACGTTTTTGTCTTCTCAGAGCCGGAAAACCAAATATAGTAAATTTATCTCAACTGGCATCGAACCCACACCGTCAGTTAGAAAACAAATAAATAATTAAAAATACTACTACTCAGGCCTGTCGTGGCGCAGCGGCACAAGCGTGTGACTGTAAACGACTGGTTGTGGGTTCGATACACACTCGAAGAAATTGAATATTTAATATTTTCAAATTAAATATTGAATGTTTCCATTTCTTCGCTCTGGCAAAAGGCAAAGACGCGGCGTTGAATTCCGCCACTCAACACGCAAAGCTTCAAATACGGCGGAAAGTGGCCAACAGAAGTAGGACGGAGTGTCTTAACACTAGGTTCCCAAATTCCCTCTGCCTACCCTGCCATGTGCGGGATACAGCGTGAAGCGTGAAAAAAAAAACTACTATTATAAATCTTTTGCTCAATTATTTCATAAAAATTGATAAAAAAAAAAGGAAACGTCACAGCATAACAAATTGCGCTATAATTATATCAGAAGTCAGCGCCGATGTTCCAAACATTTAAATTGGATACGTAAAATTTTTCATGCCAAGGATATTTATTTCAGGTTCACGCTGTATCCCGTTTATATTTCGTTACGAAATTCCGTTCACCTAACAGAATTTTCCAGACATTGCGTTAAGTTGCGGAACTCAACGCCGCGCTTCATCTACTGTAGCGGGGACAATGAAAATAAATTCAATATTAATCATTATTGGTAGTGGTAATGGAACCCAAAACAATCGGCCTTTGGTTAATTATTACATTCTAAAATTGTTAATGTAGTTTAAAGAATTTAACCAGGCCTGTCGTGGCACAGCGGCACAAGCGTGTGACTGCAAACGACAGACTGTGGTTTCGATCTCCACTCGAGGAAATGAAATATTTAATATTTTCAATTTAAATATTTCATGTTTTAATTTTTTTGCTCTGGTTGCAAGCCAAAGCGCGGCGTTGAGTTTCGCCACTCAACACGCATTGTCTCAAATTCGGCGGAAAGTGGGGAACAGAAATGAAAAAGAGTGTCTTAACACTAGGTTCCCAAGTTCCCTCTGCCTACCCTGCCATGTGCGGGATACAAAGCTTAGTAAAATTTAATATATTTTTTTACTAAGAATCAATCATGCAATAAATAACAAAAACCTGGAAATAATTCATCACTACAGTTCTAAACTCCAAGTGAACAGACAATGAAGTGTCTATTTTAGTGTATTTTAGTCTATTTTAGTGCAACTACTACCATTCAGAAGTAGGAAGTCAAACAAACATTCCTAAAATACGAGGACACAACATAAATTCACTAAACTAGGTTATTACCCATGTCTATGGCTTCAAAAGACATAACATATATTTTATAGTCTGTAAAATTGCCATTATAAAAAATATACAATGCTATGAAATATGATCTGAAAATTGTAGCTTATTTAATTTAATTTGGGATCCTAGTGTTAAGATACTCCGTTCCACTTCCGTTCCCCACTTTCCGCTGAATTTGAGGCATTGCCTGTTGAGTGGCGGAACCTAACGCCGCGTTTTGCCTTGTTACCAGAGCGAAGAAACGAAAACATTAAATATTTAAATTGAAAATATTAAATATTTCATTTCCTCGAGTGGAGATCGGACCCACAACCTGTCGGTTACAGTCACACGCTTGTGCCGCGGCGCCACGACAGGCCTCTTAAATAGAAGATATTGGACGTTAAAAAAAGCCTCTTAAATATCTAGACAAACACGGCGTTTAAGACCTGCAGAGGAGCACAAGCGTGAAACTACAATTACGACGAAATGAATTATTTAACATGTTCATTTCATGGTAACAAAGGAATGCGCGGCGTTGAGCTCCACCACTCGATACGCAAAGCCTCGAATTCGGCGGAGAATGAGGTACGGAATGGAGTGTCTTAACACTAGGGACTCAGGTTCCCTCCTCCTAACCTGCCCTGCGCGAAAGCTAAAAAAAGGGGGCCTTTTGTGGAGAATTAAATGTTAATATGCATTTAAAGAACTCCTTAAGCCTACACTTAGTCCGGAAGTCCATGACATTGTACTGAACTCCTCACCATACAACAACATTCTTACAACTTTTAGGTAAAGATTGATAGGACTTATTTTTTCTCTATCTTTTAAGATATCATTATCATTAAAGGCCTAACGTAGTGCAGAGACACAAGCGTGTGACTGTTATAACAGGTTGTGGGATCAATCCCATTCGAGAAAATGAAATACTTAATATTTTCAAATTAAATGTTTTAATTTATTTGCCCAAGTAACAATGTAAATAGCGGTGTTGATTTTCGCCACTCAACATACAATGCCTCAAGGTTGGAGGAAAATGAGGAACAAAATGGAGTGTTTTAGCACTAGGTTCCCAAGTTCCCTTGGCCAACCCTGTCATGTAACATTCTCAAAACTGACACAAGATGCAATGCAAAAACACAAAAAAATATTAATAATTAATAATATTAATTAAACACCTTATTAACAAAAACAAAAATAACACATGCATTTTTTATTAATATTTATACAAAAATATTTTCTCATATTTAATGGCAAAGCAATTTGAATTTGACTGGCCTTCTATCTCCGTGTCTGTATATGGCACCATAGCTGTCACTTTGAAATGTCAAAAATGAAGAACTAAACAATATATTATTTTTATTATTTTTTAAAGTGTTATTCCACACTTAGGACAGAAAATACTAAACTTAAATTTAAAAAAAAACATAAAAATTATGAACGAAGCAGGATTTGAACCCGCAAATTTTTTCATCAAAAAAATCTTCTGTAACAGGTTTTTTTTAGCTTTATGCAGTACCACCCCATATAGAAATGGACAAGGCAGTAGTGTTAAGATATGCTGTTCCCCGCTAACAGCCTAATTTTTAAGAAATATTGCGTAAAATGTTTAAATAAATGGTATCCTAAAATGGGAGTTAAGTAAAAAGCTTAACTTCTCACATACTTATACATATAAAAAAATATATCAATAATTATTAATTTTGGTAAACTAACAGAAATACTAAAAATATTTAAAAAAAAATAATTCTAAATTTTATAACAACACCAACATGCTTAACCAGCAGCTACTGTTTTGAGGATCTAACTAAAAAACATTGATTAAAAAAAATTGCCTTCTTTCTAATATCATTGGCAATAATCAATATTAAATTCTCTTTTTAAAACTATATTATCTCCTTTGTGTCTTCCATACATTGGTGACATTGGCAAAATGGATTGTGCTCAACTGGCGACCTGGCATACTGGTGCGCTAAGCGTATACCATGAATCAAGAAGAGAACAGTACCAAAAAGAAAGCAGACTAATCAAAACTATAAAGTAAAGATAAATCAGTTCAATAACATCAAATAAATTACTTATATCTTAACTTTAGGGCCACAGATAAGTCCATATTTTTTTGCTACAAAAATATATCAATATTAATTATAGTAGTTGCATCCTCAATACAGAAAGAAGATATGTGATAAGAAAATCAAGCCTTACTATGCATATTGCAAAAATATTAAAAGAAACAAAAATCTGGGCCATTATAGTGAAGTATCTAACTACAAATTCCATAAATGTGGATTCAAATACATATTTACTCCTTGCCTGGTATACAGAGACAGCTTAACACAGCTTTGCTTAATGTGAGATGAAGCAAAGTGCAATTAAAGTTTTAAAAGAGACATAGAATTAATCCCTTTCTGCCTACACAACTAAAGAGGCAGAAACAAACACCTAGCTTTGATCTTAACTAAGGTTACCATAGATAAATCAATTAAACAGAAAAAACAAAAACAATAAAAAAAACTTTTTAGAATACAAAAGTTACTCAGAAAATTCAATAAGCATAGTAAGGCTTTCATATATAAATAAAATGAACAAAAAATTAAACCCGTACAAACATACAGACAACACAGAGACAGCAACTAGCTGCTCACATTCTGACCGCAGAGGTGCCAGCCATCCGAGCACACGCCGAACACTCTTCTCATCCTTTTTTTTATATTTTTGAAATTAATTTCAACTCAAATTGCATTATTTTCAATTCAAATTTACTTTTAGGAGCACGAAAAATTAAAATTTCTGGCTTTATATAAAAAACATCACACAATGACTTAAAAACGTATATTTTATATGGTATTATAGTTAACACCTTTAAATTGAAAAATTGAAACAAATCACTAACGCTAAATTATTTTATACAATTCTCTAGAAATATCATTACATTATTATTTATACTTATTTATTTATATTTTAATTCAACAAATTTTATATTTTTATTTTTTTTATTTATTTTTTTTTTTTTATTCACAACACAATGGCTATGACAAAAGTATACACAGCCTTTACACTGAACTAATACATCACTATATTTTGTAATCAATGTATCGATTTACAATTTGGCACCAAAATTGCATTGAAATAACGCATTTCACGGTTCACCGAGCGATTGCAAGCGAAAAAGTTAAAAAGGAACAGTGTTTCGTCACTTAAAACAATATTTACAGAAGTGCTACTTAACATAAATAACTGAATTCACTTTGCACTATTGTTATCTTATAAAAACCTTATATTTCAATGATTTTTTCACAAATAAATATAAGAATAATTATATTTACTTTAATAAAAAGCAATTATTTCTTTATGAATTAACAGAAATCGCAACTGAGGGACATAATTCGATTTGACAGCGCTCCCCTCCGCCCCGCGACTGGCTGAACGCGGTCGATGGTGGTGTTGCTAGCGTTGGATATTTTACCCCTGGGTGACGGGAAATATATTATTGAAATAAATATTAATTTAAAAAAATATTAAATTACTTTTATTGTCTTTTTTAATATTAAAATTTTTATTATTAACTAATGGTGGTATATATACCACCATTATTATATAATGATCGAGATTAAAATTATAGTAAACTGAGTCAGGATAGCGTTATAAATAATCGACACAACAATCTTTATAAACAAATGATTAATCAAATATGAAGTAATATTACTGATTTTTTACGAAAAAAAACCTTAATACACTAAAACGTTCTCTTATGAAATAAAAGAGAATTAAATAAAAACAGTGTAATTGCATAACAAACTAAAATTGCAATTAACTGCACCCACAAAAAAAAAAACAAACAAACTTTAACTACAAAACACGCAAAGGATGTAAAATGTAAAGCCACGACGGGAAGTAAAGCAATTATAAAACCAGTTTGATATCCGTCCACGTTGAAAGCGACGAACCACTTACATCGATTAAATACTTGATATATTAATTGCTTACATATATATTAATAACATACTTTATTGATTATTGTTTTTTTATAATCTGTAAATTATCGTAATGCTGTTGTCATTCTGACTAATTCGATATTTATGAGTTGAAAATTTAGTTAATATTTGTATTTATTATCCTAACACTAATATGTCAAGTACAGAAAAGAAATATGTCACATTTATGATATGCCTGGCTACATCAATTCGAGGCTACGGAGTAATGTTCATATTATTTTATCATATTATTATTCGTCCAAAAAAGTAAGATTGTCGGAGCCTGTGGCGACGACGAGGAGCACTTTAATGCGGACTGACTGTCTTAACACCAGATTCCCTTTGCTTACTCTGCTTGCTCTGTGAGGAAAATAATTATAATAGATGCTAAAAAAAACGACAAATGAAAAGAAGACAATATATCATACAACATATCGTGAGGTTGGGCGAGGTATAAAAATAACAGAAGAAATTACTATGTATCTGCGATATATTATTTTGAACTTAAGGAAGTCTTGATAAAATTAATTCAGCCAACATTTTATAAACGTGCGCGTTACGTCTCTATTATTAACCGGAGTTGCTAAAACCATATGGAATGTGTCACCATTTTTTATACATAAGATATGGTCTATATTTATAAGTTTTATGAATAGTGTATAAATATGCCTAAATGGTTTCTTAACGAAATATTTTCAGCTTGACGGCTAGCTACAGTAGTACAGAGGGAACTTGGGAACCTAGTGTTACGATAAACCATTTTGTTCCCTCTCCTTACGTTAAAATTGAAGTAGGTATTGCGTGTTGAGTGGCGAAACTCAGCGCCGTTATTTACCTTATTACCAGAAGGAGAAAATGAAAACATCATTTTTTTAATTTGATTTCCTCGAATGGGGATCAAACCCACAACCATATGCGCTCACAGTCACAAGATTGTGCCTCAGCGTAAGAACAGGTCTCCAGAAAACATAGTAACAGATTAGAATTTGTGAAAATTTTTTTTCTGATCCTTAGAATGGACACAAAGTGGACAATCAAATGACTTGTTACTAAGCAGTACTCTTTGTTAAAGCTGCACATTAGAGACGTGGCAAAAAAAGTGGCGTAAATAATAGCTTGTACGCAATAATAACGGGATCTTATACCCTTCGAGAATCATCTTTATATCAATAATAATATAGACTTGTCTCGTAAGACAAATTGAGATATCAGATTTTGGTTCGGGGTAGAAAGTATTGGCTGCCTGAATATATAGTTCAATGTTGATATATCTTTGAAATAACAGTGCATCACAGCCGTCAGTACTTGACGGTTTTACTTCAAATGTATAAAAGCTGAACAATATATAATTTACATAAACAACTGAAGTATTAATGAAAAAAAATCCAGCCCAAAATTATATATTATATAATTTTTAAAAGATGATTCCTCTTAAAATATACAACAATATTTGTAGTGGCGCATGGGCACAACCGTGAGACTGTAAACGACAGGTTGTGGGTTCGATCCATACACGAAGGAGTGAAATATCACAAGGCAAGGCATCACATTCCTCATCCACTCTACACATAATACTTCAAATTCAGCGGAAAGTAGAGAACGGAACAGAGTGCCTTAACACTAGGTTTTCAAATTCCTTCTGCCTACCCAGGCATGTGCGGGATACAGCGTGAAGTTGTAAAAAAGACGAAAAAAACAGTAATCATATCAATTAAGCCAACATATTGCAAGCATGTGGCCGCTGACGTAATGCTAGTGGGAAGACATCGCGTTCCGGGCTATTAGAATTTACTCCCTAAGGTCACATGATGTTGCTGAAAGGACATCTTAATAAAGTTTATTATTTATCTTTTATTTCTCTATTTGTGGGGATCGGAAGTGCAACGGAGTGACTTAACTCAAGGTTCCCAAGTTCCCTTTGCCTATCTTGCCGTGTGCCACAACGTTAAGCTAAAAAAAATGTGGCTGACTATTATGGACTTTAATTCCCTGTAAAGAAAATATAAGTGGGATCGTAAATTAAAAGAGATTTTAGTCTATTTTGCCCAATAAACTGAACGGAGCATAAACTAAGGCACTAAATCCACATACATACAAGAGTTATTTATAGCGCAATTAAGAATTCAATAGACAAATCATTTAACGCACACATTTTAAGATACTTGCAGTAAATTACCGTATGAATTGAAAACAGAGTTCTAAATCTTTAGACAGAATGATTATAACGTCATCGCAATTGTAATTAAGTCGTTAAAATTATTCACAAGTGTTTCTTTTTAGTTTTACGCCGTATCTATAGTGTTAAGACACTCCGTTATCAGAGCAAATTTGACAATAATTAGTATACCATTTCTTTGAGTGAAAATCGAGCCCTGTGGGTGACAGGGCTCGATTTTCACTCAACTCAACCCGTGATCAACCTGTCACGTTAACAGTCACACGCATTTGCCGCTGCGCCACGATAGGCTTTAAGTAAGTACGTAAGTACGTATTAGATAGTTTAATAGGGTTAATTAGGTAAGGCCCCCTTGTGTGTCCATCTCTCACTAGGCTGTATCTCGATAACCATGATAGTTTAGCAGTAGAAAAATTTTTACAGATATATTTCTGTTGCTAATGAATTAATACTTAACGAGAAAAAATATATTTTTGTTTGTTTTTATAGATAATGGTTAAGGCACTCTTTGTTCACAAGTCTGACTCGCTTTTGGTCGAATTTTTATCCCAGTTTTTGATTATCCGTAAATTTGAAAATATTTAAAAGACTAAGAATAATAGTTCGATTTATTAAAAAAAATAAGCTATTTAGATTTCCTTTTTCAGAAAAAAATTAAGAATCACATTCGGTAACAGTAGGTGTTCGTACCGACCGAAGTACCTATGTTAAATAAAAAAAAAAATCAAGCTTAATGGCCCGAGCAAATAACAAAACGAATAGAATTCATCCCGATAAGAAAAAAAACAAGAAACCACAGAAAAACACACACTAATCAGACGCACATAGGAAAACAAGAAAACTGAGAAAGAAAAACATGAAAGTGAGGTTAACGTCTGACCATAACAATTAACGATCAAAAAGTACGTAAAATTCTTAATGAGCGTAAAACTGTACGGAGAATCTCTTCAATACCTTCTATAATTATTTACACCGTAAATCGTAATACAAATAATTAAATGGAGGTTCCCAAGGTCCCTCTGTTCCCTGCCAAGAGCAAGATATAGCAAAAGAGCAATCTTCGTTAGAATAGTTTTATACTATGTGTGTTTGTAGTAAGTTTAGTCTAGTGTGTTTGAGACATTGCGTGTTGATTGGCAGAACTTTACGTTGCTTTGCCTTGTTACCAGAGCTAAGAAATTAAAACATGAAATATTTAATTTGAAAATATAAAATATGTCATGTCCTGGAGTGGGGAAGTAACGCCGGAAACTGTGGCATCACAGCCACACGCTTGTGCCTCTGCCATTTGACAGGCCACAAATATCGAAATAATATAACCATTTAATTACGCAAAACCATCCTAAAACTCATTGAATATTGTTATATGCTTTATTATGATTTAATTTTCTTTGTGAAACAAAATAATATACAAAAATAAATTAATAAAAACGCTATATCAAAAATACTTAAAATACCATGCCCCTACTATATAAGATAGAGGCATGTATTAGGTATATTTCGGGGTCACGGGCATATTAATATAAATTTTATTAATACATAAATCAATGTCTCATCTGTCGGTACGTGGGTAGAAACATTGTTGAGATTCAATTGAACAGATGCACATACATTGTTTCGTTAAATTATCTTTATTAATATTATTTAATCTTAACAGTTCTCCCACATAGAAGGTTGAGTTATTGTTTAGTACTTACTTAACTACCTCTTTAGTAACTTGATTAGCTAGAGCACTCAGCTTCACGCTGTATCCCGCACATGGCAGGGTAGGCAGAGAGAATTTAGGAACCTAGTGTTGACACTACCTTCCACTTCCGTTCCCTACTTTCCGTCGAATGTGATGCATTGTGTGTTGAGTGGCAGAACTCAATGCCGTATTTTGCATAGTACCAGAGCGAAGAAATGAAAACATTTAGTATTTAAATTGATAATATTAAATATTTATTTTTGCTAGAGTATTTAGATAGTATTTAAGAATATATTTTAAATATATATCTTCATCTTTTACTCCGTATACCAAATATTGCAAGATGGTACATAGAGTAAACTAAGTTAGGAATTCAGTGTTCAAACACTACATTCTGTTCTCATTAAGCCACTTTTCTTTCTTTCCCATTCTCCGTTGAATTTTAGGCATTGCGTTGAGCGACTGAACTCAACGTCGGACTTTGCCAACCGTTACCAGAAAACATTGACTATTTTATTAAAACATTGACTCTATCTTTATTTTAATCAATTTAATTTGATTTCTATCTCTATTCAATTTAAACCTTGCGTGCAAGTTCGTAAATTTTTAATACAACGAAAAATACCAAGTCCTTTGTCCATTTAAAAGTTTAGTTTAGTCAGACGCTTTCATTTCATTCTGTAGGTATGCATTGTAAAAAAATACCTAAACATTTCTTCGAAACAAACATAACACTTTGTTCTTTATTCGACATAAATAAATATAAACTAATAACGAACTCAAGTAAAAATCAAATACATCATAATTTCTTTGTCTCTATCATTACCCATAAAATATTGGAAATAGTAGATAATCAGTCTGCCCGAGAGGCGTAACCACGGATTGTGAGGTGTTTTTATCTGGTTTGAAAAATATTATACTCAAAATAAACGAGTACCTATTTTAAATGATTAAAATATCATGTTATTATTTCACTGTCAGCTCCACGCTGTATCATGCTGCACATGGCAGAGTAAGCAGAGGGAACTTGGGAACCTAGTGTTAAAACACTTCGTTCCTTTTCCCACATTATGTTATTATAAATGAAAAAAGGTTTATTGGTTAGATATAAGGGAGAGTCTGCCATCAATCCACCGGAGTAACACCTGGTGAAGCTATTTACCAACATATTGTTAACATTTGTCATTATAATAAACGTTTCCCCGATACACTTGATTAAATTTTCTACTATAGCCAGGATTTAATGTCATCCGTATTACCAATATGTAAATGAAAATCATTATTAATTGAATATAATATAATAATATCTACATAAAAATAATTTGTTTAAAAAATACATAGACTAAATTGTCTATGATATACGCCAGTCGATAATTTATGGCCGACCGAAGTTAGTGTTTCTGAACACTGTACAATCTACAATGAATTAACCAAAAGTAGGAGAAAAATCCAAAATTTAAATCAATATTCAATTCAGAATGTGTTTTTCCCAATAATTATCTATTCTGGCAGTCTAGCATGCTAATTTAGGCTATATCCACAACTTTAGTGCTTTATCGGCTGACCTCATTTTAAATTTAATCCTGTAAGATACTCAAGCAAGCACAGCCCTCCTCACTATTTATATAAATATTTACCATACTTAATGGAAAAATCAATAAAAGCAGGAAATGCCGACCGTAATTGGTTAATATAGTGAAAAACCCATACCACAGATAACCATCGGTGGGGAAAATTATTATAAAAATAGGGTAACACTTGTGTCTTTTGACAATTTGGTGTGATTTATGAACTATTTTACGCCATAATTAAAGAAATGAACGAATGAACTATTTTATTTATTTTTTGTTTTAGACTGTATTTTTTTTTTGTTTTTTATGTTTTATGCCTTATACTGTACGCGACATACATAACATGTTAGGGAGGGAACCCGGAAATGAAGCGTTAAGACCCTAGATTCCCATTTAATTACTTAAAAGGCACAAAACAAAATATAAAATTTTAAATATCTATCAAATTCATTGTTTAAATTCGCAGAGTTACCAGAAAGAGAAAACTTACAAATAACTTTTTTCTCTCATTAGTAACAATTTAGGCGTATAATTGAGTTTCGCCACTAAACAACCAATATCATGACAAGTGATTGGAGAGTAGGGACCGAGCGGGCGAAGCCTTAACTTAGTAATAAAAGCCTTATACATTATATAATTTCAACTTTGAAGACTGTCGTGGCACAGGAGCCCAAACGTGCGACTGTAGACGCGACAGATCGTGGACTCGATCCCCAGTCGAGGAAATTAAATATTTAATACTATAATTTCTAAGCTCTCGGAACAAAGCAAAAGCGCAGCGTTGAACTCCGTCAAATCAAATCAAAATATCTCAAATTCGGTGAAAAGTAAGAAACAGAAAGAAGTGTCTTAACACATTCACTCTGCCTACCCTAGCACGTGCGGGATACAGATTGAAGCTAAAAAGAAATAACTTTAAGTACAGTATAACTACTACTATCGCAGGCTTCGTTAACAATACCCACTTCAGCGTGTACGGCGAATCCTTTTAGCCGTATCTAGTGAGGTCAATCGCCTCGCTCCCAACTAGGAAGCCAGATTAGATCGATTTTACATATATATAACGAGTATATTATAGGCAGTCTACATTCCAGATTATTATAATAATATTATAAAGTGAACAGTTCGTCTGGTTGTACGCTCTAACCTCAGGAACTACTGGTTCTAAGTGAAATTTTCTTCTCGGATTGCATTGTCCATTTATCGAGAAAGCTATATTACCACACGTCAATAGTTTTGATTTGTCTGAGTTATGTGTTATACACAACTTTTAAGTTACTTAGAGCAGTCGCGCCTTTCTATGAAACGCGACTGATCGCGTGGGGAGCATTTTGCCGCCCAAACTCAATGATTGTTTTTTTTGCAAAATTTTATTTAAATAAATTTACAATAACTTGAAAATGATAGAATAAAATACAAACTTTTAGAAAATCACAATTATTAATGTGTAGTAGCTAATATTCATGAAAAAAACAATGCTTTAAAATACCATGGTATTTTTTTTTAATTTTAACACTATATTTCTCTTAACTTATATAAAAAAATTAAAAATCTGACTTATTAATCACATTAAACGTTTTCAATATCTACGACATGTCCTTCAGAGAAACAGTCCTGACACATGAACATACAATGTTCGTTGCACAGTAACTTTGCGCATCTATTGCACCCTTTTTTGGTAATTCAATTTTGTTTATGGACACACTGCACATATACCTTCTCTATCAGAGGGGTATATTTTGTTGTTCCGGTGGCACAAATCTAGCGATTTGGCCTTATCAGCTGTTTCTGCAAAGTATTTACTTAGAATCTTAATTATGGTCTAGTGAAAGCCAGAGCTATTTTTTTTTTCAAAAAATTTCGTCGTAAGTAAAGGTGTATCCGTATTTTCTTCGTATATGATTTTACTATTTATACCGCCTATATTCAGGACTGAGAAAAATAATCTCATCGACCATCTACGAATCATTCTACCCACAGAATATTCTTCTTTCATAATCAACTACATCAAGTCCTTAACGAAGCTTGATGGGTAGATGGCACGTCCTCATCCGATTCTGCTGCGGATTGTTCGGTATCAGTACAATGATCACTATATTCGCTATCCCTATCACTTTCGGACACATAAATTTTGTGCACCATCTTCTTGACAATCTGTCTCTTCTATCAACCACAAAATTATATGTACATCTAGATTTTTCATTTTGCTTACTTAAAAAGAATATTAGAGAAGTAAACACAAATAAAATAAAGAAATGTCGCCCAAAATAAATAAAAACATAATAAATATTTATGCATTCGTATATTTACATCAAAACAACATTTTAAACAACGAAAACTGAGGATATTTTTACTCCAACAAAAAACTTGTCAATAAAATTTTACTTACGTGATGAGTCGCGCAGTGAGCAATTTGCCGCCAAACGCGACACACGGATAGTAACCACTTTCTCCCGCGGTAACCCGCTCACAAAATTTCTTGTAATTTGTAAGACAGAAAGCCAAAGCCCAGAAGGGCAGCTACTAGGACGCTTGACCATTGCAAATGAATCGTGTGTAAAATAATACGGATTTTTCGCGGCGGGCGGCAAAATGCTCATAGTGCGAGCGCTCTAGGGTTAAGATAGACATCACATGTTTATTGTATAGAAATGAAAAACATTGATTCTCGAGTGAAAATCGAAATATCTATAAATAATGGAAACTGAACTGCCGAATTTGAGGCATTGTGTGTTGAGTGGCGGAACTCAACGCCGCGTTTTGCCTTTTACCAGAAAAAATGAACACAACCTGTCGGTTACAGTCTTACGCTTGTGCCGCTGCGCCACTACAGGCCTCGATATAAAATCTTATAGGGGACGTTTATTTAAAGTTTATATAAAGTAATGGGGTCCAAAATTGTGATTTTAACATTTTCAGAAAGATTAAACTGGACTGGTCTGTGATTTTATACTCGCTACGAACCATATTTAAATAAATAAAGTAATGTTATTTAACAAACAATACTAAGTATCGTATTACCATTGATGTGATAATCTATATAATATGTATATATGTATGTATTAGACAATCGCTGACATAACGTCCACAGAACAGGTACATAAGAACAATGGCCCTTTCATAATTGTTTGTTCTTAGTTATTGTCTTTGAAATTTTTATATTTATAATACACAATTGATACTTGTATAAAGGATCAGCTCTAACGTTTACGATTTAAAGCTATATAATAAATAATAATCAAAATTTGAAGCATTTTTGAAAGTTACTCAGCTTCACGCTGTATCCCGCACATGGCAGGGTAGGCAGAGAGAACTTGGGAACCTAGTGCACAAATTCGACATTTTCGTTTCCCACTTTCCGTCGAATTTGAGGCATAGCGTGTTGATTGGCATAACTCAACGCCGCGTTTAGACTTGTACCAGAGCAAAGAAATAAAAAAAAACAATAAATATTGAAATAGAAAATATTAAATATTTCATTTCCAGTAGTGTGTATCGAACCCACAACCTATCAGTTACAGTCACACGCATGTGCCGCTGCACCACGACAGGCCTCCTTTACACTGAATCCCACATAGAGCAGGTTAGGCACAGAGAACCTAGTGTTAAGTCACTACGTTCCCATTAAGGTATTCCATTCCCCACTTTCCATCGAATTCTGGAGGCATTACCCGCGCCTCTTGGAAACCTTCCAAGCGCTCTGACCAACTAAGCCATATGTTCCGTTCACCACGACGGAGGTTGCCAGTAAAAAAAAAGAAAAGAAAAGAAAAGAATAGCCATATGTTCTAATCAAGCTACGTCGAAATTCTTATACGCTTGTTACAACATTATGCATGTTGTTAGCGACTCTGTGAGGATTTTTACAAATTTCCACTACGCAAAGACAATGATTCAGAATCATCGTTTGGCAAGAGAGAATACGATGTTTATTAAATAATATTATCTTACTAATAATATAAATTTAAATATTTGTGAAGATAGATATGGATTTGTTGTTCCATGTTCATGTAATAACTACTCAACTGATTTGGATAAAACTTTAAAGTAGTATAGCTATAAATTAGAAAAAGTACATAGATAAAAAATTTAAGCGAGCGAAGCCGCGCGTAAGTCGCTAGCAATTTATTTAATAGTTAATAACGATGAGGTCAATTTCATCTCACAACCTACAGGTTTGCGACACAGTTAGAATTTCGTATTGAATTACGTATATCTTCAACAATAAACAATTTCAAAGTATTTTTTGCGTTATCTAACAGTTATGAGATATTTGTATAAAAAATGTGGCAAAAACTTTAAGTGGCCATTTCTGGCGTTACACTATGAAAAAACGACCACAACAGTTAAGGAGGATTTAAGTTGTGGGTGCACTGGGCATTCGAAAATATAAATATTATGCTTTAAAAAAATATAATTTAAACTACAAATTAATTTTAATAAAACTTTGAATAAATAAATATTAAAAAAGATTTACTTGCTTTGCTTATAGAAAAAGTTTGGCAAAGATTCAGAAAAGAAGAAAGTTTGACGTAGTTTGAATTGTATCAGGCTGCATTCAATAGTATTTAGTTCACGCCAAAAACAACTTTTGACAGGTATTTAATATTTTTTGTCTTAACTGAGTAGGCAGTGGTTTTAATGAATTTAACAACGTAACATCTTTAGTCAAAACAGCCGGAAACTGTCCGAATACAATAGCCATATAAAATACAGGAAATGTCAGATAAATAAGTTCAAAATAACTTAACTTAGGCAGAGACAACGGAAGGCCAAAGGATATGGCCTCGGCAAAACTTTGGCCTCGTCCACTGTCATCAACCTCTTCAAATATACTCTCCGGAGATCCTCATGCTTTTTACTAGATCCTCCTCCGCTATCGTAGATACAGTGTTCTTAAAGGTCAACCGAGATCTCCCCCTCCCTCTCTTATCACTCACTTTTCTTACACAAATCTTTTTTGGCATTCTTTCTTCATTTTAATATTTACGAGAAATTTGCATCTTTGTAATATTTACGAGAAATTTGCATAAAAAGAAATATTAGTATACCGTGCATATACGTAGGCAGGGGTAACATTATGTGAAAATACCCCGTTCCCTACTTCCTGCTTAAATACTAGAGACATCCCATGTTACGTGGCGCAACTCGTCACTGTGAGAAAACGAAATTCCCCGCACGAAATTTGATTCGATTCGATTCGATTCCAAAAGTCACACACACTTAGACAACGTGTGTTTTCTGAACCAAGTGTACCACCATCTTTACATCGTAAATGAGCGTTGCACAGTAGTCTCTGTCAAGTGATGCGTGTTCGAGACGCGGTATGCTTCATTAAAATCTTTCCGTAAACAACAATGCATTATACTATTGATTGATTTGTAATACTTGTATATTTCAAACTAATCTATATATTTATATACATAAAAAACTGTTAAGTAACTGACAGACAATCCATAACCAAATAGGCGGCGTTAAACGCTGAATAATATTCAGTGTTTAACACCGCCTATTTCGTTCCTTTGGGAGTGTACGGAAGCACTAAAAGAGGGTTTCCTGAAATATCTATGGAAACGGCTGAATACTTACTGTAGCCGAATAGGTGGTGTTAAACGCTGAATATCATCACATACGTTCCTTTGGGAGCGTACGGAAGCACTAAAAGAGGGTTTCCTGAAATTCCCATGGGAACGGAGAAGAATAAAACTACAATTATGAATAGTGGCTGAAGTTTAGTTACTTAAATTTTGTAACATAATACTTACTAAAAGAGACAAAGCGTGGCGTTGAGTTACGTCTATCAACACCCAACGCCGCTAGAATTCGACGGAAAATGGAACTATAAATATACATACAAAAATATCTATATAAGTACAAAGGCGCATACAACGCAATACAAACAATCAATCAATGTACGTCAGTATTTAAAATGCAAAAGGATATGACAAACGTATTACCTTCAACAAATACGTAATATATAGATTCTAGAATTCTAATGAGAATTGTGGTTAATAAGATCCATGATGGTGGTTCGATATCCAAAACAGTTATATTATTTTTATAAAACCGGCAAAGTCAGTATAGGCAAAACGCGGCGTTGAGTTACGACTGTTAACACGCAATGCCTCAAATTTGACGGAAAGTGAAGAACGGAACACAGGGTCCCAGTAATAGGTTCCCAAGTTCCCTTTGCCTACAATAACTTTTACACTTTTATATTATACTCTTATAAAGAATAGGAGAAAGAGAGTTCCATTAGGACGTTGTGGTAGGTGAAGTGTGACTGTGAACACGACAGTTTTAGTTTCAATGTCAAATTGGGGAAATGAAATAATTCACATTAAAATTCCGTCGCTTAGGTAACAAGGCAAAGCGCGGCGTTGAGTTCCGCCATTCAATATTCAAAATCTCAAATTTCTCGAAAATTGAAAAACCGAGAGTGTTAACATTATTTTTCCAAGTTCCATCTTATTAACCCGTCACGTGCGGGATACAGCGTGAAGCGGGATACAGCGTGAAGCGTGATAAAAAAGAGATACATAAAATAAATCTAACATCACAAGTGTTACAAGGTAAGAACGTCCTGTGACTCACAAATTCTACAATCAGATAATAAATGAAAAAGGTCAATGTGGACTTACTCATTAGACATTTCATATGCAGGAGTACCTATAACGGTGAAGGTCGCGGATACAAGTCTCGCTTGAGGTAAATACCGTTCTAGTCTTTAGTTTTTGTTATGATGCTATATTAGAAAAATTTACAGCATCACGCTGTATCCCGCACATGGCAGGGTAGGCAGAGGGAATTCCGCCAAATTTGAGGTACTGCGTATTGAGTGGCGGGACCGGAACTTAACCAGAGAGAAATATCTAATAAAAAAATTGAATTAAAAACCAAAAACTTTGAACTATTACTAACATATCCTGGTAAAGAGCTTGATGTTCTTAAACTCATAAGAGCTATTGAGCCCGGATGAACATGACCATCAATTAAAAAGAAACTGCCCTCAAATCAGTTTATTCGTTAAGGCGTTACGGTGCCACAAACAAACAAATGTCAAAATAACACCTCTCTCAAACACTTCGGGGGTTTAAACAAAGGAAAAATTTTTTTTAGCTTTGAGCTGTATCCCGCACATGGCAGTGTAGTCAGAAAAGAATTTCTTTTTTTTTTAGCTTCACGCTGTATCCCGCACGAGGCAGGGTAGGCAGAGGGAACCCGAGAACCTAGTGTAAAGAAGACACTCCGTTCCACTTCCGTTCCCCACTTTCCACTGAATTTGAGGCATTGCGTGTTGAGTGGCGGAACTCAACGCCGCGCTTTGCCTTATTACCAAAGCGAAGAAATGAAACATTAAATATTAAAATTGAAAATATTAAATATTTCATTTCCTCGACTGGGGATCGAACCCAGAACCTGTCGGTTACAGTCACACTCTTGTGCCGCTGCGCCACGACAGGCCAAATTTGACTTATTGCGTGTTGAATAGCGGATCATAACACCGAATTTTGCCATCCAGAGTGAAACAATATAAGTAATAAATATTTCATATCTTGGACAAGAGTTCGAACCTATGCTGCGTTTACCGTCACACGCTTGTACCGCCGCGCCACGACAGGCCGTTTACAAATAATTACATAAATATACATACACACATCTATACGTACTACGTGTGTAATAAAATAAGTGAAACCATATCATTTTCACAGTTACCAAACGAAAACAACAGTTTACGGCTGTCATTAAACAATCGCCGGCTAGACGTGAGCCGTTTCGTTTTACATCTGCATATTGATTTTCCCGACAAATAGGGAAAAAGTAAATCAATATTTATTATTCAGTGATAGTAAAAAATATATTAGGAAATGTTGGGTAAGTCATGGGTTCGATTCCCATTCATGGAAATGAAACATTTACTTTTACTCAGCTTCACGCTGTAACCCGCACATGGCAGGGTAGACAGAGGGAACTTGTGAATCTAATGTTAAGAAACTCCGTACCGTTCCCTACATTTCTCCAAATTGGGGGCATTGCATGATGAGTGGCGGAACCTAACGCCACGCGTTGCTTTGTTACCAGAGCGAATAAATGAAAATGTTAAATGGGAAATGAACCATTTTATATTATTTTAATAAGTTATGTTTTAAATAAGGCGTACAGTAACAAAGTAGTAGTAAAACTGAAATGTCCATACAAACAGAGAGTGCCTAACCACTACGTTCTTAAGTCCCCTAAAATAAACAATAAAAAAATAACAAAAAGAAACACCAGCAAAAACAACTCCCAACACTGACAACACCATGACATTTGATTTCACGGATTTGTCTCGGCGAAAGTGAACGTAGCCGTTTATTACATAGATATCGTGATTCATTTACACTATGCACGTTTTGATATTATATATGTACATAAATTACATGTATAATTTACCAGCTTTTACCAACGGCTTCGCCAGCCTGATCAAATTGCAACTACCGGTACGAATAAAAACCGTACACTCAGTGTCTACATCGAGTGTCCAATAAAGACGTCAGTGTCTGCAATCGGAAAATCTATTATGACACGCTGTGATCAAGTGTCCAGTGCATTTGACACAGTTTTTTTAAACTATCATCAGTGTGATTCCGGCTTAGAATTGGATCACCCTGGTACTGATGGTGTCGTAAGAGGCGACTTAAGTACGTGTGGGAGAGTCACGTTGTCAGAAATGGCAACACGCATGGGGAGTCTCAACCGGACCAATACCACCCCCGGCATTTAAAACCGGCGTTAAGTAGTGGCTTCGGCCACTGCGTTTCGCATTGGGTACTGCCGGGCCCCGGTGCCCATCCACCTTAAAGATGGGCAACGCTCCTGTAGCTCCTCCGGTGCTACACGGGGCCGTGGGCGACGGCGATCACTTACTATCAGATGACCCGTACGCTCGTTTG
Source organism: Eueides isabella (assembly GCA_019049475.1). NCBI lineage: Eukaryota > Metazoa > Arthropoda > Insecta > Lepidoptera > Nymphalidae > Eueides > Eueides isabella. The sequence goes on along the minus strand of CM032412.1, from coordinate 5,064,039 downwards.
CCCTGTCTTATACATAAAAAAAAAAGTTCGCGTACGAACAGCTCGTACATAATTAACGTACACATTAATATTAATAAAGCTTATGTCGGGAATTGTGTCGTAGTCTATTCGTACCGTATAAATAAGTGTATGACACTGGACACACTATGAGTATCTGATATGACTCTAATCACAGTTATGTTATAGTTGTTTTTTTTTTCAGTTTCACACTGTATCCCGCAGGTCGCAGGGTAGGCGAAGTGAGCTAAAATCTTGGTGTTAAAACACTCAGTCTTTGAAGTATTGCGGGGTGAGGGGTGGAACTCAACGCCGCAATATATATTAAATAACTACTAGTAATAATTATTACTATTATATATACACTGGGCCTAGACTCTAACTTTCACCAAATCTGTCTTTATAAAGTTCTTATTTTTTATTTTTCAGAAAAGTTGTTTGTTAAGTGGGAAACGGAGTGTCTTAACACTAGGTTCCCAGGTTCCCTCTGTCTACCCTGTCATGTGCGGGATACAGCGTGAAAATAAAAAAAAAATGTCAACAAGATCAACAACTAGTGTATCATAAAATACATAGTAACACATATAACATATATTAAATTGGTATAATTTCAAATGCACGGAAGCGAACTTGTGGTTACATATAATAGGCATAGTGATAGTTCTTAAGACATAATCAGGTTTTTTTTTTAAAACGTTACTTATATTTATTATAGAGGTGGGGAACGGAAACGGAAGTGTCTTAACATTAGGTTCCCTCTGTCTACCCTGTCATGTGCGGGATACAGTGTGAAGCTGAGTAAGAAATGTGTCTTTTCATTTTAAACACTTGTTAGGGTTCCGTGTCTAAAGGGTGTCCGTCACCATATGAAAATGAAAAAGCGTATGAAATTTATATATATACGCTTTTTCATGTACTAAAAATATAAAATAAAAAAATATCGATCTATAGAGCAGTGTCATAGAGTATATAGGCACTCACTGTAAATACTACAGCTCGAGGAAATTAAATATTTAACATTTTTAAATCAAATATTTAATATTTTCATATCTATGCTTTGGTAATATGGCAAAGCGCGGCATAGAGTTCCGCCACTCAACACGCAATGCCTCCAATTCAAGGGAAAATGGGTAACGAAACGCAGTGTCTTAACACAAACGTATTGTCTTAACCTTATAAGAAACATGAGTGCGCCAGTTCAAATCGCACTTAGCTGGAGTCTTCCATACTAGAGCAGATTTAATATTTTTAGAAACCTAGTGTTAGGACACTCCGTTCCACTTCTGTTCTCCACTTTCCACCGAATTCCAGGCATTGCGTGTTAAGTGGCGGAACTCAACGCCGCGTTTTGCCTTGTATCAGAGCGAAGAAATGAAAACATTAAATATTTAAATTAAATCTATTAAATATTTCATTTCGTCAAGTGGGGATCGAGCCCACAACCTGTCGTTTTCAGTCACACGCTTGTGCCGCTGCGCCACGACAGGCATTTTTTTTAACAAAAATATTTTTTAGAGAACGAGAGACATTTTTGGCCTCATAATATTAAAATATAAATAATTCCTATCGAATTCCAACTCACAGCCATCGCTTCAATCATCAACTTGCCCACTGCGCCATTATAGCGTGAATCATTGTATAGCTGTGTTGAAAACTAAATTGCTGTAGGTAATTCATACAAGTGCGGAAGTAAACCAGCGTTTAAATATAATAAAACTACAGTAACTAATTGCTTTTTGTATATATAAAAAATACTCAATATATATTTAAATATTTTTAGCATCACGCTGTATACCGCACTTGGTAAGGAAGGTAAAGGGAACTTGGGAACCTAGTGTTAAGATACTCTGTTCCGTTCTCCACTTTCCGCTGAATTAGACGCCGAGTTGAACGGCGGAACTCAACGCTGCGCATCACTTTGTTACCAGAGGGATGGCCTTTAGACCTTAACTTAATATAATAATAATTGAAAATATTAAATATTTCATTTCCTCTTCTGGGGATCGAACCCGCAACCTGTCGGTTACAGTCACACGCTTGTGCCGCTGCGCCGCGACAGACGTCTTAAATTAAATAATTAATATATTCGTTAGCTCTGGTAAAGAAGCAAACCGCGGTGGAGTTCCAACATTTAGCAAGAAATATCTCAATATGGCGAAAAACAGAAAACGGAGAGAGAGACATTTGTCTTAATGGAAACAGTGTCTCAACACTAAGTTCCCAGGTTCCCTATCACGCATCCATATGCGGGAACATAGCGTGAAAAAGAAGTAAATCAGATAGTTCTCAGTTCGTTTCCTGCGCCGTAATCAATATAAAACGCATGAGATAATCATTCTCAGTAATATGAACACGTAAGAATGTTGCCACTTTAGTGGAGCGTAACGGACTGGTTTAAAGATGGAAGCAGTATGACATTATATAAATATTAAGTAAATAATACTCATATTCAGCTTCACGGTGTCACGCACGCGGCAGGGAGGCAGCGGGAACTTGGGAACCTAGTGTTAAGACAGTCCGTTCCACTTCAGTTCTCCACTTTCCGCCAAATTTGAGGCATTGCGTGTTGAGTGGCGGAACTCTACGCCGCGTCTTGCCTTGTTATTAGAGAAATAAGAATATTAAATATTTCATTTCCTCGAGTGGGGATCGAAAACAAAAAAAAATAAAAACATATAAAAATATATGAAACTTATAAAGTAAATATCACACACTACCAATAATGTAATGTACACGTTGCTAAGTGGAACAGAGCGTCTCAACACTAGGTTCCCAAGTTCCCTCTGCCTACCCTGCCATGTGCGGGATAAAGCGTGAAGTTGAACGCGTTTTGTACGCATCAAACAGTAGTTTATAAATATATCGTTAACACAATTATTATCTGAATGATTATTTTGGCAGAAATTTATATAATAGTTATTTAAATGAACACATGACAATATAAGCGCCTTTCAGGTTCACGCTATACCCCGACCATGGCAGGGTAGACGGAAGGAACTTGGGAACCTTGTATCACAACAATCCGTTTCCATCAATTACATTTGCTTAGTTCACTTATCTCCGAATTTTCGGCTTTGTCATAGCAGAGCGAAGAGATAAAGATATTTCTGTGAGTGGAGACTGAACCCGTAGGTAACCTATATTAGAATTACAGCCGCACGTATTTACCTCTGAGCCGCTACAGGCATTTCCATACAACTTTTTTTTCAGCGTCACGTTGTACCCCGACATGGTAAGCGGAGGGAACTTGGGAACCTAGTATTCACTAGATACTCAGTTCGATTCCCGATACAACTTGACATAGAAATAATTTTAAATTCAACTTGCACGTTTGAAACGCCATAATAAATAAACTGAATTTCTATTAAACAAAACCAGATCCAAAAGCTAGCGTAGAGCACTATGTATAGGTAAAAAGCTGTAACATAAGTAGTTAAGTAGAAAGCGGGCTAGTTAGTATCGAAACCGGTAACGCACAGAGGATGAGACCTGATTTAGCTAAAATAATTTCCTAGTTAGAGTGATGTGGGTTCGATGCCCGCGTTAGGATATTTTTTTTTTGACGTTCCCGTTGTATCGCGTGTGAGATAACCTAGTGCTAAGACACTCCGTTCCCCCGTTTCGTTTGGAAGATATAATTTGTTTGATTAAATATATCTAATTTACTCACTTAGTTTCACGCTTTATCCCGCACATGTCATGTAGTGGGTTCGATCCCTGCTCGAAGAAATGAAATATTTAATATTTTCAACTTAAATATTTAATGTTTTCATTTCCGCCACTCAACACGCAATGCCACAAATTTGGCGGAAAGTGGGGTACGGAAGTGGAACGGAGTGTCTTAACACTAGGTTCCCAAGTTCCCTCTGCCTGCCTACCCTGCCATGAGCGGGCTGTATCCCGCTATCCCGTGAAGCTGAGTAGAGTAAGTACATTGCTTCTTCTAAAAAGGTAATTTATATAATCTCAGATATTTATTAATTATAGAGAGAGAGAGAGATCTTAAAGTAATGTTCTTATCAATACGTTACAATTTTGACCTGTTTGTCTGTAATACCGTAACTCCTGAATGGATGGACCGATGTTAGTGAGGTTTTTGTGATCGAAGGCACGTTCATTGTTGCGGTTCTTAGTTACGTTTTATAAAGCAGATAAACAATTTAAGAACTCTTTGCTAAGGTAAACAGTGATATTTTAGGTGCTGGTTGGTTTTTTTATTATTTTCTTGCCAGTAATACACAGAAAGATTTTGAGAAAATTCTTAAATATATCTATATATAATTAAACATTTTCACTTTTTTCACACTATTTTGTTTCCCACTTATATAGACAAAGCACGGCGTTGAGTTCCGTTAGTGAAATATCTATCAAAACCCACGTGCCAAACCTACAACAGGAACAGAAATCAAAAAGCCAATTTCTCTTTCCCTCTCAGCTTCACGCTGTATCCCGCACATCGCAGGGTAGGCAGAGGGATCTTGGGAACCTAGTGTTCACACAATTTCTATGATAACATATTCTGAAACTAACACAAATCGTCGAGTTGTAAATTTCTATACTTACATAATATAGAATTATATAACCCAGACTGATGTCTCTAATGAGTTGTCAATAGCAAACCAGTTATATTACGCTGCGATATAACATATATACATATTATTATAGTTTCTTCATTTGCCAAGGAACCTAATGTTAAGACACTGGTTCCCCGTGGTATTGCGTTTTGAGTGGCGGAACCCAACGCCGCAATTGATCATGTTATTAAGGCGACACATATGACCCATATTTTTGTGTCAACATTCAATAGTCTAACGCAGATAATGGGTTCGATACCAACTTGAGGAAATGTTTAATGTTTTCAAATTATATATTAAATGTTTTCCTTCCTTCCTTCAATGCCTTAAATTCCGCGGAAAGTGGCAAACGTGCCGGAGTATCTTAACACTAGGTTGTCAAGTTCCCGCTGCGTACCCTGCCATATGTGGGATACAGCGTGGAGCTGAGAGAGTGAAAGAGAGTAATTTTCTTTTACTCAGCTTTTTACTCTGTGTTTTATTCCGAATAGCAATGTTCACAGAGTATAAACATTTTGAACTAGAACTGTTTCCAAAAGGCTCAGGCTGAAATCCCGCTACGTTCAAATTAAACGTTTTCTAAGTCTTTTTACTATGTTTTTAAAGTGTTATTCCACACTTAGGACAGAAATACAGAGATGCTAACAACATAAATAAGTTGTAACAAGCGTATAAGAATTTCGACGGAGCTCGGTGAGAACGAATGGCTTAGTTGGTCAGAGCGCTGGAACGGTATTCCAGAGGCGCGGGTTCAAATCCTGCTTCGTTCAAAATTTTTATACGCTCTTTAAATTTAAGTTTAGTGTTTTCTAAGTCTTTATACCCAATGAGTAACTCCTCGGGCCCCGACCCTATCACTAAGACTCTGTGGTCTGTCTCTTCGCCTGTCATCAGTCTGTATCTCATGAACCGTAACAGTTGAAAAAAATTGTGTATTTCTGCTAGCGCTGTAGCAAAAAATACTTAAAAAAATCTCTACCCTTTTTATATATAATGGTACGCAACTCTTCGTGTGCGGGTCCAACTAGCACTTGGCCACTACACCAGGCACTCTCTTTGCTCCATCCATATCCAAAGATTGAAAAACGTTAAGATTAGATGTCTTTCTCCCGAGAATTGATAATAACAACAGTTAACTTTAAAAAATATTATATATTTATATCTCCTAAACTGCTTATCCGATTTTCATAATATATATATATATATATATATATATATATATATATATATATATATATATATATATATATATATATATATATATACATATATATATACATATATATATATATATACATATATATATATATATATATATATATATATATATATATATATATATATATATATATATATATATATATATATATATATATATATATATGTATATATATATATATATAGAAAAAGGCATAGAAAGAAAAGGCTTTGAACTAAAAAAAACAACAGTCAAATAGTTTCATTCAGTTAGGAGTTACATTGCCACAGACAGACTCACAACTCTACTCAGCTTCACGCTAGTATCCCGCACATGGCAGGGTAGGCAGAGGGAACTTGGGAACCCTAGCTTTTAAGACACTCCGTTCCAGATTCGTTGCCCACTTTCCGCCGAATTTGAGGCATTTCGAGCGGCGGAACTAAACGCCGCGTTCTGACAGACAAGTCAAACACACAATACCACTCTTTTCATCGCCTTGAGGTTTTAAGTCACTTAAGTGCAGTGGATAAGCATATATAACATTGTATCGAGCGAGGTTCTTTGTCCTATAGCGGTCCTGTTAATGATCTAACAACTTGTTTTAAACCGGTTTCAAATACTTTGATAGTAGTATTTTGTTAATATTTTTTTTTCTTTCTTTTCTTTTTTTTTCAGCTTCACGCTGTATCCCGCACTAGGCAGGGTAGGCAGAGGGAACGGAAGTGGAACCTAGTGTTATGACACTCCGTTCCACTTCCTTTCCCCACTTTCTGCCGAATTTGTGGCATTGCGTGTTGAGGGGCGAAACTCAACGCCGCGCTTTGCCTTATTACCAGAGCGAAGAAATGAAACATTAAATATTTTAAATTGAAAATATTAAATATTTCATTTCCTCGACTGGGGATCGAACACAGAACCTGTCGGTTACAGTCACACTCTTGTGCCGTATTTTGTTAATATATTATTTAAATTTACTTACTTCTGCTTAAGTAATAATTTAAAATGCTAAAACTGAAAGAAAAAAACGTTCAAGTGCAATTTAAGGAATGTAGGGTTAAAACTAGTAAAACTCAATAAGTTAACATTGCGGGCGAATGCGCTCAATTTGTTAGAAATTAACTACAGTTATAAGTTTGTAATATATTTAACAAATTCTACGGCGTTGAGTTTTGCCACAATAACTCAATTTTGGCGAAGTGGGAAACGGCACGGAGTGACTTAACACTAGACTCCTAGGTTCCCTCTGCCTGCTAAGTGCGGGATACATGCGTGAAGCTAAAAAAATCAAATCATTTATCGTAAAAGTTGACAAAATTAAATTTGCAGGTATATGCGCTTGTCTTGTATGTAATTAACTACCAATATTTAAAAGTACAAATATTTAATAAGTTTGTAATAATGTTAGTTAGAATAAATGAAATAACTATAAATATGAGGCCTGTCGTGGGACAGCGGCACAAGAGTGTGACTGTAACCGACAGGTTCTGGGTTCGATCCCCAGTCGAGGAAATGAAATATTTAATATTATCAATTTAAATATTTAATGTTTCATTTCTTCGCTCTGGTAATAAGGCAAAGCGCGGCGTTGAGTTCCGCCACTCAACACGCAATGCCTCAAATTCGGCGGAAAGTGGGGAACGGAAGTGGAACGGAGTGTCATAACACTAGGTTTCACTTTCGTTCCCTCTGCCTACCCTGCCTAGTGCGGGATACAGCGTGAAGCTGAGAGAGAGAGACTATAAATATTGGTCGTACTTTAATTTCTAATTTGGTGCCATCAAACTGTACGATTACGGGAAGTATCCTGATATTCATCATGTATCCCGTTCGTATATTTTGGTTTTTTTTTTACTTAGAAGCTTGAGTATATTTACGTTCCAAGGGAACCTGAAGTATGATGTCTAACTATTGATATTAATTTCTGGTGGTTATCTTTTCAGACGAACAATGTAACAAAAAAGTAATCCTGTAAAGGTAATGTTTTTAACTTTTTACCTTTCGAACAACGGAACCCTATAAATAATATTAAGAATGTATAATAGCCTGTGGTGCCGAGGGCACAAGCGTGTGACTGTAAACGACAGGTTGTGGGTTCGATCCCCGCTCGAGGAAATGAAATTGTATTTGATATTTTCAAATTAAATATTTAATGTTTTCATTACTTCGCTCTGGTAACAAGGCCAAGAGCGGCGTTAAGTTCCGCCACTCAACACGCAATGCCTCAAATTCAGTGGAAAGTGGAACAGAGTGTCCTAACACTAGGCTCCCAAGTTCCCTCAGCCTATCATGCCGTGTGCAGGATACAGCGTGAAGCTGAGTATCATACGATTAAAACTTGAAGCTTTAACTATCTCACAAGGCAAAGTAAGCAGAGCAAAGCTAAAAGACACTCCTTTCTCCGCGCACCGCTCAGTTTTCTAGCCAATGCGTGTTAAGTGACAGAACTCAGCTCAGCTTCTTATCTCGTAACCAGAGCAATGAAAAGAAAAACCAATTTCCTACAGCGAGAATCGAACCTACAACAAACGCATTTCCGCTATACAACCTAAATATAAGGTTGATCAAGTTAATTTATAAAATTAACAATATTATATACGCCTAGACGGTTATACGCAATACTGTTATAACAACAAGGCGTATTAATCAACTCTTGGCCTTTGCTCCGACCGTTACAAAATCATAGAAAAACTGTGTAGGAAATGACAGAGGTGAGTAACTTATTTCCTTAGCTTCACGCTGTATCCCTGCACACGGCAGGGTAGGCAGAGGGAACATGGGAACCTAGTGTTAAGACACTCCGTTCCACTTCTGTTCCCCACTTTCCTCCGAATTTGAGGCGTTGCGTGTTGAGTGGCGGAACTCGAATTAAATTAAATATTATTTGAATTATTTATTTTTTTTTACTTTTTTTGTCTTCTGTCCAGCTGGTGTAGGGTACGAAAAGGGAACCTGAGGGAACGTTAGTTAAGAGATTCCGTCACGTTAAATCACTTCTTCACTGGAGAAGTTCTTCTTTTCGGCGGAACTGAACGGCGATCATTGTCTCATTACATCTAGTGTTAATGTAATCGTTTACAGTGTTTATTTTTATTTTATTTTATCAAATTCTCCATCGAAGCCCAGAAGCAGTATGGGTTCGATTCCAAACCGGTGGAATCAAATATATAATATCCTCATTTCTTCGGCTTTCTCGAGAATTCAGCGAAGAGATTTAAAAAAAAACATTTAAAACTGCAATAACTTTTTTTTTTTTATAGATAAAGACGGCAAACGAGCGTACGGGTCATCTGATGGTAAGTGATCACCGTCGCCCACGGCCCCGAGTAAGTCCAGAGGAGCTGCAGGAGCGTTGCCTGCCTTTAAGGTGGATGGGCACCGGGGCCCGGAATTACCTAATGCGAAACGCAGTGGCCAAAGCCACTACTTAACGCCTGTCTTAAATGCCGGGGGTGGTAACAATCCGGTCGAGTCTGCCCATGCGTGTTGCCATTACTGGCAACGTGATTCTATCAGTACCAGGGTGATCCTGTTCTAAGCCGGAATCACACGGCAAAAATACTAAAATTTTCCCGTTACATTCCACATATAGCAGGGTAAGCAAAGGGAACCTTTTGTTAAGATGCTTAAAAAAATATTAAAAATAATAAAAAATACACACAAGAAAAAATGTTCACGTCCCACTTGTTACTCAAGATACAATCGATACCTATTCCACTATTCTCGCTACAACTCGACTCGAGTAAAAAAAATGATTTGACAACAATATAAATTTACTGTACATTCACGATCTGACGTCCCTCCGTGTGTAGTAAAAAGAAATAGATATTTTTTATGAGAAATTAAACGCTATACCTGCCTGGAGGCCTGTCGTGGCGCAGCGGCACAAGCGTGTAACTGTAATCGATAGGTTCTGGGTTCGATCCCCACTCGAGGAAATGTAAAATTTAATATTTTCAATTTAAATATTTAATGTTTCATTTCTTCGCTCTAGTGATAAGGCAAAGTTAAGTTCCGCCACTCAACACGCAATGCCTCAAATTCGGCGGAAAGTGGGGAACGGAGTGTTTTAACACTAGGTTCCCGGGTTCCCTCTACCTACCCTGCCTCGTGCGGGATACAGCGTGAAGCTAAAAAAAACCGGAAGTGCTGTACTTTACTGTGCTTCCGATTACATGGAACTGTAATTTATATACATATATGGATATTTTTATTTTTGTATATGTGTATGTCCAGACCTTATTCTCTCTCTCTCTCTCTCTCTTTCTATTCATGCCTACAAAAATTTACTGCATAGAAAAAAACCTTTAAACCATAAATATGTATCTATGAAATTTGGCAAAACATAAAGAAAGTATAGTACAAAGAAAAATGCGATAAATGTTATTTTAGAAAAAAAGTTATCTATCACAAACTTATATTCGTAATTTGTTTCATACAACCTAAATACATATGATCGCAGAACTAAAGTTTGTCAACTTTTATAAATTGCTCCCCCCGTCGTACCTACAATTATAAAATTTAACAGTATCCTGGATTCTGGTAACACCCACTCGCACTTGACCACATTTTCTGTTATTAAAACACTTGTTTTACTTCATTTAACAAAACCATTTACAGCTATGAAGACCGCTATCCAATTTACCTGAAACAAAAGAAAATTTAAATTATATTAAAAAAATATATTTTTAAATTTATAAAATTACATGCATCTATATACTCAGACATACCAAGCCCTAAGTTTGCTCAACACTCTGATTGCTCAGTATCCGGAAATAGATCTGTATAATAAAAGTGTACAACCTTTTTGTTGTTACTACATGTTATTATATATACCTTATTGTGCGCTTTGGCTATGCTGTTAGTACAATAAGAATAAATAAATAAATAAATGCATAAATAAAATTAATAAATTCCCCCAAGTAGGAATAGAACCCACAACCATCTCGATAACACATCCTCACAAACAAAAGCTACTTACGAGTGAAATTAAAACGGCGGTAAATAAGAAAGTTGGCAAGTCGGTAAACACTTTAAAAGTAACAAAGATACTAACCGGCAAGCGTGTAAAATGAATATATTTTCACTAATTCCATAGAAATCTGAGGTTTCGATAATGGCAGTAGTATTTGAAATAACTAAATAAATTATTTTCTTTTGTTACCCGACTGCAGTCCACAAAAGTGGGTAATGCGTTTATGTTTGTATTGTGGCGTTGAGTTACGTGCGGAAAGTGAGGAACGGAATTGCCGTAACGAAGAACGGAGTGTTTTAACACGGTTTCCAAGTGTCCTATGCCTGCCTACTCAGCCATGTGCAGGATACCGTGTGAAAATGAAACACAGACAAATGGACCTTATAAATTTTCTCATAGAGCATCTATGAACAGAAAGCGATCAGATACTTTTAGTGTTTAATTGTAAGGACTCAGCTTCACTTGGGAACCTAATGTTAAGACACTCCGTTCCATTTCCGTTCCCCACTTTCCGCCGAATTTGAGGCATTGCGTGCTGAGCGGCGGGACTCAATGCCGCGTTTGGCCTTGTACCAGAGCGAAGAAATGAAACATAAAATATTTAAATTGAAAATATTAAATGTTTCATTTCCTCAAGTGGGCATCGAACTCAAAACCTGTCGGTTACAGTTACACTCTTGTGCCGCTGCGCCACGACAGGCTTTTAATTATTTATATTTATATAAGTTGTAGCTAAAATGAACTTCAAACCGGCTATAACAACACGTATTGTACCAAGATTCCCGAGTATAAATAACTCTATACAGTTTACATACATTATTCTAGTTATACCTGATAATTTGGCAGTTCTCCCAACAACCTGGCCGGCTCAGTCAGTAGGGCATACCCTGCCGTGACAGGGTAGGCAGAGGAAATTTGGGAACCTAGTGTTAAGACACTCCGTGTCGTTTCCCACTTTAATACAAATTTGAGTAATTGCATGATGAGTAGTGAAACTTAACGCCGCGCTTTTGTCTTATTGACAAAGCTAAAAAATGAATATATTAAATTGAAAATGTTATATATTACATTTCCTCGAGTGTGTATCGAACCCACAACCTGTCGTTTACAGTCACACGCTTGTGCCGCTGCGCCACGACAGACCTCGCTACATTATTCTATAGTTTATAATTTGGCGTATCTCCCAACAGCCCGGCTAGCTCAGTCGGTAGAGCATGAGACTCTTAATCTCAGGGTCGTGGGTTCGAGCCCCACGTTGGGCGATATTTTTTCCCGATTTTTTTTTCTTTTTAATTAAAATAATAATCTATTTTTTTTTTGCTAATGATAACACAATATATTTATTTATTTTCAAGAAAAAAAAAGTCCGGTTATTTTTTTTTTAGTTTTAATTTTTTTTTTATACAATAAATTATTTATTAGACCTTCACGCTGTACCCAGAACATTACAGGGTACGGAGGGAACTTGGGAACCTAGTACTAAGACACTTTGTTCCCTTCAAGAAACAAATATTTTCATCTACAAACACAAAACATACAAAATATACAAGATATATCGTAATTTAATAGAACAAATACGTCTTACTATAAACGCGAACAAAGTGAAACGCACCCAGCAATCAATTTCTTCGTTCCAGCATTAAAAAAAAAAACAAACAGCGGCGTTGAGCTCCGTCTCATATACGAAATATTTTGAAAACTTCACGATGTGTGGAGTTTTAACACGGCGTTAACCACTGCATAAATTATCACCTTCAAAGTACTTGACGCTTGACCTCTTTATCTAAAGTTGAAGAGCGACACTGAACCAGTCAAGATGATTTACTACTTTGTTTAATAACATATAATTAAGATAAATATATTATTTCAGCTTGATTATGTTATATTTCGATATTTATAGATCATTCGTGGTGCAAAGTCACAAGCACGTACGACTGTAAACGCGACAGGTAGTGGGTTCAATCCCGGACTCGAGTATAAACATTTGGGAAAGCGCCGTGATAAGGCAAAGTGCGGCGTTGAGTTCCGCGCAGAAAGTGAGAAACGGTGAACTTGATGGAAAAGGAGTTGTTTTAACATTTGGTTCCCAAGTTCACTCTGCCATGTGCGGGATGCAGCGGGAAAATGAAGTAAACAAATAAATGGCCCTAGTAATAGTTTACTCATAGATCCTGCGTTATTAAATGTATAGAATAAGCCCAGCGTTGAGTTCCGCCGCACAATACATAGTCTCGAAATCATACAAGGTTTAAGGCAAACATCAGTGTCTTAAACACTCTGCAGCCTGAACCCGCCAAAAATTTACTCTAAGGGGTTTTAAGTAACATTCTGGCCTCAAAATTAGCATTTTATGTACATACTTTGTCCTTTTGTGTCGATAAAAGCGTGATTTTCGCCTTTTTTTACACAAAAAAAAACGGCACTTTCTCAAGTGTTCCTGCACACGAAGTACGGGACCACTTGACCTGTCTTTATATTACAAGTTTCTTACAAATAAATAAGAGCCTGGATTTTTAGGGTTCTGTATAAAAAAGTAAGTATTTTAAATTCTATTTTAATTATTAATATCTATACATTGAAAACTCGTCGTCGTGGCGCAGCGGCACTAGAGTGTGACTGTAACCGACAGGTTCTGGGTTCGATCCCCAGTCGAGGAAATGAAATATTTAATATTTTCAATTTAAAATATTTAATGTTTCATTTCTTCGCTCTGGTAATAAGGCAAAGCGCGGCGTTGAGTTCCGCCCCTCAACACGCAATGCCTCAAAATTCAGCGGAAAGTGGGGAAAGGAAGTGGAACGGAGTGTCATAACACTAGGTTCCACTTCCGTTCCCTCTGCCTACCCTGCCTAGTGCGGGATACAGCGTGAAGCTGAAAAAAAAAAAAAAAAAAAAAAAAAAAAAAAAAAAAAAAAAAAAAAAAAAAAAAAAAAAAAATACATTGAAAACTAAAATTTCTGCCAAATGAATAAAAATATTGTATCAAACTAAATAAATATGTTATATTGACATAACCTTTTATTAACCGAATACCGAAACACACTAACTTTTGTAAGAAAGTTGCCAGAACATAAAAATGAAACTGCATATAAATTTAGTACTAATTAGCCGTTACTTAGATTAGCGTGTACAAACGCACAAACATTTTAAAAATCACTACGTTGGGCCTTATTACGTATATAAACATCTTCCATATACAGACAGCAGAGTATCAGACATATTTATAAAGTAAAAAAAAAAAAATGAAAAATAAGTCTACTTTTCGTCGTGGCACAGTCGCACAAACTTGTGACTGTAAACGCAACTGTTGTAGATTCGATTCTCGGTTGGGAAAAGTGAAATATTTAATACTTTTGCTCGAAAAGCGCGACAGATGATTTTGTATAATTTAAAGTACCTATATCATATATGTTCAATAATTAACATCAATCTCATTTTTTGTTGAAAATAAAACCAAAAAATGTATTAAAACACGAACTGCCATTTAAAACTTATCATAAATATATTAAAGACAAATATAACTACCTCCATTTGGCTGTCATCCCACGGGGGTAAAACACCCTTTTATAGAAATCCTATAGGGGGTGTGAGGGCGACGCCGCCGCGACGAGACGGCGCTTTCCCAAATGATATCATGCCATTAGCTGGCGAATTTTACACGAATTTGTGCAAATTTATAAATAACTTTTTCAGAAAACGTATAAAAATTTCGAACATAGCAAGGTTATATAAATATTTCTCTTTTCTAAGTGTGGAATATGATTTTAATTATATATATGGTTCAGCTTCACACTCTTTTCCGTATATTGCAGGGTAGGCAGAGGGAACTTGGGAACCTATTGTTAAGACACTCCGTCCCCTGACTGTCCACCGAATTTGAGGCATTGCGTGTCGAGTGGCGGGGCTCAACGCCGCGCTTTGCCTTATTTCCAGAACGTAGAAATGAAAACATTACATATTCAATTTGAAAAATATTAAATATTTCTTTTCAATTCATACAGAAAATATGAAAACAGAAATAAAACTCCTAAAAAGTTACACACCTTTATACACCTATACAAAGCCTAGACGACAAAAAGAATAAAAAGTTAATATTTTCGTCTACCCACATTTAAGGAGATGAGTAAGACTTCTCCCTCAAAAAGTAACTTCCGAATGCCATGAGACATTTCTGAGTCACTTCAAAACAATAGAATAGTTAGAAAAATGGTTATTTAAAATTGCATTATTAATATTTCGCGTTGGTCTTTCTTTAAAATTGACTTATCGAAACGATTAATCATGAACGCTATTTGGATTTCTATGTTAGGTTGATAAAAAAATATCCTAAATAGATGTTAATATATAATATATCATGTATGGTAAAGCATTAGAGATTTCTTTCTATTTGGCCCATACGGTTGATTCTCTAAAATTGTTTAATTTTTGATATTTATCATTTAAAAATGTTTCAAAAGTATACTACTCTGGCCACTTTATTTCCAATTTTTTATATTTCTTATGACATAACGCTTTTAATACTTAAACGTACATAAAGATTATTTATTTTCTTTCAGTCATATGAAATCATGGCGAACAAAAAAAAACACACAAGAAAATACTAGAAAAACAATAAAAGTAGGCAATTTTTTACTGAATCAAAACAGAGAACGTAGAAGAAGTAAAAAAATAAGTTGATAATTATTGAGGTCATCCAAAGACAACTCAAACAAAACGTAAGTTTTACAAATACTGATAAGGAAAAGAAAATATTAAAAACAGTGTGAAGCAGAAAAACTGTGAAAGATTATAAAGTAGACCAAATATAGTAAAAATGTCCATAAAAAAAAAACCTACATTAAATAATACTTTATTGAATATGACACGGAAGATAACTAACAAAACTATTATGTCGGTGCTAGTGAAAATAATTGGTGAATTTTTCGAAAAAGATTGCAATAGTCGATTATGCACAGATAAAAAAGACGGTATGGCAAGAAAATACAGCCATTTACGGCATTGGAGCTCGGGAATCCCTGAGAGATTTTTTTAAAGAAACGGGTATTCTTACGGTGGCATCACAGTACATATATGATAATATAATACTTGTTCGGAAAAATAGCCACAATTTATTAAAAAACAGTGACCGACATGATATTAATACAAGAAGTAAAAACAAGCTGATAACTCCTAGTTTTCGTCTTCAAAAAGTTAGTAAATCTTTTATGGGACATGGTACACGTATGTATAATAAAATTCCACAAGTAATTTTAAATTTGCCACTTCAAAAATTTAAAGTGAATGTTAAAAATATATTGTTAGGCAAAGCATATTATTCTATTCAAGAATACTACAACGATAAGAGTGCGTGGGATTAAATGCTGTTGGTACTCACTCAGGAAGCTATGTTATATATTTACTTTAATTGATATTTTGAAAAGAGCAACTGTTGAGTTTCTTGCCGGCTCTTCTCAGCAGACCCGCCTTCCGAGCCGGTGGTAGCTTCCTGTAAGGACTGACACCACAGACACTTATATGTAACTTGACGATTCAAAAGTGCTTAAATGGCCTAATTGAAGAAAGAATATTTTGATTTTGATTTTGAATAGATTTTTACAGGAAACAAAAAATCTATATATCTATATTTTTGGGCTGCAGCTCCGAATATACATTAATATCCATAACGGAAAATTTGTTTATGTATTACCCATACAAAAGTGAGTCAGATATTGACATCACTAAAACATGTAGACGTTATATAATTAGTCAATTCTCAGGGAATTCTTCATTTATTATCTTGCGACCGATTCAATGAAACATGTCCAATTCGAATATAATAACTGAAAAGAAAGCCGAAGAAAGGGAGTAATGGGTGCATTTACTAGTATGATTGGTGCTGAAGACATAAAGATACTGCTATGGTTGTCAAAAATTACGACGATTTTATACTTATGGAGTACAAGACAAGGGGTTAATAGGGATAGGACATATACTGGTATAAGTTCATCAAATCATCGTGTCAGACGTTAACTGGGAAGTAATCTTCTATGTGCTACCGGTGCGAAATATAATCATGAAGGGTATTCTATAAATTTGTAGAAATACTTTTTAAATATTTTATATTTGGTCTTTTTAACAGTATATTTTCGACATCGGTTAATTTAGTTAATGTTTATATTTATTTGTTTAAGATTTTTGGAGACAATTTACCATTTTGTTATCTATTTCAAATATTTGTTTAAAGTGACGTTTTAATTATAATACGCCTTAGAGATGACTTTAAATTTTTACGATTTATTAAGTTTAAGAATGTTGCAAAACAGCCTCATATCAACTTTTATAACAGTACCAGTGTAAACACTGGGAATAGTTGGTATATTTTACTATTGTACTGATTGTATTTTATTATTTTATTAATAAAGATAAAGATCTCCAAAGAAACTAAAATATCGGTTTTCATCAAATATTCTTTACTTTTCTTAGCTCATAATTAGTGACCTGTCACTTCTCTGTCTCAATCTGTCACTATTATGCCAATAGTGTCACTCCCCAGATAACATTTTTTTCTCCGAGGTATATAAAATTAAAAAAAAAAAAATCGTCCCTTATTCTGTGTTATCTATCTAAGTTATCAGTATCAAATGAAAATGATTACTTTTATGGGGAAATTTTATCAATTGGGTCCAAAATGGGGACATTTTTTTTGTTTGTTTGTGCGTTTGCTAATCATTTATAATTTTATATCTATACCTTTATTTATCTTTTATATTTAAATATTGAATATTTTCATTTCTTCACTCTGGTACAAGGTAAAAACGCGGCGTTGAGTTTCGCCACTCAACACGCTATGCCTCAAAGTTCGGTGGGGAGTGGGGAAAGGAAGTGGAACGGAGTGTCTTAACACTAGGTTCCCAAGTTCCCTCTGCCTACCCTGCCATGTGCAGAATACAGCGTGAAGCTGCGCCACTTTTATTATATTTAGTAACTTTTCCCGATTGTTTTATTGAAATCGGTTAATAAATAAAAAAAAAACTAACATCATAAATACAATTTAAAATGTTCAGTTCGGTAAAATTGCTACAATACAAAAATAGTGTGATTGAGCAGACGAAGCCGCGGCCGAGTCGCTATTAAAACATAAAACTGTTCCTTTACTGAGTGATTGACAAAAACGCACAAACGAAACTACTGGAGTCAGACAATTAACATCAAGTTAGGAAGTAAAGGAAAACACTAAAGGACAATCTGACGAAATTTCATTACCTCATATGGGGATCGAACCCACAACCTGCCGTGTCACGTCACACATGCCTCCTACCTATCTCATACATATTTTGGTAATACCATTCTATACATACAAACAAACCAACACTCTAAATGAAACACTTTTAAACGGATTAATCGCGTATATTGAATGGTAAACATTTTTGGGAAACCCGACGTTTCGAACACTTTACAGTAGTCCGTGGAAACGCGAATAAAATACGTCGATTAGAGTACTTAAAAACTAAACGTGCAAGATATTTAACATCAATAAATTTCTTAAAAAGGTGCCGCGATAATAATCTCATACCAGTGTGTGTACAAATCGCGCCTAAAAGTGACATCAAATTTAGCAAAAAGATACTCAATCAGGCTAGTAAAAAATTATTATGTCAACTAATCAAAGAACACCGTTATGATTTAAATCGCTTTGACGAACAAATAAAAGCCTTAAGCAATGATATCGGGACGTGTTTCTCAAAGACAGATTTCCATCAATGTGTAGATTTTACTAATAAACGCGCGCAACATAAATACAATCAATATAAAACTAGACAAATTCGTAAGTACGAAAATCTCGAATTAAAATCCCAACGGAAAAAATAATAATGGCAACACCGTAACTTCTACACAGGCAACACAAACGTCAGTTGTCAATCTGTCAAAACAAAGTTTGGATAATTCGACTATTGAGATATTAAGTAAAGGTTTTAACTTTTCACTGGCGCCTAGAAAAATACCTTTCGAAGAAATAATTACTAACGTCGAGGACTGTTTATATAAAAACCAGATTTTGAAGGAAGATTCAGAAGCTATTCGTCAAGATATATCCGCCTTACTGCGCCGTAGCAAACCACCTAAGTCTAATCTTTCTCGTGATGAATCTCGGGCACTTAATAATTTACGGAAAAAACAATGAAATAACAGTTCTCAAAGCTGATAAAGGAAACGCGACGGTAATACAAGACACTGATGAGTACATACAAAAAATGTCATTATTACTATCGGAACAAAAAAAATATAAAATTGTTGACAAAGACCCTCCAACAAAAATATTAAAAAAGACATCCGATTTAATTAAAAAACACGCAAAATCGTTAGATCTCGACATTAAATCTCTCGTGCCTAGCTGTGTAAAACCTCCAAAGTTGTATGGGTTACCAAAAATACACAAAAAAGATGTACCTTTTCGTCCAATAGTGAGCCAAATCGATACACCGACGTATAAACTGGCTCAACACGTCGCGAAAGTACTCTCTCCACTGCGTGGCCACACAACATCTTATGTTAGGGATTCTTACCATTTTGTTAGCGGACTGAAAGACCTTAAGTTAGCTAGCAATGAAACCATGGTCAGTTTTGATGTCCAGTCGCTGTTCACCAGTATACCTATTAAAGACTGCATCAGGATTGTCAAGCGGAAGCTAGAGGAGAATAACATGCCTATAGAATATCTTGAACTTTTAGAACACTGCCTTACATCTGGATATTTGGTGTTCAATCAAGAATTCTATTTACAAATAGATGGCATTGCTATGGGTTCGCCTGTGTCCCCGGTAATAGCAGATATATACATGGAGGACTTCGAGGAGATGGCTCTTAGCTCTGCAACATGTCTACCTAGGATATATAAGCGGTACGTAGATGACACATTCACAATATTCTATAGTGACAGTGTTTATATATTCTTAAACCACCTTAATTCTATTATTAATAATATTCAGTTTACAATGGAATTACAGGCAAATAATTCTTTAGCTTCCCTTGATGTTTTAGTCATAATAGTTCTAATGGCACAATAGGCCACACAGTATATAGGAAACCCACGCACACCAATAGATACCTCAATGGTGAATCTCACCACCACCCTACACAGTTACCTACCGTTGGCAAATCTTTGTTTCGGAGAGCCCACCACCTCTGCGATGCTGAACACCTAGGGGACGAGCTTCGACAGGTGAAGACTGCTCTTCATCAGAACAAGCTGCCAGTTCCCCGCCAGCATTGTCAGAAAACCAACAAGCCACCCACAGTTGAGAGGCAATCAGCACTTTTACCATATGTAAAGGGTGTTACAGACAGGATCGGCAACATCTTAAGAAGAGCTTCTATTAAAACTATTTTCAAGCATAACAAGAAAGTAAGCCAATTCTTGAGACCAGTGAAGAGTAATATTCCTTTGCAGTGTGCAGGTGTATACAAATTTGATTGTGACTGTGGCTTATCATATATAGGTCAAACAAAGAGAAGCATCGGTGATAGGCTGAAGGAACACATCTCCAATGTCAACAATGGGCATGTATCAAAATCAGCTGTGTGTGAGCATACATCGAACAAATCCAACCATTACATCAGGTTTGATAAACCACACATACTCGCTAGGGAGAATAGATATATCCCTAGAATGATCCGCGAGGCTATTGAAATACAAAAACATCCTAATTTCAATAGAGAAGATGGTTGGAAACTTTCCACCACCTGGGACCCACTATTAAAAAATTTAAAATCCCCAGCACACCACACTAGAGGACCAGATACAGTTAGCTCATTCTGCAAGAATCCAGGGCAGTACGCGAGGCAATTAAGGAATCGTTGGCGGTAGCGGTTTGATATAATAATTATATCAACTGACAGACAAATGCCACCTCAGTCTACCCGTGACCACGGACTACTGTAAAGTGTTCGAAACGTCGGGTTTTCCAAAAATGTTTACCATTCAATATACGCGATTTATCCGTTTAAAAGTGTTTCATTTAAAATGTATAACAATCGCGAAAATCAAAGACATTATTATGTGAACCAGTACGGACTGGAAAACGCGAATAAAATACGTCGATTAGAGTACTTAAAACTAAACGTGCAAGATATTTAACATCAATAAATTTCTTAAAAAGGTGCCGCGATAATAATCTCATACCAGTGTGTGTACAAATCGCGCCTAAAAGTGACATCAAATTTAGCAAAAAGATACTCAATCAGGCTAGTAAAAAATTATTATGTCAACTAATCAAAGAACACCGTTATGATTTAAATCGCTTTGACGAACAAATAAAAGCCTTAAGCAATGATATCGGGACGTGTTTCTCAAAGACAGATTTCCATCAATGTGTAGATTTTACTAATAAACGCGCGCAACATAAATACAATCAATATAAAACTAGACAAATTCGTAAGCACGAAAATCTCGAATTAAAATCCCAACGGAAAAATAATAATGGCAACACCGTAACTTCTACACAGGCAACACAAACGTCAGTTGTCAATCTGTCAAAACAAAGTTTGGATAATTCGACTATTGAGATATTAAGTAAAGGTTTTAACTTTTCACTGGCGCCTAGAAAAATACCTTTCGAAGAAATAATTACTAACGTCGAGGACTGTTTATATAAAAACCAGATTTTGAAGGAAGATTCAGAAGCTATTCGTCAAGATATATCCGCCTTACTGCGCCGTAGCAAACCACCTAAGTCTAATCTTTCTCGTGATGAATCTCGGGCACTTAATAATTTACGGAAAAACAATGAAATAACAGTTCTCAAAGCTGATAAAGCTGATAAAGGTAATACTAGACACTGATGAGTACATACAAAAAAATGTTATTATTACTATCGGATCAAAACACTTATAAACTTGTTGACAAAGACCCTACAACAAAAATATTAAAAAAGACATCCGATTTAATTAAAGAACACGCAAAATCGTTAGATCTCGACATTAAATCTCTCGTGCCTAGCTGTGTAAAACCTCCAAAGTTGTATGGGTTACCAAAAATACACAAAAAAGATGTACCTTTTCGTCCAATAGTGAGTCAAATCGATACACCGACGTATAAACTGGCTCAACACGTCGCGAAAATACTCTCTCCACTGCGTGGCCACACAACATCTTATGTCAGGGATTCTTACCATTTTGTTAGCGGACTGAAAGACCTTAAGTTAGCTAGCAATGAAACCATGGTCAGTTTTGATGTCCAGTCGCTGTTCACCAGTATACCTATTAAAGACTGCATCAGGATTGTCAAGCGGAAGCTAGAGGAGAATAACATGCCTATAGAATATCTTAAACTTTTAGAACACTGCCTTACATCTGGATATCTGGTGTTCAATCAAGAATTCTATTTACAAATAGATGGCATTGCTATGGGTTCGCCTGTGTCCCCGGTAATAGCAGATATATACATGGAGGACTTCGAGGAGATGGCTCTTAGCTCTGCACCATGTCTACCTAGGATATATAAGCGGTACGTAGATGACACATTCACAATTTTACCTACGGACAGTGTTTATATATTCTGAAACCACCTTAATTCTATTAATAATAATATTCAGTTTACAATGGAATTACAGGCAAATAATTCTTTAGCTTTCCTTGATGTTTTAGTCATAAAGAATTCTAATGGCACAATAGGCCACACAGTACATAGGAAACCCACGCACACCAATAGATACTTCAATGGTGAATCTCATCGCCATCCTACACAGGTTTCTACCGTTGGCAAATCATTGTTTGAGAGAGCCCACCACGTCTGCGATGCTGAACACCTAGGGAACGAGCTTCGACAGATGAATACTGCTCTTCATCAGAACAAGCTGCCAGTTCCCCGCCAGCATTGTCAGAAAACCAACAAGCCACCCACAGTTGAGAGGCAACCAGCACTTTTACCATATGTAAAGGGTGTTACAGAAAGGATCGGCAACATCTTAAGAAGAGCTTCTATTAAAACTATTTTCAAGCCTAACAAGAAAGTGAGCCAATTCTTGAGACCAGTGAAGAGTAATATTCCTTTGCAGTGTGCAGGAGTATACAAACTTGATTGTGACTGTGGCTTATCATATATAGGTCAAACAAAGAGAAGCATCGGTGTTAGGGTGAAGGAACACATCTCCGATGTCAAGAATGGGCATGTATCAAAGTCAGCTGTGAATGAGCATACATCGAACAAATCCAACCATTACATCAGGTTTGATAAACCCCACATACTCGCTAGGGAGAATAGATATATCCCTAGAATGATCCGCGAGGCTATTGAAATACAAAAACATCCTAATTTCAATAGAGAAGATGGTTGGAAACTTTCCACCACCTGGGACCCACTATTAAAAAAATTAAAATCCCCAGCACACCACACTAGAGGACCAGATACAGTTAGCTCATTCTGCAAGAATCCAGGGCAGTACGCGAGGCAATTAAGGAATCGTTGGCGGTAGCGGTTTGATATAATAATTATATCAACTGACAGACAAATGCCACCTCCGTCTACCCGTGACCACGGACTACTGTAAAGTGTTCGAAACGTCGGGTTTCCCAAAAATGTTTACCATTCAATATACGCGATTAATCCGTTTAAAAGTGTTTCATTTAAAATGTAAAACAATCGCGAAAATCAAAGACATTATTATGTGAACCAGTACGGACTGGAAAACGCGAATAAAATACGTCGATTAGAGTACTTAAAAACTAAACGTGCAAGATATTTAACATCAATAAATTTCTTAAAAAGGTGCCGCGATAATAATCTCATACCAGTGTGTGTACAAATCGCGCCTAAAAGTGACATCAAATTTAGCAAAAAGATACTCAATCAGGCTAGTAAAAAATTATTATGTCAACTAATCAAAGAACACCGTTATGATTTAAATCGCTTTGACGAACAAATAAAAGCCTTAAGCAATGATATCGGGACGTGTTTCTCAAAGACAGATTTCCATCAATGTGTAGATTTTACTAATAAACGCGCGCAACATAAATACAATCAATATAAAACTAGACAAATTCGTAAGTACGAAAATCTCGAATTAAAATCCCAACGGAAAAATAATAATGGCAACACCGTAACTTCTACACAGGCAACACAAACGTCAGTTGTTAATCTGTCAAAACAAAGTTTGAATAATTCGACTATTGATATATTAAGTAAAGGTTTTAACTTTTCGCCGGCGCCTAGAAAAATACCTTTCGAAGAAATAATTACTAACGTCGAGGACTGTTTATATAAAAACCAGATTTTGAAGGAAGATTCAGAAGCTATTCGTCAAGATATATCCGCCTTACTGCGCCGTAGCAAACCACCTAAGTCTAATCTTTCTCGTGATGAATCTCGGGCACTTAATAATTTACGGAAAAACAATGAAATAACAGTTCTCAAAGCTGATAAAGGTAACGCAACGGTAATACTAGACACTGATGAGTACATACAAAAAATGTCATTATTACTATCGGATCAAAACACTTATAAACTTGTTGACAAAGACCCTACAACAAAAATATTAAAAAAGACATCCGATTTAATTAAAAAACACGCAAAATCGTTAGATCTCGACATTAAATCTCTCGTGCCTAGCTGTGTAAAACCTCCAAAGTTACAATTGGTATGGGTTACCAAAAATACACAAAAAAGATGTACCTTTTCGTCCAATAGTGAGTCAAATCATATACACCGACGTATAAACTGGCTCAACACGTCGCGAAAGTACTCTCTCCACTGCGTGGCCACACAACATCTTATGTCAGGGATTCTTACCATTTTGTTAGCGGACTGAAAGACCTTAAGTTAGCTAGCAATGAAACCATGGTCAGTTTTGATGTCCAGTCGCTGTTCACCAGTATACCTATTAAAGACTGCATCAGGATTGTCAAGCGGAAGCTAGAGGAGAATAACATGCCTATAGAATATCTTGAACTTCTAGAACACTGCCTTACTTCTGGATATCTGGTGTTCAATCAAGAATTCTATTTACAAATAGATGGCATTGCTATGGGTTCACCTGTGTCCCCAGTAATAGCAGATATATACATGGAGGACTTCGAGGAGATGGCTCTTAGCTCTGCACCATGTCTACCTAGGATATATAAGCGGTACGTAGATGACACATTCACAATTTTACCTACGGACAGTGTTTATATATTCTTAAACCACCTTAATTCTATTAATAATAATATTCAGTTTACAATGGAATTACAGGCAAATAATTCTTTAGCTTTCCTTGATGTTTTAGTCATAATGAATTCTAATGGCACAATAGGCCACACAGTATATAGGAAACCCACGCACACCAATAGATACCTCAATGGTGAATCTCACCACCACCCTACAGAGTTATCTACCGTTGGCAAATCTTTGTTTCAGAGAGCCCACCACCTCTGCGATGCTGAACACCTAGGGGACGAGCTTCGACAGGTGAAGACTGCTCTTCATCAGAACAAGCTGCCAGTTCCCCGCCAGCATTGTCAGAAGACCAACAAGCCACCCACAGTTGAGAGGCAATCGGCACTTTTACCATATGTGAAGGGTGTTACACACAGGATCGGCAACATCTTAAGAAGAGCTTCTATTAAAACTATTTTCAAGCCTAACAAGAAAGTAAGCCAATTCTTCTGATTAGTGAAAAGTAATATTCCTTTGCAGTGTGCAGGAGTATACAAATTTGATTGTGACTGTGGCTTATCATATATAGGTCAAACAAAGAGAAGCATCGGTGTTAGGGTGAAGGAACACATCTCCGATGTCAAGAATGGGCATGTATCAAAGTCAGCTGTGTGTGAGCATACATCGAACAAATCCAACCATTACATCAGGTTTGATAAACCCCACATACTCGCTAGGGAGAATAGATATATCCCTAGAATGATCCGCGAGGCTATTGAAATACAAAAACATCCTAATTTCAATAGAGAAGATGGTTGGAAACTTTCCACCACCTGGGACCCACTATTAAAAAAATTAAAATCCCCAGCACACCACACTAGAGGACCAGATACAGTTAGCTCATTCTGCAAGAATCCAGGGCAGTACGCGAGGCAATTAAGGAATCGTTGGCGGTAGCGGTTTGATATAATAATTATATCAACTGACAGACAAATGCCACCACAGTCTACCCGTGACCACGGACTACTGTAAAGTGTTCGAAACGTCGGGTTTCCCAAAAATGTTTACCATTCAATATACGCGATTAATCCGTTTAAAAGTGTTTCATTTAAAATGTATAACAATCGCGAAAATCAAAGACATTATTAAACCAACACTCGTCACACATCATCATGCAAGCCTTGACCCATTTGCAAGTACCTATTATATTACAATATTGATGTTTGGTAAACAATTCTATTGGGTTTTTTTTTTCGTAATTACAGGACTGGTATACGTAAGCTAAGGTCGTTGATTCAAATACTAAGATTCACGCTGTATCCCGCACATGGCAGGGTAGGCAGAGAGAACTTGGGAACCTAGTGTTAAGACACTCCATTCCACTTCTGTTCCCTACTTTATGCAGCATTGCGTGTTGAGTGGCGGAACTCAACGCCGCGTTTTGCCTTGTACCGGAGCAAAGAAATTAAAACATTAAATATTTATATTGAAAATATTAAATATTTACTCGCTCAAGTGAGGATAGATACCACAATCTATCGGTTACAGTCACACGCTTGTGCCGCTGCGCCACGACAGGCTTCAAATCAAAGGTCGATTCAAATACAAACTTTAGTGTAAGATTTGTCACTTAGTCTATTGGCCAATAATTTGTAAGTCTTTTTTCTCATAGTACTCAACATAATAAATAATTATGAATTATAATAAATACTAATAAAGACAAAAAAGATCTCAAAGGTACGCCACTCAACACGCATTGCCTCGAGAATGAATTCCCTTGACAACGAACTGTCTTTACCCCGGATTCCTTCTCCCTACTATGCGGGATAGAGCGTGATACACAAAAACAATCAACCAAATCACAGGCAAAGATCAGTCTTAACGTGGCAAGACGTTAAAACAAGTCTCAAAGTAAATCCGATCGTAAATCGTGTAACATCCTTGACCCATATACAGGTCCGCATTGCGTTACAATATGTCGCAAGCACATTGTACAGTTCCCAATTCCCAATATACCTGATCCACTCGAGAAAATGAAATATTTAACATTTAAATATTTAGCCTGTCGTGGCGCAGCGGCACAAGAGTGTGACTGAAACCGACAGGTTCTGGGTTCGATCCCCAGTCGGGGAAATGAAATATTTAATATTTTCAATTTAAATATTAAATGTTTCATTTCTTCACTCTGGTAATAAGGCAAAGCGCGGCGTTGAGTTCCGCCACTCAACACGCAATGCCTCAAAATTCGGCGGAAAGTGGGGAACGAAAGTGGAACGGAATGTCCTTTAGAAACAAAAACAAAAAGGGAAAAAAATATATATTTATTTAATGTTTTCATTTCTTCGCTCTGGTAACAAGGCAATGCGCGGCGTTCAGTTCCGCCACTCAACACGCAATGTCTCAAATTCGGCGGAAAGTGATGAACGGAAATGAAACGTCTTAACATTAGGTTCCCAAGTTCCCTCTACTTACACTGTCATGTGCGGTATTCAGCGTACATGTTGTACTGAACTATTTTTTGCCATTACGCATTTTTTCCAGACCGAGGAAAATAAGTTATGAAATACATCATTTCCTCGACTGGGAAACAAACTGACAACCTGTGGCTTTTAAAATCGTACACTGTCCCTGCGTAACGACAGGCCTCAGTATCAGCAGCTATACCTAAGCACTTAGCTTCACGCTGTATCACGCGCATGTACCCTACGTACACAGAAGGAACTTGGGAACCTAGTGTTAAGACACTCCGTTCCCCACAACCATAGTACATACACTAATCATATATTGAAACAAAAATTATTTTAAACAGCCACATTTGTTTATACTTGCGTAAAGTGTTGAAGCTACAGTATATGGATACATTGTTTATAATGTAATCTATTTTAAGAATAGAGCAGTTGGTATAACTAAATATTTCAGTTTACTCGGTACAGTTAAAATATAGATGTGGCTTCACGCTATCCCGCATACGGCAGGGTAGGTAGAGGGAACCTAACGTAAGGATACTGCGTTCCACAAATTTCGAGACATTAAGCGATGAAAGGCAGATTGTTACCAGAGCTAAGAAATGAAAATATTCAGTTACCCATCAGCTCAGACGACAATCAATTTACATATTATAAACATTGCGGTTAATACAAAATGGCCGCCACAACAAGATGGCGGATTACAAACATTAGCATCTAAAATACTTGTTTTAAAGAAGATCAAACCTTCACCTGTAACATTTACTGTCAGACACTGTGCCAATACGGGTTATAAATATTGTGCAATATATTTGCACAATTATATGGGCTAGTACATTATATAGGGTATAATGGCCTACAGGGACTTTATTTTTCTAGGGTGTGAGTCATTTGACCTTTGATATGTATTAGATTTGTTTTCTATTTGAAGCTATAATATATTTTTTAGATAATTATAAATTAAATTTAATGTTAGACACTTAGACAGAGGGGACTTGGGAACCTGGTGTTAAGATATTCCGTTCCGTTCCCCCCTTTCCGCCGACTTCTAGAAGCATTACGTGTTGAGTTGCGGAACTCAACGCCGCGCTATGTCTTGTTGCTAAAGCAAAAATAACGAATTCCCTCGAGTGTGATCTTAACAATCGTCGCTTGAAAGCTCACACGGTTCTTAGTTTTCCGTCTGCATTTCAGATATATAGTATAGTGAAGTGGCTGAACTCTTTTCACTATCAGAATATAGACAAATGGGCGAAGAGTGCGAAACAGCGTCATAATTCATTTTGTCGTCCTTAAACCGACGTATACCATACGAAATACAGTGTGAAACTGTCGAAAAACTGTTAAGCTAAAAATAAATAAATTTATCTGGTATTCTCTGATAAGAAGACCAATCACGGAGCTAAGTTCTATCATCCAACACGCAACGCCCAAACACGCAAATACACAACAGAGTGTCATAACACTAGGTTCCTTCAATTTACCCTGATATATGCGTGAAAGAGGGTACACCTAAAAAAAAATTAACACTAGCAAAGAAAATTCAAATATTATCTATAGCTTAGCTTTCAATACTTAGAGGCATAACACCACCACCCCTTTTAACCTATAAACGTTATGAGGCATTTCGCTATACATATTGTCATTAGACAAATGGGTCTTTCAATTTACTATGATAGTTTCTTATGATTGACCTAAAAAATAGCCATATAAATGCTTCCATTTTCTAAAAAGATTTCAGTGTTTCATTATCTATCTAAAAAGATTCCAGTTTTTTATTATCTATCTAAAAAGATTCCAGTGTTTCATTATCTATCTAAAAAGATTCCAGTTTTTCATTATCTATCTAAAAAGATGCCAATCTTTCATTTCCTATCTTATAATTATCTATATTAAACCAATATATTTTTAAAATATTAAATTAATTACAACATAATATTCGTACGCATCAAGAGCTCCAGAACGTGATCTTAATATTTTATTAATAGTAACCTCTGAAGAGTTCCACTAAGCATATTCTGGCTCCATCATCAGACCAGCTCGATGGTACCATTCATTCATTGTTGTATTGCCACCTTAGCTACTTGCAATTGCAAGCTTTCTATTGAACGAAGGTCAAATTCTGTTTCTTAGATTTTATGACGAAAAATCTCGTTAAAACACCTTTTTTAACCGTTGACGCAAAAGACGTATAAAATACACCTGTTCGTCTGTCTGTGGCTATATAGCTCCTGAATTAAATGAACTAATTGGAAAGAGAGTGCGGTTTTGTTTGATCGAAACCATTATTAGTATATTTTTTTTGTGAAATTCAAAGCAATACAAGTTGCCTGGAAGAAATCGCTTTTCAGCGATAAGGTCGCGTATTGTACAGTGTTTTTATAACAAATATATTTAATTTTTTACTTTTGGTGTGCAATAAAGAGTTACTACTACTACTAACTCTGGTTATAATGACCTATGCATCTCTTACCTTTGTCGTATGAAAATCGGATTAGTCAAGAGCAACAAGCACTTTACCGAGATGAGGTGAAAACTTCCCAAAAAAAAACTAGTTGAGTTCCCGCTTTATAATTTGGGGCAGAATCTGGGAAGTATTTTTTTTTTATGGTAAAGACGGCAAACGAGCGTACGGGTCACCTGGTGGTAAGTGATCACCGTCGCCCACGGTCCCGAGTAGCTCCAGAGGTGCTACAGGAGCGTTGCCGTCCTTTAAATTGGAAGGGCACCGGGGCCCGGCATCACCTAATGCGAAACGCAGTGGCCACTACTTAACGCTGGTCTTAAATGCTGGGGGTGGTAATAATCCGGTCGAGTCTGCCCATGCGTGTTGCCATTACTGGCAACGTGACTCTCCAACACGGACTTTAGTCGCCTCTTACGACACCATCAGTACCAGGGTGGTCCTATTCTAAGCCGGAATCATTCCGGATGAGGGAACCTAGTGTAGTAGGTCACTACACTAGGTTTCCTCAGCTTATCCTCCTGTACAAGATATAAAGCCTAAAGATGAACATAAATGAACATTATTACAAGTATAACAAATTGAATTCACCTACTTTTGCAACAATATACATATCTGAATCAACCACAATGCGGTTAGCTCTAGATCTCTGGTCATATAAAAATCTAGACAACACTATATCCTAGGCTTAAAATATAAAATGAGACCTGTCGTGGCGCAGTGGCACAAGAACGCGACTGCATACGTGACAGGTTGTGGGTTCGATTCCCACTAGAGAAAATGAAACAAAGTATTGTAATTCTTTTCGCACTGATAACAAGGTAAAAGCGTGGCGTTGAGATCAACCACTCAACACAAACCGGCAGACAGCGGGGAACGTGACGGAGTGTCTTTACTCAACTCAACTCCACGGTGTGTCCCACACTTGGCAGAGGAGACAGAGAGAATTTGGGATCTTAGTGTTAAAACACTCCGTTCCACTTCCGTTCCCCACTTTCCGTCGAATTTGTGGCATTGCGTGTTGAGTGGCGGAACGCAACGCCGCGTTTTGCCTTGTTACCGAACAGAGTGAAGAAGTGAAATACAAAATGCATTCAACCAAGCCTCTACCTGTATGTATCAAATGACGACCTTGCAAAGATTTCTAAAGATTGAGTTCTCTAATTGAGAAATACATTGCTTAAATTGTTATGACAGATTATAAACTTGATTATAAAAAAAGTATTAAGAGCTACTTGCCCTGTAATAAAGTTGGGTTCCATATATTAAAACTTATAAAACAATAAAAATATTTTAAGCATTTTAAAATTGTCGCAGAGGCACTAGCGTGCTACTGTAACGCTAAAGGTTGCGGGTTCGATCTCTACTCGAGGAAATTAAATATTTTAATTTCTTCTCTCTGGTAACACTCAATACACAATGCCTCTGCAAGACTACAATTCAGCGGAAAGTGGGGAACGGCACGACGTATCTTTACACTAGGTTCCCATGTTCCCTTTGCCTCACCGTCTACACACTTAGGAAAGCGAAATAATTATTGAATTCGCCTTTTCAAAACGATATATAAGTTTAATTCCTGCTACGTTCAAACTGACTTATCCATAGAAAAGTACATTTAAATATAACGTAACAGACAGACAAATTGCGGAGGATTAGTAACAAGATCCCATTGAAACCTTTCGAAAAGGGAACCCTAATAATTTTATCAATCGTCGCCTTTCAGTTGCATGCTAAGTATCAATGGAAGGTCGCGGATACGATTTCAGCGTATCGAATATCTGCGATTGTTTCACAAATGTTACAAACATTTGACAAAAAAAATGTGGGGAATAGAAATGGAACGGAGTGACTTAACACTAGGTTCCCAAGTTCCCTCTGCCATGTGCGGGATACAGCGTGAAGCTGAAAAGAAAAGCAACGAAAAAAATAGATATATTTCTATTTGCATGGTTATTTTACTTGCAAATTTGCTTTTATTTGATAAATCAGAGATGTTGGGTTCAATTCCAACTTGAGATCGGTTTTTTTTTCAAACACTTATGTATGTATACAGTTGCAGTCACATGTCTTAATCAGTCAAAAGTACTAATTGACTAGCAAAATCAGTCAAAAGCACTTTTGACTGGATTAGGTTGAAAGTTTTTACCGCACTACCCCCACATCGAACCCACAACCCATGCCTAACGCTCGTGCCACTGCGCCATACAGACGTCGACGCAGACATTTACGCATTTTTGAGCGAACCATTTCCAAACCTTCAGTATTTACAAGGCGTAGCGAGCGCTGTGGAAAGTGGCGCGTGAGTGAAAACCGCGGACGCGCCGTGAATCATGTCTGAAGGTGAATTTTGACATTGACATTTATTTTTTTTGATCCGGCACAGTATTTTTTTTTTTCAATATTTAATATAATGCGTACAATTTTTCGAGCTTCACGCTGTATCCCGCATTTAGACAGAGTGGGAACCTAGTGTTAAGACATTCTGTTCCCCATAAATTTTCAGGGTATTGCATGAGTAGCGGAACTTAACAACGCATGTAACCAGAGCAAAGAAAATAATACCAATTCATAGTCTCGATCGAGAATCGAACCCACACCTTATAAACCCTTTATTATTATAGAAAAAAAGGAAAGTTAAACTCAGCTTGAAGAACAATATTTATCTTCGTACTTTCGATAATTCTTTGAAATCTCGTTATTTAACACAGTACAATGTCTCAAAACATCGACAATGCCTGTGGAACAGTGTCTTAATACTAGGTTCCCTCTGTTTATCACGCTTCAAGCGGGATACAGCGTGAAATAATTAATATTCAGGCCAAACAGTAAATTAAAAAGTTCATTTTTCAACCTGACCCAGTACTGTATCATTATAGGTCACCTCATTGTACTTTTTATATGAAAGCTTCAGGATAGCTTTGTATAAAAAGTCCAGAGCAATTCAATTGGTGTCATTATTTTTTCTATAGAATCATTATTATGAAAAAATATATATATACTTTTACAATTTTACTATTTATCGATATAAGAACGTATGAGTTCATCTTATATTGAAAAAAAAAAGAGACTAAAATATATTTTTTCAATCAACACGCAATGCCTCAAATTCGGCGGAAAGTGGGGAACGGAAGTGGCACGGAGTCTCTTAACGCTAGGTTCCCGAGTTCCTTCTGCCTAACCTGCCGTGTGCGGGATACAGCATTTTCAATTGTAATGGAGTAAGGCAAAGGAAAAATACGCATAAGGCCCTCGTGGCACAGCGTATGACTATATACAAGACTGTTGTAAATTCGATTTCCAAGTCAAATGGAAGAATAAACCTAATGAATAAAAAAAATACGTCAATTCTAAACAAAACATCAGCGATATTACTACAATATTTTAATAATTTCAGCTAAAATTTTTATTTTCAATACATACAAAATTGTCTTAAAATTGATAGATAATATTATAAGAAGAACAAAGCTATAAGAACTACGTATAAACCAATCAACAAAAATTGTCCCCCAAGTGGGGATCGAACCCGCAACTCCCATCCCAAATACCCAACCAAAAACATCCAGTATCACCAACAAGGGCACGTTTCGGCTGCCGAATCCATTTACGGACGGCGGTCATTTATAAAACACGCTCACGTAGCTCTTGTAATGAGCGTTATTGTTCTAAAGAAATGAAGGCGAGACCGCTTACTGCGAAATGTCAACCACATCTACATATAGATTTATGTTGTTTTTTAATTTACTTAACTTAAATATGAAAAAAAAAACATGCGTTTAATAATTTTTTTTTATAGCTTAAGGCTGCGACGAAGTAAGCAGAGGTAATTTGGGAACGTAGTGTTAAGACACTCAGTTGCCATTAAGACATTTCCGTATCTCACTTATAACTTCGTTTCGGTTAAAGCCGCAATGATGTCAGTGTTAAGACAGTCCGCTCCAATTTCCGAGACTATGTATGTTGAGTGGCGGAGCTCAACGCTGCCCTTTGTCTTGTTCGAAACAATAGTTCCTGAGTAATAGGTACATATACTTATATATATATATATATATATATATATATATATATATATATATATATATATATATATATATATATATATATATATATATTATATGCTCTAAGAGTTAGTATACCATATTGAACGCATCAGTAATTTGAATACAATGCGTGTTGGGTAACGGTCCTGAAGCCTAGTGCTTCCGTTTTTATTGGAGCGAGACATTCTTCATATAAGTAGATATAAGGTAAATTACCATGAGAAATGAACCCGTAACCTCTGGCCTAGTAAAGTAAAGAGCACTATATTATATTTACCAAACTAGCGTACTCCAAAAGAGAATAACATGTTTAACATCATATCTTTCCAACAGACCGTCGTGGCGCAGTGATACAGAGTCAAACTTGTAGACGCGATAGCTGGGTTCAATACCAACTCGGAAAAAATATTATATTTCTATAAAAAATATTTTAAACTTTTTTATGTTTCCTAAAAATAATTTATTCTAAGTGTGAAATATCACTTTAAATAATTATATTAATTTTCATTTCACGAACAAGACAAAACGCGGCGTTAAGTTCCGGCGCTCAAAAAAAGATGAATAAAACCGTTAAATACTTCCTATAATCGGATACAGTGTGAAAATATTTCCTAAGCGGTTATCGAACCCACTAACCTGCAATTCACAGACATCCTACCACAGCCGGAACACTAGTTTTACATTTCACTCACTAATACAATCACTCAGTTTCACGCTGTATCCCGCATTTAACAGGGTAGACAGAGGGGAACCTGGGAACCTAGTGTTAAGTTAACACACTCACTAAATTTAATATAGTCATTTGGTCTACAGTTATATTACATTCTGTACTCAAGAAATTTCAAGTGTACTTGATACTATTTTTTTGTAAGCATTTTAACTGTTTTCTCAGTTTTTTTTTCTTTAACTGTGAAGTATGAAAGTGACTAATGGCTTTTTTTAACAAAGAATGATAGATAATGAATGTCGCGGCGCAAGCGTGAGACTGTAAACGGTAGGTTGTGGGACGAGACTAGGCGCGGCGTTGAGTTCCGCTACTCAACACGCCATGTCTTAATTTCGGCGAAACAGGAACAAAACGGAGAGTTTTAACATTAGGCTCCCAAGTTCCCTCTGCCTAACCTGCTATGTACGGGACACAGCGTGAAGGAGAAAAAAAAGTTGTAATATTATACGATTGTTTCAACATTCTTTTATAGATTCACGCTGTAGCAAGCACTTAGCGGGGAAGGCAGATGTAACATAGTGTTAAGATAATGGTAACACGGGGCGCGTTACCATTAATACACTAACATTCTCCTCTTTCCGTCGAAATTTAGAAACATTGCATGTTGAGTGGCGAAACTCAACGCTACGCTTAGTCTCGTTACCAAGCAAAATTTGAAAATATTGTTATTTACTCGTATTTTATTTACTCGTTGCGAGATTGAACCCACAACCTGATTTCATCCATACACTTATGTCTTTGCTCCTCCACAGGCCTCTTATAAAATTTCATCAAATTCATTTGATACTACACTGAACACGCAATATTTTAAAAAAGTCACATAAGCAGTGGATAACAGAGTGTCTCAACACTAACTTCCCTCCGCCAACCCGCCAATACAGAGGGATACAGCGTGAAACAAACAAAATTCAATCACGCTCGTATGGATTATATGGGGCCACGCAACTTATCTAACTATGTATTTCAATTGGGAACAATTAATACAACGGAGCAACGCCGGCGATTAACAAATATCTTGCGTCATACACACACGCATTATCTATACTGATATTATAAAACGGCAGTTTGTTTGAACGCGCTAATCTTAGGAACTACTGGTACGATTTAAGAAACACTTTGGTATTTAGTCCAATTATGGTCACATACACTCTATACTCACTCAGCTTCACGCTGTATCCCGCACATGGCAGGATAGGCAGAGGAAACTTGGAAACCTAGTGTTAAGACACTCCGCTCTACTTTCGTTTCCCACTTATTAAAATAAAAAAAAAGTATAAAAAATGGAACGAAGCCGAATTTGAACTCGCGGCTCTTGGTATCCGTCCACGCGCACTACCACTAAGCCATACGTTCTTATCTAGCTTAAAATTCTTACACGCTTGTTATTATTTCTTTATGTTGTTAGCATCTCTGTAGGGACGATATTTACAAATTTCCGCTACCCAAAGACAATTTGTTGAGAATTATAGTATTGCAAGAAGAACGCTATATACATATATATTAAATACTTTAACTATTTTTAAAGTGTTAATTCACACTAAGGAAAGAAAAATACTATATAGTTTATGGTAAGTTAAAGGCAAGTGCTTTGAAATTGTTATGTGTACACAACGACTAATTATCGAGAATTAACCAAGCGGGCGAAGCCTTGTGTAATGATTTATATATAATAATATTAATTAAAGATAATTCATTTTAAATTAAAAAAAAAATGTCTTTTAGATATACTATAGTCAACATTTTTATGGCACAACTATGTATCTATCAGACATGAAACAGTAAAACTATCAAAGAGTTGGCAAGCCAATGCGGGATTCGAACTGGCACTGGTCACTTGCCAAATAGGCTATAAGTTCAACACCCAGTTGCGCAATACCACCATATTATAAGAGAACACAGCCAAATGGCCCAGCCTATGAATTTTCTATATATGTGTCCTATATAACTAGTACATCGTCCCCGGCAAATTTATTGACGGAGACTTAATCCTATCATTTTATAAAAGATAACCTTTTCTGAAGTCTGATGAATTACAACAAATACTTTTCTGAAAACAGCATCAAAATCGTTACAGACAAACGCGAGATAACCTTGGACAAACGTACACACATTATAAACGCTTAAAAAAGACAGCTTTGTTGAATACTAAACTTAAATTTAAAAAGCGTATAAAAATTTTGAACGAAGCAGGATTTGAACCCGCGCCTCTGGAGAACCGTTCCAGCGCTCTGACCAACTAAGCCATTCGTTCAAAGTTGGTCGTTGGTCAGAGCGCTGGAACGGTTCTCCAGAGGCGCGGGTTCAAATCCTGCTTCGTTCAAAATTTTTATACGCTTTTTAAATTTAAGTTTAGTATTTTCTGTCCCAAGTGTGGAATAACACTTTAAAACACAGTAAAAAAACCTGTATTGAAGTCAGATAATAAATTACACACTTCCCAAACTACATACGTTCCAACTGTCAACGTTTCTAAGTACAGTGGTTTCTTTGGTGCGTTGTTGGGCACACTCTGCAGTATACTGTGATACCGATTGACCGTGTGATTCCGGCTTAGAACAGGATCACCCTGGTACTGATGGTGTCGTATAAGGCGATTGAAGTACGTGTGGGAGAGTCACGTTGTCAGCAATGGCAACACGCATGGGCAGACTCGACCGGATCATTACCACCCCCGGCATTTAAAACCGGCGTTAAGTAGTGGCTTCGGCCATTGCGTTTCGCATTGGGTAATGCCGGGCCCCGGTGCCCATACACCTCTTAGACTGGCAACGCTCCTGTATCTCCTGTGGAGTTCCACGGGGCCGTGGGTGACGGTGATCACTTACCATCAGGTGACCCGTACGCGAGTTTGCCGTGTCTTATCCATAACAATAAAAAGGGGAGAAAAATTTTTTTCAGATTCACGCTGTGTCCCGCATAGCAGGGTAGGCAGAGGGAACTTGGGAACCTAGTGTTAAGTAACTCCGTTCGGTTTCCCATTTTCCAATGAACTTCTGAATCGTTGCGTGGTGAGGCGCGGAACACAACGGCGCGCTTTGCCCTGTTATCAGTGTAATAAAATGAACATATTAAAAATACTAAAACACTTCAAATCCTCGCGTTTGGTTCGAACCCACAGCCTGTCGCATTTACAGTAACACGCCTAAGCCTCTATGCCACGACAGCCCCCCAAACAGTTTCATCGAATTGAAAAATGTATACAAAAAAAAATCAGATTAACCTCCTTAAATAACGTATGATAAATATTATGACGGTCTCATCATATCAGAGAAGGCACTACGGTTAGATGTTTATACACAGCGTAGGAAACTCCATACTAAGAAAAATATTTCTTTTCCTGCGGCTTCGCCCGCTTGGTTAAATAGAAATAAGTACATACTATGTATGATAGATTCTAAGTGTAACTGACTGCAGATGGAGTGAAACGATAAACTATATTACATATACCATGTTATAGCTTTCCTCAATCTTAGTGGCGCAGGGTCACAAGCGTGTGAATGGTAACGGCGGCGTTGAGTTACGCACTCAACACACAGTACTTCCAGAATTGGACATGATCTTAACACAACGGCACAGCTGACTGTAATCACGACTGTTACGGCTTCGATTATTATTTATTATATTATTATTATATTATTTTCTTTTTCCAGTTTCACGCATTATCCTGCACGTGGCAGGGTAAACAGAAGAAACTTGGGAACATTGTGTTAAGGCGGAAAGTGGAGAACGCAACAGGGTGTGTGTCGCGCTCTCCACTTTCTGCCGAATTTGAGGCATTGTCTTTATAACTCTCCAACACGCTTTTTCCTTGTCACCTGAGCGAAGAAATGAAATTATTAAATATTTCATTAAACCACTAAGGTTTTTAATTCTTTTTAAAAATACTTTTAATTTTTGATAAATTTGATTTAGATATTTATACAAAAAAAAAAAAAAAAAAAACGAATATATATATAATACACACTAGATTCACATATCTGGGTCAATTAACAAACATTTATTAGCATTAGCACCTTTATTTAAAACAAGGTCAAAATAATTGGAACAGAAAAATTTTCATTTCTAACGTAAGCTTGAGTGAAGGTGTTAAGACTTTCTTTTTGTTAAAAAAAAAATGTATAAATAATATTTTACTATCGTGAAATATTACATAACTAGAGACCCACCCGCGGCTTCGCCCGCGTAAAATTATTGTATTTAAATAAAGCCATATTATTGAAAATATTATTCTGATGTACAAACAATGTTACTGAAAAGTTTCATTTAAATTTGTTCAGTAATTTCACACAAAAAATAAAAGAAGAATCTGTCACACAAAAAATACTTTAGTTACTGTTTTAGAAAAGATAAAAATTTGAGCGTAGCGTGATTTGAACCCGCGCCTCTTGGGAACCGTCCATACGCTTAATTGTCAAACAAAAAAATCTGAATTTAGTACATTATAAATCTTCCTGAGAGAATGAAGAAGAACGTGCTCAGATGGTTTGGGCACGTCGAGCGAATGAGTGCAGAAAGAATGGTAAAAAAGATTTATAAAGGAAAAGCGAGTGGAAAGAGAGGGAGGGGGAGACCTCGGTTGACCTTCGTAAACACAGCATCTACGATACTGGGAGAAAGGTTACGTAAAAAGCATGAGGACCCCCCGGAGGGCAGATGATGACGGTGGACGAGGCGAGACCGTAGTGTTTGGCGCTCTGTTCTCTGCCTACTCCGCTAGTTTTATAGCATGAAGATAAATTATCTTAAATATTTCTACACACCCTATATAACGTCATAAATAAGTTGTAATAACCGCATAAAAAATTCCACATAGATAGATGAAAACGTATGGCATAGTTGGTGTTTTAAAACTAGGTTCCCAAGTTCCCTCTGCCAACCCTGCCATGTGCGGGATACAGCGTGACACTGAGTGAGTTATATACTTATATGGGTGAATATTTGCTAATTGGCCAAAACGAGTTTATTTTTTTTGCATTTATTTTTTCATATTTTTAAGATTATTGTTTATAACAAAGTTGTAATATAGTGTATTATATTCAATAAACATGCATTCCGTTCACTTTATCCAGTTTTTAGAATATTACAATGATATTTGCCAAATGCTAGGACAGGAAAATGACACGACGACAGGATAATGACAATCACAATTGAAATCAAAGTATTTATTGCAAAATAAGACTTAAACTTCACTAAAGAAAATCTTAAAATCGAAAATCTAAATAATACTGAGGTTTTCTTAATCATCAAAAAGAATCAATCTTATCAAAAACATAACAAAAGACAAACTTAAACATTTCTAAAAATTTCCTTAACCTTATATTCAATGGTTGGTGTAAGATACGATATCTTATGGAGATCTTCAACAAATTATAAAATAAATAAAATAAAATAATAAAACAAAACAATTATAAATCTCTTAAATAATCAAATTCTAAAACATTTTATTCTATACAATATAATATATTCACTGTTCAAAGACATCAACTGGGTGTTTAAATTTGTAAAATATACGTTCTCCCTTAAGGCACAAAGTTGGCTAAGGGAGTTTTGTTATAATATCTTCTACTTGAACATCATATACAGATTCATCCATTTTAAATAGTTGACCATTGTCATCACATGTTTTTAAAAATGTAATTTTTATTTCACTGTCTTCATCAACATCACTCACACATACTCTTGCATATTTGTATTCACTATTTTTTTCTTGAATTCTTTATTTTTTTATAATTTTCTTGCAATTGCTGTTGACCTACCTCACTGAACAATAATTTTCTTTTAACTTTTGACACATCACCTTTTACAATCCCATTAACTTTTGTCCTAGGACTCGCGGTATTTATCTGAATCTTACATTTTACTTTGTGGAGTAACTTTTGGTATTTTACTATCTTACTTTTTAATTCTGCAATAGTTTTATCTTTTTGATTTAATAATTTGTTTTTAAGTCGTCTGTTTCTTTCTGCTCTTTTACGTGCTTCACCTATTCGTCCATCTTGCCCACTTTTATCAGATATTGTCGAAAGTTGGTCTGCTTGTACTACTGTTTCATTTGAAGGAGCCAGCTTAGTTTCTTTCTGAATCAATCCCATTTCTACATTCTCAGTACACTTTTTCTTTTCTTTATATTAGCTGTACTTTCTCTCCACTGTTTTCTTAGTTCTCTTTGGCATCTAGGTGTTAAATCTTGAACACTTTTAATAGCACATTCATTTTTCTTTTTTATATAATATTCTTTCTTACGCTGTTTAAGCTGTTCTCCTTTATCAATGTCGTCCTTAATTTTTTTTATCGTAGTTTTTCTAACTCTCTCTTTCGCTTTAAAACTTCCTCTCTTGTCTTTTTCTTCGGCGGCATTATACCTTATTGCAGCCTTATTATACTAAAAGGAATAAAATAAATAAAAAAGATGGAAATGGATAACACAAAAAAGAGAATAATAATATATATATACATCCATCCAAAAAAACATTACTCTCTTCTAATAGCAATCTGATAAAAGTAAGCAAAATCCAAGTATATAACAGTATATACACAGATAATCATTATCCTGACTTGTTGTCATTATCCTGTTATAGATATGACAGGATAATGACGGCAGGAAATTGACGGAATGACACATTTTGTTTTATATTTTTATTTTAATAATTAAATAAATTAAGATCAATGAATATCTGAGCACATAATCAAATAAGTAAATTATTAGCACAAATATTTCCAAGATTTACTTACGTTTTCTAGTATTTTAGATGCACAGGAAATATGACCGTAGTAAGAAACACTCACAGGATAACGTGCTTCGTTGACGCCGGTTACCGATGTTCTCATAAAATGGCTTCATTCGACCTAGCAATACCAACAAGCATGGCAGCGTCTGTTTCGACGATTTTGATTTTGATTTGGTACACCTTCTATTTGGCGGGATTTTTTAAATTGAAGTTTCGGCAGACTAATGACCTAATAGTCATTCTCCTAATTTCAAATATGGATTTAGACTTTATTATCTTAAAGAAATAGAATAAAAGCCTTTAGGAATGAACTATAGGTATCTACCATTTAGATTAATAAAACATTTGGGCCAACTTTAATAAAATTGTTTTGTTATGAAAAAACACGTTCAAAAATCTGTATTTTTCCCCGGCAGGAAATATGACTTTTAAGGTTACAATATTTTTTTTTATGGTTTATTTTTGATATTACTTTCCTAAAAGTCAAATGACACACAAGTATAATATTAATGTATAAAATAAAAATAATTTGATAGGAAAGTCGCTTTTTATTTCAATAAAATATGCAAAAACTTGTTTAGGCCAATTAGCAAATATTGACCCATATATAATATATTTCATAACAACGCAACAAGCAATCTACACTTATCTGGTAACTGATCTCTGTCTGTACGTGGAAGATATATTAAATAACATATTATAGGGGGCGTTTATTTATGTAATAAGGAGCTAAATAATTACTTTTAAATTTTTTTGTATGTTTGATGTGTGTTTGTATGTGTTATTTTTTTTTCTTTCAGCTTCACGCTGTATCCTGCACGAGGCAGGGTAGGCAGAGGGAACCCGGGAACCTAGTGTTAAGACACTCCGTTCCACTTCTGTTCCCCACTTTCCGCCGAATTTGAAGCATTGCGTGTTGACTGGCGGAACTCAACGCCGCGCTTTTGCCTTATTACCAGATCAAAGAAATGAAACATTAAATATTTAAATTTAAAACATTAAATATTTCATTTCCTCAACTGGGGATCGAAGCCAGTACCTGTCTGTAGGTAACAGTCACATGCTTGTACCGCTGCGCCACCACAGGCCTCTAATGTGAATCTCAAAAGCAGATAACCAAATTGAATACAATTTTCTCTATTATCTTGTCTACCTTCTCGCAACATTTAGTGTTTGTTTTATTTAAATCGGTAAATTAAAAAATTGCCTTAAAGTTATACTATATTATTTAATAATCTCAATTTCTTTTTAATTAAAATAGCAGCAGTAATATGTGCGGTCAAAGCCGCGGTCAAGTCAGTAGTATTTAATATATATGTTAATTTTACAGTATACCCACATATAGTAGGGGCAGAAGAAATTTTGCTATTTTTCAAGAC
Organism: Eueides isabella; assembly: GCA_019049475.1. Classification (NCBI taxonomy): domain Eukaryota; kingdom Metazoa; phylum Arthropoda; class Insecta; order Lepidoptera; family Nymphalidae; genus Eueides; species Eueides isabella. Next base: position 5,021,391 of record CM032412.1, on the reverse strand, counting down.
ATTAAATATTGAAAGACAGCCTTCAATACAGCACTTCATCCTTTACCAAAGTAGAAAAATCAAAAATATATATATAATCATGGAATGAATTCCAGAGTGGGAATCAAATTCACAACTATGATTATTTAAAGTCAAAGCTGGGCAACGACAGCTTCTTACCATATTACATAAAAAGAAATTTATTATCTTGTTGCAACACTGACATTTAATAATATAATAACAATGGTATTAAATATTTATTGTATACATTATAATTGGTTAATCAACTTTCTTGTGTTTCACATATAATCAATATTGTATTACGTAACTTAACATTTCGAATGATCTTTTTAATATTCATTCAAAATAATGGTAGTGAAAAGGAATAATTTAGAAATGATCCTTTATTGCTTAATTTAAATACGTTTATACATTGGTATATGTATGAAGCAGAAATAATAAAGCAGTATTTCTCCTTTTTTGTTCAATATAGTGTAATAAAATATTTGAAATTGTTTTATTCAATAAAATAATTCAAACAAAATGTTAGATTTTTTTTTTACTAAAATACAATAGTGAAAACTACATTTAAATTGATTTCGCCATGTTTGTGATTATATATATTGTATATGAAAATATTTTTATTTATTTCCTATTACTTTAATTAATGTTCTCAATAAGATATTTTTTTCAAATTATCCTCCAAATACCAAGTACAGACAATCATAAGATTTAATAAATATTTAGATATTTTTATATATATATAGACAAGCCAGAAGATAAATTATATTATTTTTACCTTACCTTTCTAAGCAGGGGGTATTTTGCCACGCCTATGAGGAAAATCCAATGCAAGAAAACACTGAGCACATTTTTAGCACTATCACACAAAACTTATCTCGAAAAATATTTAGAGCACAGAAATATATAAAGAAATAGTCGTGATAATAAAAGAAAGAGTCACACTTCAGTTACAAGCGAAACTAAAACCCAAATTTAATACGCTAATAACTAAAATTTCAATTAATCTACACACAAATACGTGAATTATAAATAAATTATGTACAATAAATATATGGAAGATTTATTTTTTTCTGATTTTAGGTCGCGTTTATGTAAAATAAGATTATTTACTTTAATTTTGTTATTATTGACGGTGTATTCTGCTGGAGAGTCAACAACCGTTTGACAGCTACTGTGGACCTTGGGTCATGGACGCGACGCCATGTTCGATTAGTGTTGCTAGATTAAAAGCTTTAGTCTCCCTAAATATTAATGTTGCCAGTTAAAAGAGAAAATCTTTGATTTATTATGTGGTTTACTTTAAATTTTAATAATGATATATAGAAAATGTTGAATATACTTAAATATTTTTTTTCTCTAATATGGAATTTTATTAATGGTTAAATGGTTATAGAGAAAAAGTACTGTAATAACGATAGATGTCCTTCTTTCTTTGAAATAATTTCTTATATTTGTGGTAGGTGGCGCTATTTTTCAAATATTTTCAAGGATTTGGCTAAAAAAACGTACTGGTTAAATTTTATTTATTTAATTTTGAAGTGGAATATGTAATATATTAAATTTTTCAACCTAAAATTTTAATAAATCGTAGTATATATGTATTGTAAATTAAATTAGACCTATCATATTGTTCGTCATTAGGAATCGAAAGAGTTATAAATAAAAACAATTTTTACGATATATATGTTTATTATATATTTTTAAAAGCATTAAACAGATCATTCTACTTTAATATATTATAGTTATAAATAGCAAAGCGGGGCGTTGAGTTACGCCATTCAATACGTAATGCATCAAATACGGCGGTAAGTTGGGAACAGAACGGAACGGAGTGTCATGAGGTTCCCAAGTTCCCTCTGCCTACCCTGCCATGTGCTTATGATAAAAAAGACAGTTTAATACGAATCTTTCATTATTATATATTACTTTAAACATATTGAAGTATAGATTAAATATATTTTTTTAAATTATTTTTTCAACTTCCCGCTGTAACTTGCATATGGCGGGGGGAACTTGGGTACCTAGTGTTAACACACTCCCCTCTGTTCCCCACTTACTGGCGAATTATAATTAAGTATATATTTCATCTAAAGCTCTTAAAGATTTTTTATTTATATTTTTTTATATTTAAAATTCTATTAAATGTCAAAAAGTATATAGTTAATGTTTATAAATAAAAATATACACATTGACTAGAACTGACTAGAATATAATAAAATCACAAAGAAAAAATATATAAAAATAATATATATTTTTTTAAATTATTTAATTAATAATTAAGGCCTGTCGTGGCGCAGCGGCACAAGCGTGTGACTGTAACCGACAGGGTTCTATTCCCAGTCGAGGAAATGAAATATGTAATATTTTCAATTGAAATATTTAATGTTTCATTTATTCGCTCTGGTAATAAATAATGTTAATGTTTATCTGGGGCTGAATAATGTTGATATAAACACAAAAAAAGTTTGGTAGAATTTTCAGTTGAAGTATTTAAATATTTAATACTTTCATTTCCTCATTCTGGTAAAGAAAGAGAATTTAACCGAAAGTGGGGAACGGAAGTGTGTCAATGGGAACGATATCTTAACACTAGGTTCCCAGATTCCCCATTCCCATCTCTGCTAAGTGTGAGATATGTGAAATGAAATAAAAAAAAATATTTACTAAGTAAATGCAAATATTGGAATGTATTAAAATCTCTATAATCAATCTAAATATCTAAACTATTTCCAATGCCATTAATTTAGAATACTTAGTATCTTCCTCCACGCCCGGGAACCTGAATCCTTTCTGGCCAAGTTCCTCGTACGTTATCTTGTACAGCTCCTGAAAACCAGCCTTCTTGGCTACAGCCTGAGACGCGGCGGCGGTAAACACCGTGGCCGTTATTTTGACACCTATTGCCTTGCACATTGGGATTCTGGAAGAAAAAAATATTTGTATTTATTAAATTTGACTTAACAATTGTACATTGTTATATTTATTTGAATAAAATATTAAATGTTTAACGTGACGCGATTAGAACCCGCGCTTCTTGAAATCTGTCCAAGCGCTCTGACCACTGAGCCATACGTTCAACGCCATACATTTATCCTAAGTAAAAGACAAATAAAACAGAAAAGTAATAAGTATGGTACATTTTTTTTGTTGTTGATTATTTTTGCTATAATATTATCTATACTTATAATAAATCTGTACCTGATCACTGTCTGTTAATGGAAGATACGTTAAATAACATCTTATAGGGCCGCAGCGGCACAAGCGTGTGATTGTAACTGACAGGTTCTGGGTTCGATCTCCAGTCGAGGAAATGAAATACTTAATATTTTCAATTTAAAAATTTAATGTTTCATTTCTTCGCTCATAAGGCAAAGCGCGGCGTGGATTTCCGCCACTCAACACGCAATGCCTCAAATTCGGTGGAAAGTGGGGAACCTAAGTGGAACAGAGTGTCTTAACACTAGGTTCCTAAGTTCCCTCTGCCTACCCTGCCTCGTGCATAGCTGGGATACAGCGTGAAGCTGAAAAAAAAAATCTTATAGGGGACGTTTATTTATGTAGTAGAGGACGAATTAGTGATATTGTTTAATGAGCAATGATGTCATTAGAAATAGAAAGTAGTCGAAATTAGTAATAAAAATAGTGAAATTCAAGCGGGCGAAGCCGCTAGCAGTGCTGAGAGATCAAATTCAAATATTTTTATTCAAAATAAGAAGTTACAAGCTTCGTTTTTTAAACGTTAAACAATTTACCACCAGTTCAATAAAGTTACTGCCTCAGACCTGAGAAGAACCGGCGAAAGAAACTCAGCGGGACATGTCTTTTTTTTTAATCAAATTTTACATCATATAATCAATTATGTGACAATGATACATTTGAAATAGGCTGGAGCGAGCATTTTATTCCCAAGGCGTGTTATCGTTTATAAAATCGTTAATTTGGTTAATTTTATTTTTTTTTTATTACCTTTAACACACAAACGTCTTTTCACAACATTTTTAAATTGTGAAATAAGATCATTGAATCTGAATAAATAATGTTAAAGGACAGTCCATAAACATTTTAGTAGTTTAAAGTAAAATATATGTCATATTAATTATATCTCTACGCTGTATATCGCAGCACTGATTGGATATCTAGTTTTAAGACACTCAGCTACACGCCCCTTCCCTCTGCCTACACTGCCATGTGGCAGGGCAGGCAGAGGGACCTTGGTGGCGTGGACTTGGAACCTAGTGTTAAAATACTCCGTTCCACTTCTGTTCAAGAAATGAAAACATTAAATATTTAAATTGGAAATATTAAATATTTTATTTCCTCGAGTGGGGTCGAACCCACGACCCAACCCCAACCTTATTTAAATCAGTTTTTGGTGACGTCCATGGTAGAAAAATAATACATTATTTAGACGTGAGAATAAATAAAGTAAAGAAATTCAAATTTATCACATGTAAAGTAAAAAAAAGAAACAATATTTCATATTTATTCCTGTATTAAAATAATCTAATTAAAAATCTTCCAATCAAAACATATATCTATCAGTCTTATCAAGCTTATGACGCTGTTTACAATCAACTTTGACAATTTTCTTCTCTGGCAACACATTTCTTTTTATATGATAAATAGGCTGTACCGCGGCAAAGTCCAATTCATCGTAATACAAGTGCTTATTTCTATCCGCAGGATTGGGATAGTAAGCGGCGCGCAAAACCTCATCCACTTCATAAATTTTAACATCTATCGTATGCTGGAACAGCGCTCCACTGAGCAACATTCTGTTTATCACACCACAACTCTTCTCCCCAATAAAATTACCCCATATATTTAAAAATCGCATATAATAATATTTCTTCACTGAATTCAATATATCTAAAATACCATCGTCCGTTATTTTATTATTGCTAACGTCTAGAGCGCGTATTTTCGAATATGGCAACCCGAAGCTCAACGCTCTCGCTCCTGTATCAGCTATGCTATTACCGGCTAAATTTATCAAAATCAGTCCAGGCCTTTCTTTGAAATAGATTTCAAATAATTCAGCGCCATAATCTGCAATTTTATTGAAACCAAGGTCTAAGTACAGTAATGTTTTGTTGCGTTTCAAGCCACGCACAATGTATTCAACATCATGCCCAACAAATTCGTTCTTCTGCAAGTGTAGTTCTACTATAGTTTTATTGAACATCAGCAAATTCTCTACGTGGTAAGCAAGCCATTTACTTTCGTAGGAATACCGATTAAAAAGTGGTACGATCCGACTGAAATCTAGAACCTTTATAGTTTCGTTTAAATTTAGCTGACCTAAAACAGCTGCTATTTTCGCCACACTCGTCAATGTCTGTCCTGTTTCCGCTATGTCCAAATATTGAACACTTCTATTATTTTCCATAAATTTCGCTAAAAAAACACCATAATCATCACCAAAATCGTTGCCATTAATTCTAAGATACTTCAATTTGATTAACTCCGAATATTTTGCCAAATTATCTAAAGTTACTTTGGTTAAGTTGTTATTCATCACATTCAGATTGATGACACTCGATCTGCCTTTAACAAGTATCTTCTTGAGTAATTTAAAGAATCCTGAATCAGTTATTTCATTGTAACTAAGATCTAATTTTGTTATCCTTTTCGGATTTTCAGTTATATACATACATATAGCTTTGATATCATCATTGTTTATACGTTTATTGTATCTTTCATATATATCTCTGCCACGTAAAATTAAACTACAAGTGCCATCTGAATTTCTCTCAGTGAATAGATTGAGTCGTATTTTGTTGATTTCAGTCACATCCAAAGGTGGTGGTTTCGAAGTGATTTGTCGTAGAATCATTACCTTGTCGCATATACATTTTTTCTTGTTTTTCATATTTATTTATGTTTCAATTTTATGAGAATTTATTAAAGATGTTAAAATTTGGATTTTTTTATATTTATTTTTTATTTTATAAAATTAGCTAATATCACGTAGAAATTAAGTCCAATATACTAGTATTTACAGGAATGTTATTATATACAGATAATTGTTGTTTTTTTTTTTTTAATATTATCTGATCACTTTTTAAATTTAAAAACTTGCACTGTAAAATATTTTTAACAAAAATGATAATTTATATAGAAAAGGAATTATATATTTTTTATTTATTCTAAACTCTTCAATTCAAACTTCAAAAACGTCAGTTTGAAATTGTCAATTAACTTTTTAATTATATCGGTCGCCCGTCGGACAAATTAGCAAAGTTAAAGGCGATTACGAACTCATTTTAACGTTTGAGTTATTTAATTAAGAAGTCGCCACACTGACGCGAAAAAGAACTTTTTTATGTAATATCAGCTTCACGCTGTATCCCGCACACGGCAGGGTAGACAGAGGGAACTTGGGAACCTAGTCTTAGGACAGTCCGTTCCAATTCCGTTCTGCACGTTCCGCAATTATTCCGAATTAGGAGGCATGGCGTGTTGAGAGGCGGAACTCAACGCCGCGTTTTGCCTTGTACCAGAGTGAAGAAATGAAAACATTAAATATTTAAATTGAAAATATAAAATATTTTACTTCCACGAGTGGGTATCGAACCCACAACCTGTCGTGTAATCACACGCCGCTGCGCCACGACAGGCATTTTCTATATATCTAATATTTTTTTTGTTTTTTAAAGCCTTTTGTGAGGCAGAGGCACAAGCGAGTGACAGTAAACGACAGGTTGTGGGTTCGATCCACACTCGAGGAAATTAAATATTTAATAAATTTTCAAACAAATTAGTTAATGTTTTCATTTTTTCGTTCTGGTAACAAGGCAAAGTGCGGCGTTGATTTCCGCCATTTAACAAGCAATGTCCCAAATTCGGCGGAAAAAGAGAAACGGAATGGAGTGTCTTTACACTAGGTTCCCCCCATTGACTACTGTATCACGAACAGTGTGAAGCTATGTATGTTCTAATTTCGTGTTATTTTCCTGAAAAGCAATACCCGACTTTCCGCCAATTTTTCAAGACATTACTTATATGTGGCGTAACTCAACGCCACTCTTCACCTCCTTACCAGAACAAGGAAATGAAAGAAAGTATTTCTTTCCTCTGGATGGGAATCGAACCTTAGACCGTCACGTTTAGCTTTGACTCTTCAATAATAAATGACCCAAATATTAAAGTTCCAACATTCTTACATTCCTCATTCTCTCGTCGAGGGAATGTCATTTATCGGTTTATTGGAATTTCCGGTATCCAGAGATGTTATTAAGACCTCAGTGGCTCAGTGGTTTGTATTGAATAATACTTACAAGCTATAGTCGCGGGTTCAATTTTGATTTGAAATATTAATTAAAGTAAAATGAAAAGGCTTGTCGGGGCGCATGGTATAACCGTGCGACTATACAATTGATATTTAATATTTCCAAATGAATTATTCTATTATTAACTAAATTCAAATTCGGCGGAAAGTGGGGAACGGAAGTGGAACGGAGTGTCTTAACACAAGGTTCCCGAGTTCCCTCTGCCTACCCTGCCACGTGCGGGATACAGCGTGAAGCTAAGAAAGAAAGTAAGAAAGAAATGAAATATTTTATATTTTTATTTCTTCGCTCTGGTAGGCAAAGCGCGGCGTTGAGTTCCGCCATTCAACACGCAATGACTCAATTTCGGCGGGAAGTGGGAAACGGAAGTGGAACGGAGTGTCTTAACACTAGGTTCCGAAGTTCCCGTTGCCGGGTAGGCCATGTGCGGGATACAGCGTGAAGCTGACTTTAAATGAAATATTTTATATTTATTCTTTACACGCTCTGGTAGGCAAAGCGCGGTGTTGAGCTCCGCCATTCAACACGCAATGGTACAAGCTCGGCGGAAAGTGGTAAACGGAACGGAGTGTCTTAACACTAGATTCACAAGTCCCCACTGCCTAATCCGCCATGTGCGGGATACAGCGTGAAACCGAGTATAAAGTAACACGCAGTACCTCAAATCCGCTGGAAAGTGGACAATGACAGAGTCTAAAATTAAACAAAAGCTTCTTTACACTTAGTAAAGCTCAAAAAAGCTGGAAAAAAAGCACTTACCTAGCAAGTAAAATCTCCTTTCCAATTCCACTTCCACGCCATTTTGGATCGACGACCAGACCGTAAGCTGTCAGATATTTGTCGACTTTGAACCTGCTATATATGTCAACGCTACGTGTGACGAGGTCCACTGCGCCGAAGAGTTTCGCCCAGATTTTGTCGTCTGTCTGTTTGTACAATGTAAAAAAACTTGACTCTTCTATTGCGTTTTCAAGGACAAACCACGGCGTTAAGTACCACCGCACATCACGAAATGTCTCAAATTAAATTATATTTTATAATTTAACTTGCTTTCATCTGTGGCTTTACCCGCACACGTGGAAAGAAAAATTTAGCCGTAATCGTTCGGCAATATCGAAACTATTGGCAATATAATATAATGTAAATAAATAATAATGAGGCCTGTCGTGGCGCAGCGGCACAAGCGTGTGAGTGTAACCGACAGGTTCTGGGTTCGATCCCCACTCGAGGAAATGAAATATTTAATATTTTCAATTTAAATATTTAATGTCTCATTTCTTCGCTCTGGTAATAAGACAAAGCGCGGCGTTGAGTTCCGCCACTCAACACGCAATGCCTCAAAATTCAGGAAAGTGGGGAACGGAAGTGGAACGGAGTGTCTTAACACTAGGTTCCCGGGTTCCCTCTGCCTACCCTGCCTCGTGCGGGATACAGCGTGAAGCTAAGAAAGAAAGAATAAATAAATAAATTCTCCTACTTTATAATAAATCACTATATGAATATATCTAGGCCTGTCGTGGCGCAGCGGCACAAGCGTGTGACTGTAAACGGCAGGTTGTGGGTTCGATCCTCACTCGGCAAAATATAATATTTTCAATTCAAATATTTAATGTTTTCATTTCATCGATCTGCCTCCAATTCGGCGGAAAGTGGGGAACGGAAGTGGAACGGACTTAACATTAGGTTCCCAAGTTCCCTCTGCCTACCCTGCCATGAGCGGGATACAGCGTGAAGCTGAGTATGAGTTCATTTCATCGGTCTAGTAACAAGATAAAGTGCTGCGTTAAGTTCCGCCACCCAACACGCAATGTCTCAAATTCAGCGTAACTGAACTTCACACTAAAACTTCCTTTTGCCCACTCTACCATAAAGCTGGGAAAAAAAAAATAATCTATCCCTTACCAACAATGAGAATTTCACACAAACAAACTTCAAATCTGCCACAACTCCTCAACCTTACTATACTTACCTTGAACTCTTCCTTGTCTTCCTTACTGGCAACTGTCAGTACGTTAACACCGATTATGTCAGTCGGTCTGTCAGTATCTTCCACACATACGATTGATAGGTTATCTTTAATGGTGTCACGCCAGAGCTTCTCCAGTTGCAATTTAGCGTTTGGATATTTGTGAATTTCTATGGAAACAATGTTTTCTTTGCTATATAAATGAGGTATTTAAAAAAAAGTGGCCTGTTATGGCTCAGCGGCGTAAGCATGTGCCTTAAATGCTGCAGGTCGTGAGTTCGATTCCCATTTGAGGAAACGAAATATTTAATATTTTCAATTTATATATTAAATATTGAGGCCTGTCGTGGCGCAGCGGCACAAGAGTGTGACTGTAACCGACAGTTTCTGGGTTCGATCCCCAGTCGAAGAAATGAAATATTTTAATATTTTCAATTTAAAAATTTTAATGTTTCATTTCTTCGCTCTGGTAATAAGGCAAAGCGCGGCGTTGAGTTCCGCCACTCAACACGCAATGCCTCAAATTCGGCGGAAAGTGGGGAACGGAAGTGGAACGGAGTGTCATAACACTAGGTTTCACTTTCATTCCCTCTGCCTACCTTGCCTAGTGCGGGATACAGCGTGAAGCTGAAAAAAAAAAAAAAAAATGTTTTCATTTTTTCGCACTGATAATGAGGCAAAACGCAGCGTTGAGTTACGCCACTTGTTCTCTTTCCCATTTTCAACGGAAAGTAAGGAACTGGACGGAGCATCTTACTTAACACTAGGTGTCCAAGTTTCCTCTGCCTACAAAGTCAGCTGTGAAGCTGAGTGGGCGAATTATAGCAAAATCTTAGAAATTATTTTATTCTTACATATTTGAGGCTGTTCCATTATTAAACGCAACAGTTGCCGGTTCAATTCTCACGTCAAGCAATGACTATTTCCTCGTTCTATTAAGAATATAAATCGCGGCGTTAAGTTACATCATTCAATGTCCTTAAAACAGCCCGCCTTAATAGCAAAATTCCCTCTGCTAACCCTGATATATATATGCGGGTTACAGCGTGAAATAAAAAAAAATGCCCCAGGCTAATTTTACCTATGTACTTGCAAGGGGGTTCATCAGCCATGAAGTACTTGGTCAACAACTGAACAGCAGGCTCCACCTGTTCCTCAGTCAGATCCTGGATCCTCAGCTTCATTCCTTTAGTAGTGAATCTATGCCAGATGGTAGGTATGGGCAGGTTCGCTGGACGTGTGTAGACCATCTAATGAGGTTTATTTTCTTTATAACGTACTCACTCAGCTTCACGCTGTATCCCGCACATGGCAGGGTAGGCAGAGGGAACTTGGGAACCCAATGTTAAGACACACCGACCCGTTGCCCACTCTCAACCGAAAATGGGGAACGGGATAAGTAATTCAACGCCGCGTTTTTCCTTATTATCAGAGCGAAGAAATGTATATATAGGATATTCACGTATGTACCCACTAAGTAAAAATAATCGAAATAATCCTAATCATGTAAATGGTAAGTTGTCCACCATTGTTTTATATATATTTAAAAATTTATATAGTTCGAGGCTTTCGTGGCGCAAAGGCACAATAGGTAGATAGTTCCATTCCCGTCGAGGTTCTCGATCTTGCCGCCGCTTTGTGAAAAATACGTCAAGAATTCGGCGTAAATTGGAGAAAGGAAGTATCTTAAACGGGAACAAAGTGTCTTATTAGGTTCCCAAGTTCCTTTACGTTCCTACCTATCCTTCTATGTATCCCGCAGATACAGCGTGAAGCTAAAAAATTTCACGCTGTATCCCGCATTAAATCTATATCGTTTAATAATATTGAAAGCTTTCTGGAGGCGCTCATTTAGTTAGATGATTGAATTTCAGCTAATACGTTTTCCGATTTAATAGAAAATGTACTATATTTTCATAGTTTGTAGTAATTAATTGATTACTTTACGTGTTTTTCGAAGATAAATTATATAACAAGGCAAAGACGCGGCGTTGAGTTCCGCCACTCAACACGCAATGCCTCAGATTCGGCGGAAAGTGAGTAACGGGACGGAGCGTCATAATACTAGGTCCCAAGTTCCCTCTGCCTACCCTGCCATGTGCGGGATACAGCGTGAAGCTGAGTAAGTGAGAAAATTATTTAAATTTTCACTTACTTACTTAGTATCACGCTGTATCCCGCACGAGGCAGGATAGGCAGAGGGAACCCGGGAACCTAGTGTTAAGACACTTCGTTCCACCTCCGGTCCCCACTTTCCGCCGAATTTGAGGCATTGCGTGTTGAGTGGCGGAACTCAACGCCGTGCTTTTTCTTTTTAACAGAGCGAAGAAATTAAACATTAAATATTTAAATTGAAAATATTAAATATTTCATTTCCTCGGCCGGGGATCGAACCCAGAACCTGTCGGTTACAGTCACACGCTTGTGCCGCTGCGCCACGACAGGCCTCAAATTATGTTTTCGATACCCCTTTTTTAGATTAACGCCTTTTAACGCCTTTCTCACAGCTTCAGCTTCACGCTGTATCCCGCACATGGCAGAGTAGGCAGAGGGAACTTGGGAACTTAGTGTTAAGACACTCCGTTCCACATCCATTCCCTTTCTTACAAAGCAGACTTTTTTCTTACAAAGCAGAGAAATTATTTTAATAAAAGCATACAGAAAATTTTGGGAATTGAACTGACAGTAACTAAAACAATATTAGACATGACTACTGTGCCACAAGGCTTACTTTCCTAATTAAGAAACGGGCGGCGCCCTTATGGCGGAGTGAGTGAAATAAAGGACCTTGTTAAGCTGAAACGTAGTTTTATATACATACAAATATTCATTGAAAATTTATTACAGAAAAAAAGCAAAAAATTAGGCAGAGGGAACTTGGGAACCTAGTGTCAAGACTGTGTTCCCATTGAGCCACTTTCAGTCCTCATTTTCCGGTGAATTTTGAAAGCAATTAGTATTGAGTGTCGGAACTCAACGCCTCGCTTTACCTCCTTTTCAGAGGTAGAAAATGAAAATATTCAATATTTACCTCGAACGGGAATCGAATCCAGAGCCTGTCGTGTTTACTAAGTTTTCTTCTCATATTAATATTTATATAATCTTATAGTCACTCAGCTTCACGCTGTATCCTGCATATGGCAGAATAGGCAGAAGGCACGTGGGAACCTAATGTTAAGACACTCTGTTCCACTCGCGTTCCCAACTTTCCGCCGAATTTTGCTGCATTGCGTGTTGAGTGGCGGATCTCAACGCCGCAATAAACCCTATACTTTGAGTAATAACAATAAATTGCAGAAAAACAATACCTTTAGTAGAAAATTTTGGCGCAATCGTTATCCCTTGTTATTGAGAGAGGGTGAGTGGTCTCCGCGGCAGCTACCCCGAGACTGGTGATAGGGTGTCTTTAGATATATCCTTAGACGGGGGCACACTGAGATATGTTTTATACTGTATTTTGCGGTGTAGGAACTTGAATGCTTGGCGCAAAGTGGAGAACGGAAGTGTCTTAATGGGAACGGAGTGTTACTAGGTTCCCAAGTTCCCTCTGTGTACCCTGCTATATGTGGGAACCAGCGTGAAGCTGAAAATGTTATATGTACTATAACTATATATACTTACTTAAGATAGTACTGGAACACGTAGATAAATAAAAAAATACAACATATGCTTTATCTAACATAAATTTAATAAAAATTTATAATTGCAAGGCAAAAGAGATATATTTTGAAGCATGTGTTTGTAATATACATACCGAAATTCATATTTTTTTTATATATGCAATGCTTCGCTTTTACAACACAGTATATAATATATAATTATCTCAATTAAAATGAAGGTGAACGAAGACTAGCAGACATAAAAGCGAAAGGCGAACAGAAGGAAGAGGGACAGGACAGCCGAAGAAAAAAAAATACGGTCTGGTTACAAGGCAAAGCGCGGCGTTGAGCTCCGCCACTTAACACGCAATGCCTCCATATTCGGCGGTAAGTGGGGGTCGTAAGTGGAACGGAGTGTCTGAACACTAGGGTTCCAAGTTCCCTCTGCCTACCCTGCATTGTGCGGGATACAGCGTGAAGCTGAGTATCAAAATTTGAGAGTAACCCAATTTGAACCCGCGCTTCTTGGAATCTGTCTGCGGTCTAACCACTAAGCCATACGTTGAGAACGTACATGTACAAGTTCAAGGGAAGTTGAACTTGTGCAGTCAATTAAAATGAATATATATACAAAATTTCTTTCTTTCTTTCTTAGCTTCACACTGTATCCCGCACGAGGCAGGGTAGGCAGAGGGAATCCGGGAACCTAGTGTTAAGACACTCCGTTCCACTTCCGTACCCCACTTTCCGCCGAATTTGAGGCATAATTAATATTTAATTTCCTCGACTTTGGATCGAACCCAGAACCTGTCGGTTACAATCTTACTCTTGTGCCGCTGCGCCACGACAGGCCTCATATACAATATTAATAAGTTATTTTCGTCTTTCCTGCAGAATAGAAAAAAAAGGATCGAAAAAAACATATATATATATATATATATATATATATATATATATATATATATATATATATATATATATATATATATATATATATATATATATATATATATATATATATATATATATATATATATATATTATATATATATATATATATATATATATATATATATATATATATATATATATATATATATATATATATATATATACATATACATATACATATACATATATATATATATATATATATATATATATATATATATATATATATATATATATATATATATATATATATATATTCATTAAAATATCTCTCAGTACATCCTCAACTTACAATGACACCTCAATAAGCTAATCTCGACCGCTAAACGGAATTTAAATCTTATTTACTCAATACGATATATCGTAGTCGGATCGTCGCCGTGAGATATTTTACATCTTTTTATCACTAGTTTCACGTGTCCGTCTGTTTGTGACACCGTAGCTCATGAATGGATGAACTGTTTTTAGTGCGGTTTTGTTTAAATCCAAGGTCTTGTTCATTACAGTGGTTTTTAGCTATGTTTTATAAAAATCAGTTCAGCAGTTTAAGAGTTATAATCACTTTGCCAAGATGAGGTAGTAATATTTTGGGTTGAGTGTGGTTAGGTTAGAATATTTATTTGGCGTGATGGTTTTTTTTTTTAATATATATTCTCTCTTCTCCATTCAACGTGACATTGGCAAAGTGATATGTGCTCAACTGGCACGCTCGAAATGCCATAATTAAAGAACCATGCCTTATATATTTTTAAATTTAGTGATAATTTGATTACTTAGATAATTATTAAAATTGAATACCACCGATCAGAGTATATATACTGATAAATTATATTTTTCAACTTCACGCAGTCGTTGGCAGAGGGAACTTAGGAACCTAGTGAATACACATACTATTACATTCTTCACTTTCCGTCGAATTGGTGGCATTGCGTGTTGAGTGGCGGAACTCAACGCCACGCCGCGATCGAATCCACAACCTGACGTTTACAGTCACACGCTTGTGTCCCTGCGCCACGACAGATATAATGAAAATTTGTTTTCATATGACAGCTTATGCTAATAAGTATTTCAGCTCTTACTCCCCTAGCCCACAGCTTACTTCCACTAACAAGGAGATACTTTTCGTTCTCCACACAGCGTTGAGGAAACCTAGTGTTAAGACACTCCGTCCTCCACTTTGCGCCATAATTCAAAAATTTACACAACCCAAGGCCGAATCTTGTCTACTTATAAAATAAGAATAACTTCCTCGAATCAGGACCAAATGGATCGTTTACTATAATATTTAATATTTTCAATTTAAAATATTTAATGTTTCATTTCTTCGCTCTGGTAATAATGCAAAGCGCGGCGTTGAATTCCGCCACTCAACACGCAATGCATCAAATTCGGCGGAAAGCGGGGAACGGAACGGAGTGTCTTAACACTAGGTTCCCGGGTTCCCTTTGCCTACCCTGCCTCGTGCGGGATACAGCGTGAAGCTGAGTGGATCGTTTTCTGTCTGATGCTTAGCGTAACGATGGTTGAGACCAGTGTCAACAACACTTATGTAAAAAGATACTTGAATTTAATTGAAATAATCAATATCCCTTCATCAAGAATACTGTACAAGAGAACTATGTATCATATTTCATGCATAACCTGGATACTCAAGATATTCTACACATTTTTTTTTATTTCAGCTTCACACTACATCCCGCACGAGGCAGGGTAGGCAGAGGGAACCCGGGAACCGAATTTGAGGCATTGCGTGTTGAGTGGCGAAATTCAACGCCGTGCTTTGCCTTATTACCAGAGCGAAGAAATGAAACATTAAATATTTAAATTGAAAATAATAAATATTTTATTTCCTCGACTGGGGATCTTCTGGGTTCGATTCCCAGTCGAGGAAATGAAATATTTAATATTTTCAATTTAAATATTTAATGTTTCATTTCTTTGCTTTGGTAATAGGGCAAAGCGCGGCGTTGAGTTCCGCCACTCAATACGCAATGCCTCAAATTCGGCGGAAAGTGGGGAAGAGAAGTGGAACGTAGTGTCTTAACACTAGGTTCCCGGGTTCCCTCTGCCTACCCTGCCTCGTGCGGGATACAGCGTGAAGAAGACAAAGACATAAAAAAAAAGCATAGACTTAAATTTTAATGGTAAAAATAAACATAGACGTAATGAAACTGGACAATTAAAAGTTTGTCTAAAAAATTATCTATATATATTTTTATCAGCTTTGCGCTGTATGCCACAAATTACAAGGTGATAGAGAGAAATTAGCAACCTAGTGTTGTCCCTCTACTATCTGCCGAATTTGAGCTATGGCGGAGCTTAACGCCGCGCTTTGCCTTGTTACCAGAGCGAATAGACAAAAATATATATTTTTTCTATGAAAATATTAAATATTTCATTTCTTCGAGTGGGGATCGAACCCACAACCTGTCGCCATCACAGTTACACACCTGTATCCCTGATACGCTACAGGCCTCCATATAAACAAAATTGTAAACAAATTTCTTTATAATTTTCTTTGTTAATCTGTCCGGAACTTTCTTACGAAGGTGAGCGTGGTGCGTTGTTTCACGTGGATTTCAAAATATAGGGTAAATTGACCTAAAATGGTTGATATTTTATATTTTTAAATTATGTTAGGATATACAGAGACGAAAAAAGAATCAATTGTAGTATTTATCCATTCTATACAAATATAATATACATTAAATAATATTTGAGGTCTGTCGTGGCGCAGCGGCACAGGCGTGTGACTGTAACCGACATGCTGTGGGTTCGATCCACACTCGAGGAAATGAAATATTTAATATTTTCAATTTAAATATTTAATGTTTTCATTTCTTCGCTCTGGCACAAGGCGAAACACGGCGTTGAGCTCCGCCACTCAAAAAGCAATGCCTTAAATTCGGCGAAAAGTGGGGAACGGAAGTGGAACGGAGTGTCTTAACACTAGGTTCCCAAGTTCCCTGTCGCTACCTGCCATGTGCGAGATACAGCGTGAAGCTGAGATAAATAATATACAATTGAACTAGCATTGTACGTATAGTTAGATATTTCTCGCGATGATAACGAAACATAAATTTAAGGTATATTTTTTTTAATATAATAAAGAAACGTATTTCCCCTATCGCATAGGGCCGCAAGTGTGCAAGTATAAACGTGATTGCTTGTGGGTTCAATTCTCACTTGAGGCAATGAAATATTTAATACGTTCATTCGTTTGCTCTGGAATCAAGGTACAGATTTGAGTCCCGCCGTAGTGTCTTAACACTAGGTTTCCAAGCTTCCACTGTCTAGTTTAGTCTGTTTAGTCCCTGCCACGTGCGACATACAATGTGAAGATAAAAAATGTAAAAGCCATACTATTTGTTAAGATATATTTCGCAAAGAAAATTAAATAATTTAAATATTATATTAATTTCAATTAACGTACGAGTGTTGCTTACATTATTTATGATATTTAAACTAACTTTAATAAATTCACAATAAAAACAAGGTAGGTTTAATAGAAGTTACTGCATTCGCCCATTTGCTAGTTTTCACGAAGTCCTTTTAATTAGCTAGAAAATATATTAAAAAGGTTTAGAAAAAGGCCTGTCGTGGCACAGCGGCACAAAAGTGTGACTGTAACTGACAGGTTCTGGGTTCGATCTCCACTCGAGGAACTGAAATATTTAATATTTCATTTTTACGCTCTGGTACAAGGTAAAACGCGGCGTTGAATTCCGCCACCCAACACGCATGTCTCAAATTCGGCGGAAAGTGGGGAACGAAAGTGAAACGGAGTGTCTTAACACTAGGTTCCCAAGTCTCCTCTGCCTACCCTGCCATGTGCGGGATACAGCGTGAAGCTGATTACTGAGTACTTTAGAAAAACGTATCACATGCTTATATCCCATGTGACGCATTTAAAAAATATAATTACATTTAAATTGACAAAAACAAATAAATAAAAGACAAAACTTTACCCCACCACCCTAACTTCACGTCCGTACTTCGTCTTTGGCAGCCATCCATATTGGCGCCACTCCAATCGTGGCTCTCCCAACGCCATCACAGTTGAAATACAATCACAACACAAGTAACACGTTTATTTTAAACGTAATAAATCATAAAATAAATATATAAGCGTTGAAATAAACGAAATATTAATTGATAAATAATTATTAATTTTTCATTGACATTGATAATTGTCAAAAAGCGCGGCAAAAGCGTTGAAAGGCAAAGACGTTGTGCTGTTCTTCCTAGTGCGTGGAATTCGGATACATAGATACAGGTGAGTGTATTTTCTTATATAATTAATTATGAGTAGGTGCAAATTTTTCCATATTTTAAAAAAATATGTCGGTTCTTTCGTCAAATTTTTAGACTATCTTTTAATTTTTTGTGCACAATTTTATATAACTAATAGTTAAAAACACAATAAAACATCTTTAAAGTTAACAATTCTGTTGTGATATTTAATAATATTTATAATTTATTTTATATACATTTGGCTTCATATACTTAAAGCGCAACCCAATAATTATAAAGCTCAAAAATTATTACTATATAAAAAAGTAAATTTAAAATATGGTCGTCTGTTCTTAATAAATTTAGATTTTTATACAATCAGTATTATCGTATTTATTCGATCTGATTACGCCGCAGTTTTGGTCTAGCCATACCAGGTAAAAATAAATGTGATGAGATATTACTTGCTGCTCTAATGTTATTATTGCAATAATTTATAAAATAAGAAACTCATTCAATAATAATTTTACTATATTAGTCACAGATAATAGCTATTAATTAAGTCCTATTTCAATAACTTCATTTAACAATGTCAGGTTATACATATCTGTACTTATAATAAACTTATAATCGTATGAGACATATCACTGCACTTTAATCTCTTCCCGCCGTTGAGAACTTAAAAATTTAAAATATTTGATTCGACAATATTAGAACAACTTAAAAGTGATAATGTTATAATGTGCGGGATACAGCGTGAAGCTGGGAGAGAGTGTTTAAACTAAAATTTCATTCATGTAAAATAAAGGCGTAGATACGTTATTCGTACATCTATTGAATGCGCACTTCTTTAGTTTATAAACAGACACCTACGCCTTAGTTTATGAATCGTAACAAAATAATAACAAAAGGAAGATTGATTGTTTATTTTACCTGTCCAGTTAAGATTTAATTTTTTTGACATGTTATGTATTTTACTGTAGGGGTCTGTAGAAACTTTTTCAGACCAAAAAAAATGTCACGTTTTTTAGGGTACCGAATTTGATCAAATTTACTTCAAATGAGCGGTTGTATATAGATAAAGGTTAGATCTTTCTGTATAATCAATAAAATTTATTTCAAGTAAGTGGTTATACGTAGAGAAAAGAATTTAGAAACTCAGATCGTCAGTACTAGTAATTTCTTCCTTTTTGGGAAAAGTTTAAAGACAAAACATGATATTTTGAGGCCTGTCGTGGCGCAGCGGCACAAGCGTGTGACTGTAATCGACAGGTACTGGGTTCGATCCCCAGTCGAGGAAATGAAATATTTAATATTTTCAATAAAAATATTTAATGTTTCCTTTCTTCGCTCTGGTAATAGGCAAAGCGCGGCGTTGAGTTCCGCCACTCAACACGCAATGCCTCAAATTCGGCGGAAAATGGGGAATGGAAGTGGAACGGAGTGTCTTAACACGAGATTCCCGGGTTCCCTCTGCCTACCCTGCCTCTTGCGGGGTACAGCGTGAAGCTAAGAAAGAAATGATCTTTTCATCATGATCTTTTCCCAGAAAGGGAGAAATTGCTAGTTCTGATGATCTGAGTTCCTTTAAGAAATCTCGTTTTTTTCAACTGTATTTCGACACAGCGAGTATTTCGCACATGGTGGGTAGGCAGAGGGAACTTGGGAACCTAGTTTTAAGGTACTCTGTTTCGTTCCCCAATTTCCACAGATTAAATATCAAGATTATAAACAATAGTTATTGAACGACGTATTTTTTTGTATGTTGTGCATTTAACCATTTTGCCATATTACCAGAGCGAGAAATTTACTCGAATACATTTGATAACTTATTGTCGTGATTGATTGAGTGGAAATGGAATCCATAAGATGTCTCGTTAACAGTCGTACGCTTGTACTCCTGCGCCAAAACAAGCCCGCTTTCTTCTATTGCACTTTCAATATCTGCTTTACGTTTTTTTTTTTCACCATTTTCTTAGAAAAAGCAAGAGGGTGGCAACATTGTGTTCAAATATTTTGTCCATTTTCCACCCAACTTTTAAGATATTGCGTTGAATGGTGGAACTCAACGTCAATTGTTGTCTCTCAGAGCAATAATACCAAAATCTCTTCTCTTATCTCTTTGCTTCACGTTGTATTTCGCACAAGGCAGGGTAGGCAGAGGGAACCTGGGAACCTAGTGTTAAGACACTCCGTTCCACTTTAGTTCCCCGCTTTTCGCCGAATTTGAGGAAATACGAAAATAATTTTAATATAATCATTCCGTTGAGAGGTATTGGATATTACAACCATAAACCTTGTGCCACTGTTTCACAATGACCTAAGTCTAAAGTACTGGTTTTTTTTTTAAGAAAAAAAGAAATATTTCATCTCTATTGTTTTGCTTTCAATTTAATGTATTTTTTCAAGCAATTTCCTGCAGTCTTGGCATTATACTGCAGCCTTGTTCGCATTTTCCTAACAAAAAAAAACTTTTTTATGTATCCTCCACACATGGCAGGGTAAGCAGAGGGAACTTAGGAACCCAGTGTTAAGACACTCCGTTCCATTCCACGCTTTCCACCTAAATTTAGACATTGCGTCTTAATATTTGAAACTTTCAGTGAATTGTAAGAAATTGTACTCTAAATTAGTATATATTCTAAAACGCTTTATTGCGTTTTAATGCGACCTAAAAATCTAAATCGCATAAAATGTAACGCGTTTAGTGTCAAGGTTCCGGTCATTAGCCGCGCTATTTTCGGACTCCATCTTGTTGTGGCGGCCATTTTGTGTGCGTAGTTGTTTTATCGACACGTATTTTGAAGTTTATTTTTAAAATTATTACTTTATTAAGTACTTCAATAGATAATAATGTTTTTTACATGTAAATAATTTTTATCGTTGTTTATTATGATGACAGATTGACGAACCCCTCCTATTATTGTATATACATATAATTATATGTAAGTACCACATGAACCTTTGCTTTAGATAAGTATTGAACTCATATCCTGAGCGAAGCATTCTTTTTTTTTTTAAATACTGTATTATACTTACTCGAATTTACAAGAATATATCCAAGTAAGTTGGTATACCAACGTATATTTAATAGTTATAGTTTTTATTTTATTTATTAGCTTCACGCTATATCCCGCATGAGGCAGAATAACCAGAGGTAACCTAGTGTTAAGACACTCCGTTCCACTCCCGTTCCCCACTTTTCGCCGACTTTGAGGCATTGCGTGTTGAGTGGCGGAACTCAATGCCGTGCTTTGCCTCATTACCAGAGCGAAGAAATGAAACATTAAATATTTAAATTGAAAATATTAAATATTTCATTTCCTCGACTGGGGATCAAACCCAGAACCTGTCGGTTACAGTCACACGCTTGTGCCGCTGCGCCACGACAGGCCTCGTTATAGTAATCTATGGTAAGCGATGTTGGTGTTACGATTATATATTTTATTATTGTTTTTTTTTGTTTATTTTATATTTTTGTTTACCCCAATAAATAGAAGTAATGGAAATGATTCTTCAATATATCTCTATTACCTACGCTCTTTAAATATAATATACTGATTATTTAATCATAAAAATGAATAATTATCTTTTTGTGCAGGATCCATATTATTATATTAATATTGATAATGCTTGAGATTCAAGCTTACTTCGCTAGATAGATGCATGCCAGGGCATGCTCATGTATTTTCTCGTATTAAGATTAGCCCTAACACTATCACTGTTTGAGGTATTGCTTGTTGAGTAGTGGAACTCAACGTTTCGCTATGCCTTGTCACCACCGTCGAGAAATAAAAATATTAGATATTTATTAAAAATAATAAATATTTCATTTCCACGACGACATTTTTTGAGTGGCGATAGCATCCATGACCATTATTTTTATTTATTAAAGTCACTCACTCTGCTTCACGCTGTATCCCGCACATGGCAGGGTAGGCAGACAGAACTTGAGAACTTGGGAACTTTGAAGTGTTAGGACACTCCGTTTCACTTTCGTTAACCACTTTACGCTGATTTTGAGACATCGCGTAATGATCTGTAAGAAGCTTGACATTTTGGCTTTCCGTAGAGACGTATTCTCACTGTGCGTTCTCTACCGCATTTATCACGGGGAGTGTTCTGGAGAACTGTTTGACTTGGTACCTGCCGCCGAATTTTCTAACCGCACAGTCCGCCACAAATTACTGTACCATCCACAACATCTGGACACGTGGCACTCTACTACTGTGCGGTTTCGTAGAAATTTCCTTCCACGCGCCACACATCTCTGGAACGACCTACCCGCGGCAGTATCTCCAGGTCGATGCGACATGGGTACTTTTAAAAAGCGCGTCTACCTCCACCTCAAAGGCCGACAACGCACCTGTAGCTCCCCTGGTGTTACACGCGGCCGTGGGCGACGGTCATCACTCACCATCAGGTGACCCGTACGCTCGATTGCCTTGTCTTTTCCATAAAAAAAAACATCGCGTGTTAAGTGGCGGAACTCAACGCCGCGTGTCACCTAGTACCAGAGCGAAGAAATGAAATATTTAAATTGAAAATATTAACTATACTATTTATATTTACTTCCAATATATTTATTTCACCTAAACTTCTTAATTTTGACCAACTATAGAAGACATTGTCTGTTGCGTGATAAAGCCCAAGGTCGGGAGTCAGCTACCAAGAGCAAAGGATAAAAATAAATAAAATAAAATCATAAGCATAAGCGGATCAAAGCAACAACCCTCAGGTTTACAGCCAGACCTTGTTCGACTATGCTAATAAGAACATCGTAATATAAGTTTATAATGTTCAAAATTAGCAAGAATCAATCAATCATCATCATTAATAGACCTTATAATTTATATCTAAAATATAATTTGAATTAACACGTAAAACTCTAATTATATTTTAGATACAAATTTAATATTGACGTCAAAACAAAGTGCGACCGGATGTCTATCGTCTACGACTTCTGCCAATGAGGAGGCGGTTGCCATAGCAACGTATCATTTTTAATAATAATCGCGCATGCAGTGGCGTTGTAGGCACGTCATTATGTTTTCTTTTTGTAAGAAACATATGCTAATAATATTCCTTTAATGTGCCGTGGGTTCGATGTCCACTCACGGGAAAGATATTAAATAATTATTTATTTATACTATATTTAAAGTGCTATTCCACAGTTAGAAAGGAATAAAAAATTAACCCTGTTACGTTCAATTTTTTAAGTTTTTTTAAAATTTGTATTAATAATAATGTCTATGGTTTTCGTGATTGTTACATATTTTAAATGAAACACTTTTAAACGGATTAATCGCGTATATTGATTAGTAAGCATTTTTGGCAACCCAAAGTTTGGAACACTTTACAGTATATTTACAGTATCCGTGGTCACGGGTAGACTGACAGTCTACTGTAAAGTGTTCGAAACGTCGGGTTTCCACAAATGCTTACCAATCAATATACGCGATTAATCCGTTAAAAAGATTTTCATTTAAACTGTAATAATAATTTGTTTATTTTGGTAAAACGTAATATCTTTAACATTGATAGAGAGAACAGAGAGTTTTAACACTAGGTTACCTTTACTCACATAATGTTATCAAAAATATATTATTTTTACAATATAATCAATAATTATAATTAGATTTTTTTTTTAGCTTCACGCTGTATCCCGCACTAGGCAGGGTAGGCAGAGGGAACCCGGGAACCTAGTGTAAAGACACTCCGTTCCACTTTCGTTCCCCACTTTCCGCCGAATTTGAGACATTGCGTGTTGAGTGGCGGATAAAAAAAAAGTTTTCTTTTGGTTTGTGTATTAATTATAAAATATCTTATAACCTCATGATCGCCAACATCTCTTTGTAACAAAGATCATTATTTTTGTCGAAATATCATTATGGCAAGACAAAGCAAATAATTAATTATTATTTCAAGAATTTTCAAAAACATATTACGCATTAACACAAACATAAATCATTATGTTTCTTAATACTTTGACACTTTTATATGTACTGGATGGCCTGGCTCAGTTCTACGATACCAAATTCAAATTAACTTGACATAATTAACGGCATTTTCTTTTTACAATAGTCCGAAAATTCACGCTGTATCCCGCACATAACGGGGTAGGTTGAGAGAAGCTAATGCCAAAACACTCCGTTCCCAATTAGATAGTTCCGTTGCACTTATCATAAAAAAAATATCACATTTTATATAAATGGAATGGTGAAAATGGAAGCATATTTAAAAAAAAAATAAACCAGTTTTTTTGAGACTTAGCAAGATATTTTATTTTAAATTAGCTAACCGTTCAAATGACAAATAAAAAAGTTAATAGAAATTAGTAATTCTTATCCTTTATTGTAACTAACTATTGTGTTTGTTTAAACAGAAATCTTAGTATTGAAATAAATATGATTAATATTCAAATTAGATAACATCATAAAACAAAATGAGGGTAGGAATACAAAAAATCTATTGTTGAGTGTTCATCGGTAAGAAGTAAATAATTAATGACAGTCGTTAATTTAGATCCTGGAAAAGCGTCGTAAAGAGAACAGAGTGTCTCTACTAGGTTCCCAAGTTCCCTCTTTATATATGTTCCCTTTTTACCCTGTGTGAAGCTCAAAACATGTGAGCCAGACTCTTCGCAACCACAAAGAACTGTTAAGTTCATTAAAGCAAATTAACAAAGATGATACTGCAAATAACATTAAAAAAGATAGAACAAAGGCTCCCAGATAAATAAAACGCAGTCGTACATACAAAACAAAACCAAAACAAGAAACATTTGTAAACATACCCACGTGGCGTGTTCATACTAAAATAGCGAGTCAAGGTTATTGGCCGGTGACCACCAATGACCAGGATAAGATGGAAATCGAAATAAACGGAGATATATGAAAGTTTGGACCATCGTATACTGGTTGGAGACAATCCAATTTGGAAGCAAAATTTATTATATTGGTTTTTTTGTACTATAGACTGTTCTAGGAAAGTGCCGTTTGATCTTTTTGGGAGGAAAAGTTGAGACAGGTGTTGATTTGGCGAAATTTCGTTTTGTAATATTAAAGTTAATATTAATTACTCGGCTTCACGCTATATCTCAGACATGGGTAGGCAGAGGGAACTTGGGAACCTAGTGTTAACACACTACGTTCCGTCCCCCACTTTGCGCTGAATTTGAGACATTGTTTTCACACCACCTCGCTTTTCCTGTTACTAGAACGAAGCAATTAAAATATTAAATACTTCATTTTAAAATATATATTTCACATCTGTGGGATTGAACCCACAACCTAGACAGGTTACAGTTAACAGTCACAAACGTGTGCCCACTACGACATGAGAGGCCTCGTCAATACTAATTAACGATCAAAATGATGGAAATACATGAACTATAAAAATATTGAGATATTTCCTCAATTTCATTGTATAAGAATCTGATATCATAGCAAATTGTTGCTTGCAACTTTGTTAGCGTAATATTTTCGCAATAGTTACACATTTTAAATATAACAATTTTAACCTTATTATTCTCGTATATTGGCAACACTGACTACTGTAAAGTGTTCCAGTTAAACAGAGTCATTATAGAAGACGCTTGGGGCACCAGCATTCTTTGGATTTAAATATAATATTATTTTCTAAATTAATAGTTCGTACACGAAGAAATTAATTATTTTAATTTCCTCCCTTCTTGTAACGAAACAAAACGCGGCGTTGAGCTCCGCCACTCAACTACCATATCGAACGGAGTGTTTTAATAATAGATTCCCTCTGAGTACTCCAAATAAAAAATAACGTAAAAACAAATACCAAAAATAGACGTGCCGTAATATTAATTACATATTGATGCTCATCTCTTTTTCAACTAGTGATGTCAGTTGTCACGCAGTTTGGCTTCACGTGTTGGATTATGGCCACTTTTGTTTGTTGTTTTGTTTTTAAATTGATCTTTCATCGCTAAAGTAAATCGTAGTTCAGGCAGACAAATATATAATATAAACATCCATATATGGTAGAAGGTGCCTTGGTTTTCAGGATTAACATTTTTTTTTCTTTTTTTGCTCATTTTTAGTATTGCCTACTGCAGGGTAGGCAGAGCCAACTAAGAATCTTTATTAAGATACTTTCGTTTTCCATTCTCCATCGAATGAGGCATTACGAGTTGAGCGACGGAACTCAACGTCAAGGTTTACCTTGTTAGCGGAGCGAGAAAAATTAAAATATTGAATATTTAATTTTTTCGAAAAGTTTCGAGTCTCCAAAAAATTTAGGAATTGGAAATAAAAGTGTTTAGGTAAAAATAACCATTCCCTCGAGTTGCGATCGACACAACCACAGACACGGCGGTTTTCTTATAATTATTTAAAAAAATACAATTAATAAATTTTGAGTTCTATCTAGATTTTTCATGAATTATATTTATTATTTTTAACAAACAAACACTAATGTGTCCCCTAATGACTGTAAGTGCGACAAGTTGTATGTAGTTGATTCTCCATTGAGGAAAAAAAAAATATCTTCAGTAGCCCCCTTTGGTAAAGAGGCAAAGTGACTGAAAATCTTTTTTTAAATTTTTTTTATGGATAAGACACGGCAAACTTACCATCAGGTGACCCGTATGCCCATACGGGTCACCTGATGGTAAGCGATTACCGTCGCCCACTGCCCCGTGTAACTCCAGAGGAGCTACAGGAGCGTTGTCGGCCATGAGAAACGCAGTGGCCGAAGCCACTACTTAACGCCACTACTTAACGCCGGGGGTGGTAATGATCCGGTCGAGTCTGCCCATGCGTGTTGCCATTACCGACTACGTGTCTCTCCCACACGTACTATAGTCGCCTCTTACAACACCATTAGTACCAGGGTGATCCTATTCTAAGCCGGAATCAAACGGCAAAAACCACACAATTACACGGCATAAACCTTTTCGGAAAGTACGATAGAAAGTGTCGTAATAGAAAATGAGTATAAAGTGTCTTTATACTAGGTTCCCAGGTTCCTGTGACTATCCTGCCATGTGCAGAATAAATTGCATAACGTAAGAGTACGAATAGTTAACGACCTCGTGCTAATATCAACACGTGAACTCTGAATCAAAGTCAATATATATTTTTGGCAGTGATACCTCTATTGCTGCGCGTGCGCATCTAAAAACTCGTTAAACAAACGTACATAGATAATCAAGATTTATGTTCAAGTTTCTGGAGATAATTTCAAAATATATACAATATTAGGAGTATATGCACAGATCATCCTAAAACTAAGTTTCCAAGGTCTATTTTGTTTTGGTTCGGCGTGAAGCTAAAAAAATATTAAACTCTCCCGTTATAATTCAGACACTTCCGTCCTCATTTGAATATTTCCGTTCCTATTAAGACACTTCTATTCCCAACTTTCCGCCGGAATTATATCTTGAGACATTGATTTGAGGCATTGCGTGTTGAGTGGTGGAATTCAACGCCGCATTTTGCCTTGTACCAGATCAAAGAAATGAAAACATATTTATTTAAATTGAAAATACTAAATATTTCATTTCCTCGAGTTGGGATCGAACCTACAACCTGTCGGTTACAGTCACACGCTTGTGCCATGACAGGCCTTTATATATTAATCCAGGTAAAATATATTTAATTTCTTCGTGACGTTCAATATTTAATATCGATCGAGATCGAGAAATTATCTCGAAAATTAGTAAAAAAGTAGGGAACTGAGAGTCTTTACACTATATTTTCCCTAGTTTTCCTGCTACACAAGAAAGAGCGTTAAGCTGCAAGAAATATTTTAAAAGCGTATAAGCTTGCCATTACAATACCATACCATATCACACGGTCACGAGATTAATCTATTATTGATTGCAAAAGTGTAGCGTAGTTTATCTTATTGTGATGCTTTATTATGTAACTTATATTATATATATATATATATATATATATATATATATATATATATATATATATATATATATATATATATATATATATATATATATATATATATATATATATATATATATATATATATATATATATATATATATATATATATACATATGTATATATATATAAGAGCATGATATTTGGTAATGAAAGTTAATTTATAGAAATATTTTGTCTATCAGTCTGTCCGTGTGCCAAAGCTATTTTTCTCGAGATAAGTTAGTGAGATAAGCTGAAATTAATGCCAAGTATTCCGGGGTACTGTTTCTTGGAGCAAAGTGGAAATGATTTAAGTCAACGGAATCAAATCATTCAACCGTTTGTGCTTAGGTTTTGCTATATTTTGGATCTTTTTCTACATATGTACGTACATCAGACGTTTTTTCATAAATAAATTTAAAGGAAAGAAGATAAACGAAAAAAATCTCAAAACGCAATGCCACAAGAATTCGGCAAATAGTATTTGAATGGGAACGTACTGTCTTAACACTATGTTCCCAAGGTTCCTCTTCAAGTGCAAGATACAGGGTAAAACTGGAAAAGTCTGTTTTATACTTCATATGTTTTTATTACAGGAAACATGCCATCTGAAGTGATAGCCGACAAATCCTTGCAGCGTGAGCTGGCGGACTCCATCATTCGCATGGTGCCTCTGGATGAAATACGCATATTGCTGGCTTGTGGAGCAAAAGTTTGTATTTACATATATTTATATGAAGATATATTTAAATCAAAATTTAATTAGTTTGTTTGTAAGGATCATGTCAGGCTTCGAGGGCACAGGCGTGTAGGCTGAAAACGCGACAGATCCTTCATTCGATCGCCGCTCGAGGACATTATATATAATATTTTTATTTCTTCGTTTTGGTAACGAGGCAAAGCACGACGTTAAGTTCCGCCGCTTATTACAAAATCCCCTCAGGATTTGGCAGAAAGTGAAGAACGAAAGTATCATAATCGGAACGAAGTACTTCAACACAAAGTTCCCAGATTCTGTTTGTGAATCTTTCCATGTGCGTGCATTTCAAAAGATAAATTAAAAACGCAGTGATGTGTCAATTACTGCTAAACAGACAATTTTCTGCCTACTCTGCTATGGGTGAAAGTGCTGCTAAAAAGAGAAATTAGTTTAACTAAAAATCATAATTCTTATCGCCACTTAAAACTTTGATATTTATATTGTCTTAAAGATCGAAAAAGTAAATCTCGATTTCACAACATTGGCGATGATTTATGTATTCATTCCACATTTCTAAACATTATTGCACAGTAAAAGAGAAAACACACTTTCAACAATAAACTGAATTATTTTTCTACTTTAGGTGAATGAGCCAGTGACCCAAGGCCTCCGTCCTCTCCACTACGCTATCTGGCAACGTTACCTCGAAGCTACTAGACTACTGCTGGTTAGAGGATGTGATATCAACGCGAGAGATGATTGCGGCTACAGTGCTTTACACCTGTCAGCTGAACATGGGTATTTATACAGACTATATACTATTAATATAATAAACGGGCCTGTCAACACCTGCAATATTACATATTTAGTTCCTCGAGTGGGGATTGAACCCATAACCGGTCGTTAAGATGCTTAGGTCCCGGCGCCATCACAGCCCTCATAATTAGATATATTTGAATTATTTTAATTTCAAGGCTTTAGTATCGAGCGATGGTGATTTTTTTAGCGGAACGCTAAATGTCGAAACTCAAGTGGAAAATGGAGTGAATTGGAAACATAGCTCCCTCAGCTCCCCAGTCATTTCCACCAAATTAACTCTTTCTTTTAATTCCAGGTACACAGAATTAGTGAAATTACTTCTAGAAAGTGGAGCCGCAGTGGACTACCGCCCGGACACTGGCGAGGAGTTCCCTAGGACTACCCTCTGTGATGAGCCTCTCAGACTGGCTATACGAAACAAACACTATGTAAGTATGATAATGAAGTGTCATAAGACTAGGTTCCCAGCGAACAAACAAGTCAGTTTTTCATGTTTTCATGCAAACAACCTTTCAAAATTTGCTTGAGGATAAAATAGTTCTATTTTGAATTAAATTAAAAAATATACATATATAAACCGTTTTAACCAAATATTTTATATATTACCAAGTATTTTATAACTATTCTTCTCCTTAATCTCTAGGGCGTCGCACGTCTCCTTCTAGAACATGGTGCTGATCCGAACAAGCGTTACTTTTTCGGTTCAGAAATTAACCTGGTCTCTGACCCTGAATACTTGGAACTGCTCCTCATGTTTGGAGCAAACCCTGATTCTAGGGACAGAGCTGGTCTAACTCCTCTAATGAAGGCAGCTAGGCAGAGGAAGGTAATTTTAATTTGTTTGTTTTATTTCTTTTTAAGTACTTTTTTTACTTCTTACGGTTGCGCATAGTAGGCAGAGGCATCTTGGTAGCCTCATCACATTCTGCCAAATTTTTGAAGCGCTGCCTGTTGTGCTTGTGAACAGTTTCGTTTACAGAAACGACAGGTTGTGAGTTCGATCCCCACACGAGGAAATGAAATGTGAAGCTGGGTTTCAAGGCAAAAGAGTTGCGTTGAATTTAATTGTAAATTTAAGTGTTATAATAGGAAGTGATTGGGTTTCTAGGCATCTCTGCTCACCCTGCTGGTTTGCGGGAAACAGCATGAAACTACCACGTTTACTGTATAACTCTAGATCTAGAACAGATATCTATTTCCTTCTCAATTTTCAGGGTATAGAATCCGTACTGCTCCTCATCAGTTACGGTGCTGATGTCAACGCGATGGCCGACGCTCGCAACGATTATAGAACTGTCATGCATTATGCCGTTTTGGGTGGTGAGATACACTTTTAATCATTAAGTAAATATATATAGTAAGTCATTAAGTAAATATATATATATTAAGTAAATTAATTTTGGAGACTTGTCGTGGCGTAGGGGCACAAGCGTTAGTAATTAAAGTAAGTTTGTGGGCTCGATTACACCTGGGAACAATTCAATATTGAATATTTTAATTTATTCGTCTCTCTGTAAACGAGACAAAACGCAACGTTGTGTTCCGCCACTCAGCACACAATGACACAGTCTTCTGTAAAAAGAGGAAAACGGAAGTGTTTTATTAAAAATGAATTATCTTGGTAATAGATTCTTTCTGCTTTGCATTTTCCTTCTGCTTCCTCTGCTATGAGAGGGACTTAGCTTCAGAAATGTTGAATGTTTTTATTTTTTTGGAACAAAAACCCCTAAATCCTGTGGTCTTGCAGGCAGCACTGACGTCGTGAACCTCCTCATCAAACAAGGGGCAAGAGTCAATTACGAGTCACCAGATCTGAATAAACCGAGTCCGTTGGACCTGGCGATACTGAAGGGAGATGTGCCGATGCTGCAGATGCTGTTGTCTGCTGGTAAGATTATATATGTTATACTAGTGCCCCGCTTGCGGCTTCGCCCGTTTGGGTTACTTTATTTTATTTCTACATACTTTTTATTGTTCTCATAAAATGATCACTTTTAAGACAATATCTATACATTGAAAATTAAATATTTTGACTTAATGAATAAAAACATTGCAGCATTTTTGTCGAAGTAAGTATTTTAAATTGACGTAACTTTTTTTTATTTAACAACCGATTTAAATACAACAAACATTTAATGTTTATATAAAAAATGAAAGATAATGATGAAAGTTGCCAAAATATATTATTAAAAAATAAGTTTAAATTTTGTTAGCCAGTTCTGAAATAAGCTTACAAACACACAAATAAAGGGTTAACTTAAACAGAGCCAAAACAAAAATAAAATTGGTGTCTTATTACATAAATAAACGTCCTCTATAAGATGTTATTTAATATATCTTCCATGAACAGACAATGATCAGTTACAGATTTATTATAAGTGCTCAGCTTCACGCTGTATCCCGCACATGGCATGGTAGGCAGAAGGAACTTGGGAACCTAGTGTTAAGACACTCCGTGCCACTTCCGTTCCCAACTTTCCGCCGAATTTGAGGCATGGTGTGTTAAGTGGCGGAACTCAACGCCGCGTTTTGCCTTGTACCAGAGCGAAGAAATGAAAATATTAAATATTAAAATTGAAAATATTTCATATCCTCGATTGGGGATCGAACCCAGAACCTGTCGGTTTCAGTCATACGCTTGTGCCACTGCGCCACGACAGGTCTCTTATATAAATATAGATATTATAAATGTTAAATCTGTATTTGTAGGTTGAGGTTATGAAATAGTTATGTTTAATAAAATAAATAATTCTATAGAAAGTAAATATATAAAAGATATTAAAATTAGATACAACAAAAAAAATGTTCTTCTTTCAGGAGCTCAT
This sequence comes from Eueides isabella, assembly GCA_019049475.1. Taxonomy (NCBI): domain Eukaryota; kingdom Metazoa; phylum Arthropoda; class Insecta; order Lepidoptera; family Nymphalidae; genus Eueides; species Eueides isabella. Next base: position 4,989,086 of record CM032412.1, on the reverse strand, counting down.
GTGAACTCGTCTAGTTCTGTGATCGGGACTCCCCTCCACGTCGCGTGCTCTGACAATATATCGAATAGAAAGGAAATTGTTAAGGTATTTTATTATATACTAGAGACTGTTTAAGGCGTTAACGTACGTTAATAAACAAATAAAAATTTTTTACGATCAATTTTTTTCCCTCAGCTTCACGCTGTATCACGCACATGGCGGGATAGGCAGAGTCAACTTGGGAACCTAGTGTTACGACACTCTGTTCCACTTGGGAACTTAGTGTTACGAACGAACAATTAATAGTCTTGAATTTTCCAAAATTCTTAAATTTATTTCTAATCCCCAGATCCTTCTAGAAACTGGTGCAGATCCAAATCTCAAAGTGTTCAACGAGGACGACGGCGCACAACTCCGGCCGGCGCTCGCTGAGTATTTAGCGAGCAACGTTGAACCGTGCGCGGAGACTGTTAGCTTGTTGCTTAGATATGGCGCTAGAGTGAGTATTGCGAATCAAAGCGACTTCGCCCGCTTATTTTTATTTATATATTATAGCCATATCATACAAAATATTCACGTTAATTGTAGTCGTATGTGTTATTCAGATGTATAAACTATAGTACTGGAAAGTTTTATCGGAATCTGTTTAGTAATATTTGCGTGAAAGTGGGACAAGTAAAAAAAAAATATCACAAATAAAAAAACATATGGTAGGGGTCAGAGCGCATGAACAGTTTCCAGTAAGCGCGTTAAAATTTTAATTCAAATATTTTTATTCAAAAAAAGAAGTTACAAGCTTCATTTTTTGAACGTCAAACAATTTACCACCAGTTCACTAAAGTTACTGCCTCAGACCTGAGAAGAACCGGCGGAAGAAACTCAGCGGGACATGTCTTTTTTTCATCAAAACTTTACATGCTATAATTATGTGACAATAATACATTTGAAACAGCCTGGAGCGAGCATTTTATTCCCAAGGCGTGTTATTATTTATAAAATCGTTAATAGTAAATATAATTTGAGCCCGTCATGTCGCAGTCGGATAGTATCTAAGGGTAAACACGGTGGTAGTAAGTTTGATTGCTTATCAGGAAATCAATTGTTCCTTAGCGGAAGCTTTGATAATATTGAGTTTTAGTGGTTTTAAATGCAAATAGAACGCAGGGGCGGTTCAACAGTTAACACTGAGTTATTCTACTTATGACACACGTGGCACACATGTGGAAGGCTAGGCAGAGGGAACTTGGGAACCTAATGTTAAGACACTTCGTTCCGTTCCCCAGTTTGAGTTCCTGAGTGAACATTACGGTCTTTCTGCCTAGCTTCGAGCGTGATACAGCGTGAAGCTGCTGTTTGGTACGACTGAGAGTGGCGTTGAGTTTTGCTATTTATCTAATCATTTAGAGAATGCTTGATTCATATTCCATATTTAGATAGCGTATAGAAATTAACGTAGCGTGATGTGAACCTGCGGCTCTTGGAAACCTTCCAAACGCTCTGACCAACTAAGCCATACGTTCTCATCAACTACGTCGAAATTCTTATACGCTTGTTACAATTTATTAATATGTATTTTTTCCTTCCTTAGTGTGGATTAACACTTTAAAAATTGGTAAAAAATATATTATTTTTAATTTTTAAGGTCATAATGAAAACTCAGTTCCGCGATCCGGACGGCATCCTCAACCACCTCCAAAACGTTACTTCAGAGGAAAACGAGCTCATCTTCTACATACTTCTCGAAGCCGCTGAATCGTTTGATCTCTGCATGATAAAGAGAAACAACGTTTTAAAACCAATTCAAAAGGAAATTTTAATTCAACGCGCTAAAACACCTATTTCTTTGTTGGCGCAATCAAGAATATTTTTCCGTAAATTTTTCGGTACTACACTAGTAAAGGTAGTTAAAAAATTGGAAATACCCAAAATTTTGCACAGTTATTTGCTTTTTGAATGTAAATAAATGTAAATATATTTGCATTGGTTTCATTTTTTTGGCAGAATATCTTGACACTTTTGCCTCTTTATAGCAGTGTTGCTATGTGTAGTTGTTAACCCCAAATATGGGGAAATGATGACTTTGAATTATTGTATAAGCTAAATATTAGCTGATATATACATCATTTTGTTTATCATGTTGTGTGTTAAATGTTAAAGTATCTATTATTTAGTAGAATTATCTAGATGTGATATAATAATTATAGAAATTTTGATAATATTTATAAAATATATATGATTAGTATAAATATTTTTGATGTACTTGTATCTAGAGGATACTATATTTTTTGTATTTAAAAATTGATAATGTAACTAGATATATTAGAAGTTATAATATGTCAAAAAACAATGGATTTATTCTTATTATGATAACTATTCTGTAGTTTTCAAAACTTTTCATAAGAAATTAAATACTCTCTCTCTCAACTACACGCTGTATCCGGTACATCGCAGGGTAGGCTGAAGGAACTTAGGAACCTATTGTTAAGACACTCCGTTCCACTTTCTGTTCCCGATTTATATTTAATTTTTTTAATGGTAAAAATCTTTTTACTTTAAATATAAAAGAAATATTTAAAAATAGAAATTTAATAGTCTGTATTATTTTATCTAATATGTGATATCTTGTGATATACTATTTAAGCAATATTTGTACTGATTTGAATGTCAGACCAACATCTTTATTTGACTGTCTGTATTTTAAATCAATAAAACTTTGTGTGTATACATGCTGCTTTTAACTTTACCTCTTTCATTTAAAAAAAACGTATTTACATATATTCAGATCCAAGGACCAAGGACGGATTTATCTTTTAAGCTTAAAGTCAGTCAGTTCAGTCAGTAATTTAGTAAAAAGGAATCGTAAATTTTGAAAATTCCACTATCTTGGAAATCCTAAATTGCTATTCCCCTACTTACTTAGCTTCACGCTGTATCTCGCACATTTTCGTTCACATTTTCGTTCACCACTTTCCACCAAATTTGAGGCATTGCGTGTTAAGCCTTGTACTAAATATTTAAATTGAAAATTAAATATTTCATTTCCTCGATTGGAAATCGAACCCACAACCTATCGGTTACAGTCACATGCCGCTGCGCCACGACAGGCCTCAGGATCCTTACACATGGCAAATGTCCATCGGATTCCAAGTCCTCTATAACATTACCCTAGCTACTGCCTTATCAAAAATTATGGAATGGTTTTAAAAAAATGTCTAGAGTGGAAAGTGAAAGGCAGAAGTATCTTAGCGCCCTCTCAATTTGGCTTCAGAACTGGGGTTAAGTTACCACGGATAGTCAATATGTTTTTATCTTAGACATTCAATGAGCTTACGCCAAAGGCGAGTATCTAGTTGGGATTTTTTTCTTTTTTATTAGTAAAACATATGCTTCTTACTTTACCTCTGACTGCCCTGTTTTTCTTAGTCCTTTGTTGTATATCGTATACACCCATGACCTCTGACCAATTGTCTGTCAGTAGCTTTTGATATCTTTCAGCACGCTGATGACATCGTCCTTTACTGTAGCTCAAAAAAGCTTACACTATCTATACACGTAGCTCTTTTGTTGGGCGGGAGTATTCTTAAAAAAAAAAGAGTAACTCCTGAATTTACTGTAGTAATGATACTATACTATTAGAAGATAATGATAGGTTCTGTATAAAAGACTGAACGGATTTGTTCACGCTGAACAGTTCAGCACAAAATGTGGAATAGGTGTTAATACTTTAAGAGCTATGTCTGGTGTGTGGTGGTTTGCCCACCCTTTTAATCAAAAAGTACTGTACAATGCTATAATTCGTATTCATATTGACTACGGGTTTAGACCCCTTTAATTAAGCTGCTTCTGACAAACTTAATAAAACTCAATATAAATGCCTACAAATAATTTAAGGTGCTATGAAGTTTTCCCCCACCAACGCATGATAGATTTTGTGGAGATCCAAAATGCTGAATTATATTACAATTTAAATGTCCTCCCAAATCATCCATGTTTCCATGTTTTTTAGGAACAATCCGGTTCACACTCTTTCATGATCTTAAACAGGCCGTTAATGGTACTGACTAATTAAGCTGCATACTCAATGTAAAAGGAAATAATTTCATAGTAAATTAAGGTCTTCAATTATTTTAAAAATTCGTAACGAACTGTACTCATGTTATTTAATGGGTTAGGGATTCCAAGACATTTTAGATTCTAGTTAAGAGGAAATGAATCTACCGAGAATTATTATGTAAAATTAGCCATCTAGTGTGGCAATTTAGAACACTTTTTTATTTCGATTCAGGGTCTGTTGTCCGTTGCAGTAACTCATCTGGATGTGTCATGGTCTTGGTGGATTTAAAAATCTCAGAAAATTTTATGCTGCTATTGCTACTATTCAATATTATAATTTATACTCAAAAATTCACCGAACGAAGCATAATATCGACCATTTGGCAAACGAGCTGATGGTATGATGATTACTGTCACCCGTGTCTCCATTTTACGATGCTACTTATATGATGTCCTTCCCCACAAAGTTCCCCGTTCTCTTAATGTACAATTTTTGCTTAATGTTTGTGTTTAGTCCTTTATGCATTTTTTAAAGTAAACATATTACATCATAGTTTTTAATTGTAGACTTTTGTATATTTCTTATTAGTAACTCTGTGTGCTATGACTTACGTACCTTAGTTCAGACATCTGTTGATAAAAATACATTATTATTGTTCAGATCCTCTGCTGCGCCAAAACCAGCGTTATCAGTGTAACAGAGGACCATTATCCCCTTTACATCTAAGGACTGTTTCTCTTCTGTCGTGCAGACAAAGCCCACCAAAAGCCTTCCAAGACTGACTTTTTTTGCTGCTTTTAAGAAACTCTACTGAGATCTTCGAGCGTTTGTTCATTGTGTTCAGGGCTTTCATGGTATTTTTCTGCCATTTGATTTTGGCTAGGAGTAAGATCACCCTGGCAGTGATAATATCGTAAAAGGCTAATAATGTACGTAAGGAAGAGTCACGTTCACTTAATATACACTTTCAAGCCTTGATTTCTCTTTCCATACGATACGTATTAAATCTATAATGATCACATGTCAATCTGAGACTTCTGTATACTTAGCCGCCCACAACGACTAGAATCTTCAGTCCTGAAGTCTCATCTCAAGTCTCTGTTCCATGAATCAGAGTTTTATTTTTACATTCATTTTTACGACGTTACACTATTTTCCAACCACTTTGTTATTTAGATTATCCACATCCAAGCTGGACGTGGATAATCTAAATAACAAAGTTAGTTCAGCTAGATCAGACTGAAAACTCTCAGGGTTTGGAATTTTGCAAGAAATGATTGTAGCTGTAGGCTTTATCAATCGAGACTTTGCGAAATTACGTATTTTTATTCAGAGTACCTCGTTCAATTAATTACTCCCACTTTTGAGTTTTCTAAAGAAAGAATGAAATAAATAGCTGAAATAAATAGCTTGTTCCGGATTCTACCGGCGTAGAATAACATTATCCCATTTAGTTCCGTAATGGGATAGTGTTATTCTACTTCAGTATTACACAGTGAGCTAAGCGAATCTACTACGAAGAAGAATGGCAGGTACGACGAGCATTTTACTATACGACTGAAAAGAATGATAAAAATATTAATATGACAGATAAGTGAGAGTTAGTAAAGCTACAGAAGAATTTCAAATAAGCTTTAGGAATGCCGCAGGAAAGAAGCGCAGTAAAGTCTATTTCGAATGTACAAAAAGCAAGTTGATTGCTGAGTTTTTTGCCGGCTCTTAGCAGAATTACCTTTTGAGCAAATGGTAGTTTTTCACAGTACAAAGCGTTTCACAGTACGAAAGCGTGAAAAAAGATGTATGCATGATTGGCAGCGTGTTACCCTATTCATATAGCGGGAAGGTAGGGACAGAATTAGAAAGCATATTTTTTTCTTCAAAATAAACTAACAATATTGAGTTATCATTATTTGAGGCTAGTCGTTGCGCAGAGTCACAAGTGTGCGACTGGTTGTGACAGGTAGATCCTTACTAGAGAAAATTAAATATTTCATATTTTATATATCAGATTTATAAATCTGATATTTTCATTTCTTCACTCCGGTAAAAAGGCCAAACGCGACGTTGAGTTCTGCCACACAATATGCAAAGCTTCCAATTTCTAGGAAAGTGGGAATGGACAGGAGCCAAGATTATTCGCCATGGCCATCGTGTCTTTTCAGTGGTTGGCTTACACGCCCACGTTATTGTCGTTTAATGATATTATTTACTAGCTGTACCAGAGACATCGTCCGCGTGAAATTAAAATGAAAGTTAATAAGTTTATTTAGTTCTTTTTGCTATTTGCATTTTATGTTTTGTTCACTGTTATAGCAAAATTGATTGTATAAATGCTATATAATCTATGGTATAAATATTATTTAACGTTTTCCGCATCCGGATATTATACAACTTTCTATAACGTTTCTTTGTCGCCACACTTCTCGCAGCCTCGTACCATCGCAAAGTTTCGGTAGGTTTAAATTACGCAATTGCATAATGGGCACGCCTATAATTACTATTCACTTTGGGACAATTTCCCTCTCTAACATCAAGAAGGGTTTCATTAAATTCTGAATCAGTCGAATATGCTCTCATATTTTTTCGAATATGCTCTCATGTTCTTTCAAAATACTGAACGTTTCAAATAGGCGTTAATTTCATCTGCTAAATATAGTATATTTGTCTAAAATCTTCAGCGAGTAAAAGAAGACTCTTCCAAATAATAGATTATTACTTCTGTATCCTGCATGTGCAGTGGGAAATGGAAGTGAAATGCAGAGTCTTAACACTAAGTTTCTATGTTCCTTCTGCCTACTCTGCCATGTGTGGAGTATAGCGTGAAGCTGAGCTTAATCTGTATCCTGTATCGTCTCATTTACGGCTTCTAAAAAACTTTTTTTACCATAGTGCATTTGTCCCATACTTCAAATACACAATTTTGTAGTACTTTGGCTTCGAGACAATTTTTGGGTATATGACAGACCTGGATTTTTTGCACGATCTAGATTTAAATAAGGGGTGTGCCGGCTTTGCCGCGTGATTTCGGCTTAGAATAAGATCACCCTGGTACTGATGGTGTCACGTGGCAGACTCGACCGGATTATTACCACCCCCGGCATTTAAGACCGGCGTTAAGTAGTGGCTTTGGTCACTGCGTTTCGCATTAGGTAATGCCGGGCCCCGGTGCCCTTCCACCTTAAAGGACGGCAACGTTCCTGTAGCTCCTTTGGAGTTGCTCGGGGCCGTGGGCGACTGTGACCACTTACCACCAGGTGACCCGTACGCTCGATTGCCGTCTTTTCTATAAAAATAAAATGATCCTTGAATTTGTTCCATAACTCTGTGGGATCCGTACAATGTCTCTAGCATTGTAGAAAAATAAAATAATAGTTAAAATAAATTAATAGTTCTCGTAATTTAAACGCGCTCCTGCTTAAACTGGTAAAGTGGCTAAACTGTCGGACCAGTGATTATCGCCTTCTAGTCAGCCAAGAGCAAAGCAAGCCTCATGATATGTAGGATAACTCCATTCACCCTTTTGAGATTTTCAAAATAAGTTAATTTCTGACAAATTTTAATAATTACAATCCTGATTATTTGAGTCAATTGTATAGATTCTCCCAAGTGTATGCTCATTTAATATGCCGAGATAACCTACCACAGGAGTATCTCGACGACGCCGTTAGAATGTTCCAAGTGTCATATATTTTTTCGTACAATAACGAAACTGCTATTATCTATGAACTGATGATGATTTGTCGTTATTACATACATCGAGAAATGCCATCAATTTCGAGTTTTTCGGATTTTCTACCGGTCTATGGGCATTGCTTGGATCAAAATAAACTCACTGACTATTTTCTAAGTGGATATCCGGATGTATTACTAGGGGAAAAACTTTCGTGAATTGAAAATGATAACATGCGGTAGACTGTCTCGGAAGTATATATCTCCCATTTTGATAAAACGTCTGAACCTTTATTGACATATTTACAAAACTGCTACTGAGCTCAAAGAGCAAAAATGGAACAATCCAGCGATTGTTGACATCGAAAGAGTTAGTTCATGATTGAATTCGTATACCACCATTTCACTAAGAGATTCATCAGTTTTATTTTTATTTTTTTGTTTGAAATCTCTTGCTACGACGTTATGACTATTAGAAGCCAACTGTCGCGTAAAAGGTTCACTGGTAACTTCATACTATAGAGAATCATACGATACTGCAATTGATGTGCATGTCTGCATAGTATTATATAGTATATCTCGTTTATTAAAATCTTGATTGAATTGAACTTTGGCTTATTATGGCAACCTGGATGCTCTGCTGAAGGTCACCAATCAGCATTTTTTTTATTTTATATTTATTTTTGTTTGAATTTGGTGGGAAAATTAAAGAGTAGATTTGGAATCATGAATGTAATTATTTCAGTAAGCAAATTTTGTTTATTGAAAATAATTACATTCATGATTCCAAAAATCTATCAATTTACATAGGATTTAGATTTGGAAAACAATCCATCACGCCAACGACACGAAGATACGTCCAAATCCGAATGCCTCGCAGATACTATAGAATCACAACGATCCTAAACACGTCACCGCGGTAGACGCAGAGGCGACGCGTGGGCTTTCTTGCCACCAACGGAGGAACCCCTAAATCTCACTTCGCCGAAAGAACTCAACGATATCATAAAGGGTCTTGAGATCAAATAATTCCTAAAAAATCTTCTAGCAGACTTCATAACTCCTCTAGTTACAGTCTTTAACATACTCCTCCAGGGTTGTACTTCCCCGGACCTAGTGGAAAGAGGCAATCGTCATCGGCATTCCAAAGCTTGGCAAGCCCCGCAATAAGCTATCGACCAATCAGTCTTCCGAGTATTGTTGGTAAGATCTACGTGAGAAATACACTGTCTAAACTCAAAGTCGTAGTAGAGGTCATTATACATTAATTCAAAAGAGCAGTTAGGTTTTTGAGATAAACACTCTAGTGTCCATGAAGTATCCATAGGATCACAGAACATATTTTGGATCACACGACTGAGATTACCGCTTATGATCCGAACGGCAGTTCGGACCATAAGCGGCAACCTCGACCTCTGCCCTCTGTGGCAATCTTCTTAGATATAACAAAGATCATCTCGGAGAGACGTAAACTGAAAGAGTACGGTAAATGTTCAATTAAAGATCAACATCAGTACGCAGAACTAAATCGTCAAGTTCAATTTCGTTGTCGGAAAGATTATGAAAATCACATAAATAGAATATGTCTAAAATGCAAACAAAACTCTCTGAAAAATGAGTCCATATATCTTTTACAAAAGGTAAAAGAGCTAACTGGAGTGCGTAAGCCGAGAACCTTTGCCATCGAGGATAAAGATGGGCGTCTACTCACAGATGTGGTTCAAGTGTTGGAACGCTGGAAAAACTATTGCACTGAGTTATACAGGACGGGTGAGCCTACTACGGCTAATATCACATGGACGACAGAAGAACCTGATATTCTAGCATCAGAAATCGAGCATGCCATCAAAGCTCTTAAGTGTAACAAAACGCCTGGCTTATATCTCACGCAAGTAAGATCTTCCTTTACATAATTAACCGACGTCTCAATTACTTTTTAAAACGACTGATACCAGAAGAGCAGGCAGGCTTTGTAAGGGGCAAGGGAACACGGGAGCAAATACTGAATGTCCGTCAAGTTATTGAGAAGAGCAGAGAATAATTAATTTAACTGGTGCAGTCGGAAGGATGTTTGGCTTTAAAATTGGCTTAAAGCCAACGATGGCGAGACCAGCGGAGCTTCTTGAGCATTGGAGGTTTTGCCAAGCAGTTGAGCAGAGGCTTCCTTGATGAGTACTCTCGTTATCCAAGTATTTGTAAATATATAATAATTAAATAAAAGAGATTATTTTCAAACGAATACAATAATAAAATTTATTATTATTTACTAGATACTATATTAAAGTTAATAACTCGATATTGTTTGAACTATTGAATTATTTTATTAAATTAGATTCGCAATTATAAGATAAAATGTCTTTTCAAAATTGTGAAACTTCTAGTTTTAAGTTAATTTCAGATTTTGTGCCTCGATATGATGGTAATTCAAAAACTTTAAACTTTTATATAAGAGAAGTAGAAAATATATTAAGATTAATAAAGGGTACAGCGAAACACCACCCCGCTATAGTTTGTTTAATAAAAATTTTACTCAGTGGAGTTGCAATTTGATGAGAGATGCGATAGCTTATGAGGAATCTCTCGATTCGTCGTGGGACGCCATTTAACGTTCTTTAATTAGAGGGTTAGGTGAACCCAGAAACGAAATTCAATTTATGCATGAGCTAACTCGGTTTTAATAAAAATGAAGATGCCGAGGCTTTTGGTAAACGCCTTCGAGATATGCTCGACACTCTTTTATCTGTAGGAAATCATAGTACTAAGGAATAACATGAAAATATAGTTATTGAACAGTATACAATCCAACTCGATTTTCAAATGTCGATAGGTGTACGTTTAGCTAGACCCACTACGTTGGAATTAGCTATTGTAGCCGCTAGACAGAAAGAAGCTAGGCTCTCATACAACAAAAATCATAATAACTTTAACTGTCAATGTCAACTTAAACAAAGTAAGGTTAAAGAGAATCAAAGAAATTATATGTCATTTTCAAATCAACAATTATAATTTAATCACCCCTTATGCATCAAAATCCAAACTTTACCCCTCAAAGACATAATTGGACACCAGAGCAATGACAAGTGGGTTCAGTCGATGCTACCTACCGTGGAAAAATCGGCAACCCTCAGGTAATAAACCCTTTTCAAATTTTCGAGGAAATATGCCCCGACAAGTAAATCCACCACAAAAAGTGTCAGATGTAACCATGAGGTCAGCTAACAAGCCTGGAAAGCCGCAGTTCGAAGAATTGTTCTTTACTGATGACTTTTTTTTTTTCTTTTTTTTTTTTTCAGCTTCACGCTGTATCCCGCACTAGGCAGGGTAGGCAGAGGGAACGGAAGTGAAACCTAGTGTTATGACACTCCGTTCCACTTCCGTTCCCCACTTTCCGCCGAATTTGAGGCATTGCGTGTTGAGTGGCGGAACTCAACGCCGCGCTTTGCCTTATTACCAGAGCGAAGAAATGAAACATTAAATATTTAAATTGAAAATATTAAATATTTCATTTCCTCGACTGGGGACCAGAACCTGTCGGTTACAGTCACACTCTTGTGCCGCTGCGCCACGACAGGCCTCAACTGATGAACTACATTCCACATACGACTAATATTCTCAGGCTTGTGACTCAGGTGAGTATTATGAACATTTACAAAACTAGCAGTTTCTTTACGATACTGCTGATAAAAAAGAATTAAATAACCAACAGGATTTTACGTTGAGCGGAGTGCTAGAGGAAAAGACATAATAACATTATATAGTCAAGATAAAGATCGTTTGCCGTACATACAAATACCCGAATTCAAAGGTAAGTTTTTAATTGATACAGGTGCTTCTAGATATCTTGTATCACCTGAAGTAATATTTAATTCGATATTTCAAAATTGTGTAGTATTTTTTTTTAATAAAAAGAGCGTATGCTACAACACATCACAGCCATGTAGTAAATTCCCCCTTACCCCCAATTTTTAACAGCCATATCATACATATTTTTTTTTATTTTTGAGTTCAACTCTAAATAAAGGACTAGTAGGTTTAGATTTATTAAAATCATTATCTAGTAATATTGACTTAAAAAATAAAACATTACATACAGCGACAGCCGACATACCTATTTATTTCGATTAAAATAGAACCAAATTGTAAAAAAAATATTACGTTAAAAACTAACTATACCGACGGATTTATTTTATTTATTTACGACGACTATGTTTGGTCTAACGGATTAACATCCCCTGCTGCTATCACTAATGTAATAAAAGGAAAATTTAAAACCACAGCTATTAATATCAATTCAGTAAAACGAACTATATGGAACGTAGCAAAATTAATATATTTTTGGTTCCGGCGCCATATGTGTAAACATGTACATTGATTAGCTCCAGCTATTTAAAATTAAGACACCGGCAAATACACAGTTTGAAGTGAAACATCCTGTTATTATTGTGTAACTACTATAAACCAATATATATTAAGAAAAAATAAAAACTTATAAATTCAAGCTAATCAACTTGTGAGTAATAGAAATACTGTAGTAAATATAACCTCAATCAATCTTATATGAAATACTTTTAAACGGATTAATCGCGTATATTGATTGCTAAGCATTGTTTTTTTTAAGTCTCAAAAATGTAAAGTCTCAAGCACACCGCACTAGAGGACCAGATACAGTTAGCTCATTCTGTAAGAATCCAGGGCAGTACGCGAGGCAATTAGGAAACCGTTAGCGGTAGTTTGATATAATAATTATATCAAATGACAGACAAATGCCACCTAGAGAGAGTCTACCCGTGACCACGGACTACTGTAAAGTGTTCGAAACGTCGGGTTTCCAAAAAATGTTTACCAATCAATATACGCGATTAATCCGTTTAAGTGTTTCATTTAAAATGTGTAACAATCGTGAAAATCAAAGACGTTATTACTCAATCAATCTGTCAATCATAGCTGTAAATAAGCTAGTGTTGCCAATCAGGGTGACCAGAAAAACAAAAAAACTACTATATATTAAAACTCTTGGTAGAAAATGGATCAGCAGATGGAAATGCTTCTAGAAAAAGTAAACGAGTTAATGAACAAGAATACTAAGGAACATTTTACAAAGAAAAATTTAACAAACAAACCACTTCTATAACATCCAATATGGAAATAATTATCCAAGAAAAGCTAAAACCACTAGTTGAAAAGAACTTGAAACTCAACTCAAAGTGAGAAAAATAACTTAATTCTTCATGGCCTACTAGAAACTGAGAGTAATAACACCGAGCTCATGAATCTAGTTATGGATTTACTAAACCGTGCGGGGGTTGCAAGTGGAATACGGGAATTCGACAAGTGGGAAATCAGCGCAGTCCAAAGACTAGGGAAAAAAGATGAGAATAAGCGGAGACCAATATTAGAAAAACTCACATTAACCTGGAGGAAAATAGAAATTCTGAGAAATAACAGAAGTTTTCCAGCACCCAATTATGTCACTGAAGACTCCTAAGGAGGTTATAGGGCTGAATTAAAACTACAACTACAAGAAGAAAAAAAGGCAATATGGTTATCATACAATATGACAAACTAATAATCAAAGGCAAGGCGAATCCAGACGAGGGAAATGAAAAATAGAAAAGGTTCCCTTTCAAAACTCCAACTCAAACTAATAATGAGTATACATAAATTATTTGGAGTCACTTGAAATTTTACTAGAGAAATATGTATCTACAGTAGATCATACAATTTTGATGGGTGATTTTAACACGTGCCTTATCAAAAATGATAAACGTCCTAAATCTCTTAAAAATGTAGTCGACAGCTCAAATTTACATGTATTATCATCTGGTGCTACTCATTTTTTTCCGCATTGCTCTCCTTCACTCCTTGATCTCATCATTGTTTCCTCTAAAGTTCGTGTTAATTTCCATGGCCAACTCCCGGCCGAAGCTTTCTTCTATCATGACCTAATTTATCTCTCCTACAAAATAAGACCACCAAAGTTAAAGCCTACAATTGTCATGCGTCGAAACTTTAAAAATTTTGACAATAAAAAATTTCTTTACGAACTTAATTTAATTAACTGGGTAAGTGTTTTTGCCGCGTCAACAGCAGATTTGAAAATTAACATCTTCAATTCCATTTTATCTGAGCTTTTTGATGTCCATACACTCTTAAGGTCTATTAAGCTTAAACACCTGCCTGCACCTTGGTTGACGCCAGATATAAAAGCTTTAATGATTAGACGCAACAATGCCAAAGGTAAGTATAAACTTAATCCATCTGATGTCAATTTATATAAATATAAACGTTTCCGCAAAAAGTGTAACAGAGTGTGTAGAGATGCGCAGCGAAGTTATATTCACCAATCGTTGGATATAAAAGATGAAACTAAGGAGGTGCACCCAAATATTGACATTAATAGTCTTAACAGACATTTTGCTTCGGCACCAGCGCATATTTTAAATAAGTCAAATACGCTTCGCAGTCTTAAGTTACAACCTAAGCAAGATGTGATTGATTTTGTATTTGCTAAAGTCACACCTAATGATATTATAAGTAACATTAAAGGTATTCACTCAGATGCCATAGGGGGTGATGGCATCAGTCGTAAGATGCTACTACTATCCCTTGATACTATACGTCCAGTCCTTTGTCATATATTTAATTTTTCCTTATCGTCTAGTTCATTTCCCAATGCATGGCGAGCAGCGCTCGTTATCCCGGTTTCCAAAATTCCTTATCCTTCATTATATTCACACTTCCGCCCTATTTCTGTCCTACCTTTTCTTTCAAAAGTTCTCGAGCGTATTGTTCATTATCAAGCTTCAATTTATAGCTAAATATGACCAATTGAGTATATTTCAGTCGGAATTTCGCCCTGGGCACAGTACTACCACTGCGTTAATTAAGGTAAGTGACGACATTCGCTTTGGGATAGATAACAAGCAGATTGCTGTCCTAGTTCTGCTCGACTTCTCCAATGCATTTAATACCGTAAACTTTGACATTTTGCTTGCTACTCTTGAACTCCACTGACGTTATCAAATGGTTCCACTCTTATCTACACAATCGTCAACAGAGTGTTAGTTACAATAATAAAATTTCAATTCCTTGTTACCTAAAAGCAGGAGTACCACAGGGAGGAGCATTGTCTCCATTACTTTTCTCAGTATTTAATAATACCTTAACCAATTTACTTACCTTAAGACTTAAGACTACCTATATTAAGAACCAGAAAGGATATCTAAAAACATTATTCATTCAACTTATGGATGACACAAAAGAATTGCAAGTCCTATGCGACAACCTTGAAAGAGCTATCAAAAACAGTCTTAAACTAGCCAACACAAAAACTAAGTACCCACATAAAATACTAAAGGGCCCAACATTAGATCTTAGATCTAAAAGAACTGAATTGCTGTCAAGAAAAAATAAAACAAAAGAAATGAGGGATGAACTGAAACCAATATTCAAGAAAACCATTACATTAATTAAAGAAGACTACGAAAATCATAGGAAAGCACTTGTCGGTAAAGAATTTGACAACATTCAGAAGTTCGAAACGAGCTCACAAAGAGCTAATAATACACCGAAACTGGATACACAGCCTTAAAGAAGGTATAGTAGAAGTCAAAGATGTAACAGACATTGTAAAATTTGCAACAGACTTTTACAAGGAATTATTTTAAAAACCCTAGAACAAGTCATTGAAAAATATAATGAATTTAACAGACCACTGTACACAGCCTTTATAGACTATTTTAAAGCGTTTGACAGTATAACACATACTTCTATATGGAAGGCTCTAAAAACATCAATGTGGAAGAAAAATACATAGCTATTTTAAAGAATTCGAAGAGTGCCAGCAACATCAAATTAGAAAAAGAAGGAGAAGTTTTTTCAATAGAAAGAGGCACGAGACAGGGAGATCCACTCTCTTCTAAACTGTTTATAGCTGTTCCCGAAGAAATCTTTGGAAAATTAGATTGGAGAGATTACGGCCTACGGTTGAACCAAAACCTCTCATACTTAAGATTTGCAGATGATATAATCTCTCTTTAGTGAATCTGCCGTAGACCTAGAAAAGATGCTACAAATTGTAGTCATGGAAAGTAAAAAAAATGGACTAGAGATGAATGCAACCAAAACCAAAATCATGACGAATAGCCACCAGAGACTAATTAAAATAGAAGACACACCAATAGATTATGTACAGGAATATCCATACTTAGGCAAATTAGTGTCTTTTGAGAGTAAGAACAATGAGAATGAAGTAGATCGAAGAATTGAATTGAATTGAAGAAACCACACCCGGTATGAAGTATAGAGTTGAAAATGGATCGACTAATTCTAGAACAGTAATTAAAGACGTACTTATCCCAGTTAATAACACCGATAGCAAAATTATTCAATTTTTAAAAGAGCATACTGTGGCCTATCGTGTTTTCCATGGTTATTTCTATGATGATAAATTATATATTCCGTTTTCTAGAGTTTATACAACAATTTTTAATAATAGACAACCGAATTA
Source organism: Eueides isabella (assembly GCA_019049475.1). NCBI lineage: Eukaryota > Metazoa > Arthropoda > Insecta > Lepidoptera > Nymphalidae > Eueides > Eueides isabella. The sequence goes on along the minus strand of CM032412.1, from coordinate 4,972,875 downwards.
TTTTAATGTTCATCTCGTGTAACTCTTGTTGAAAATAAATCTGAACAGGAGTCTATTATTAAGAAATATCATGAAGGTAAAACTATGTATCGGTTATATGGGGTTTTTAATTTTACTTTAAAAAAGAAAAGATTTTAATTCACTACACATTTTATTAAGTTTATAAAACTTAATTAATTAAAAATAGAAATAGAAACATGAAATGGAAATAAGATATAGTATGAGTGACTCTCGCCACTGACTTATGAGTGAAGCTATTCTTTAGGCGAGCGACTGGCCTAGGGCCCAGGGGGTTAACTCAACATTGCTTGCTCACAGGTCAGCAATTTACCATATATAACACATAAATAACAACCCCCCCTTCAGGAAAAAACTTATCGCTAAAGGGTAAGGAGGAAAGTAGGGTTTGTACAGTAAGTTTGTATTTTAACTACAGGATCCGACATTAAGATAAGGTCTTTATTGGAGGGGGATCTTTTTTTTTTATGGAAAAGACGGCAAAGGAGCGTACGGGTCACCTGATGGTAAGTGATCACCGTCGCCCACGGCCCCGAGTAACTCAAGAGGAGCTACAGGAGCGTTGCTGTTCTTAGAGGTGGAAGGGCACCGGGGCCCGGTATTACCTAATGCGAAACGCAGTGGCCAAAGCCACTACTTAACGCCGGTCTTAAATGCCGGGGGTAGTAATAATCCGGTCGAGTCTGCCCATGCGTGTTGCCATTGCTGGCAACGTGACTCTACCATACGCACTTTACTCGCCTCTTACGACACCATCAGTACCAGGATGATCCTATTCTAAGCCGGGATCACACGGTAACGGTTTATGGTTGTCTGTTATAATATGGCCAAGATATGAAACTTCTTTACGTAAAAAATCCTATTTATCTGGTTGAAGTTTTAAATTAAATGTGCAAAGTCAATTAAAGATGCTTGTGAGGTTATTTATATGTTTGTTAAGGTCAAAATAATATATTACTAAGTCATCTAAATAAACGAAGCATTGTACACCTTGCAAGCCAGTGAGAACAGAATTCGTTAGTCGTTGAAAAGTGGCGGGTGCATTTTTAAGGCCAGAAGGCATGCGTGTATACTTTAAGTGACCTGGTGGGACGGAGAAGGCAGTTTTGGGTGCGTCTTGCGCGGTCATTTCTATCTGGTGGAAACCAGACACAAGATCGAGAGTAGTGAAGTATTTTCACTATCCCAATTGGTCGAGAATTTCCGAAATATTGGGTATTGGATATGAGTCTCCTATTGTGATGTCATTGAGTTTACGGTATTCTATGACTACTCGCCATTTTCCATGACCAAATGGGTCAATTTTTTTTGGGATCAACCAAATAGGAGAAGATCAGGGAGACGTGGAGTTTTCAATTATTCCATCGCCTACCATTTTTTGTCAATTTGGGATTGGACTTCTTGCTTATGTACTTCTGGAAATCTGTAGGCTTTTGTATTAATAGGAACAGAGGAAGTGATTATTTCATGTTGTAAGGCGGTATTTCATGTTGTAAGGTACACGTTAGTTTATCATTAGGTAATTGAAAAATATCTGAGAACTTGAAACAGAGGTCAAATTATTGATCACTTTCCTAGTTAGTTTAATATGAAACTCGTAATAATTTCAGAACCTCTTTAGTTCGTTCTACAGAATTTTAATTCAATTTGAGGGTTAGACACAGCATTCATTTCGAGATTTGATATCATGCTTGCTACTTTAACTACAGGACACCAGTCCGAATACGAATCATTAAGATATGTTAATCACTTAACATATCTTAATGATTCGTACTCGGACTGGTGTCCTGTAGTTGCCGGCGTCCGCAGGGTAACGTTTTATCTTTTGTGCTTTTTCTGTATTTATTAATACTATTTCTAAGCATATTTCTTCTCTCTACCATTTTTATGCAGATGATCTTCAAATCTATCACCAAGCCAAACTACCAATATCCATGTTCACACGTTCGGACGTACGTTGCCCTCTTGTTTTCTTCGTTTTGTTCACGTGTAAGTCGTAGCAGATATCTACGCTGGAGAGGGAACCTTCCGTGTCGTTCAGATATTCCTCAATTGCACTTTCTTCAGCACAAGACAGGGATTCCTCTTTATCATCAATGTTAGAACAACTACTGAAATCGCTACCCGTTAAAGAATCTCTTGTATTTTGCTGCTGAAACTTATTTAACGTCTCCTTTATTTTGTGAACAAAATCCTGTAGCTTGCCGGGTGAATTCATTTTATATGGATGTATGTTAGATTTTATTTTTTATATCTGAAACAAATAAGTACATTTTTATATTATAGAGCTGATTAAAAGAACTAATATTTTTAACAAGCATGTTGCTATCCATATTATCTATTTTTAATGTTTGAGCACGCATTGTTAGCCTTCAAGTACATCAACATATCACTCACACGCTCTCTTCTTGGACCATAATTAGAGATTATTGTTCACATTAAAATTATGCTTCAACTGCATTCGTTAGAACTACAAAGGTAATGAGTATTTAACCTCAGCCTCAGACCTGAAAAGAACTGGCGAAAGAAATTCAGCGGGACATGTCTTTTTTTTTTTTTTAATCCAATTTTACATCATATAATCAATTATGTGACAAAGTTACTTTTGAAGTAGCCTGGAGCGAGCATTTTATTCCCAAGGCGTGTTATCATTTATGAAATCGTTAATTTGGTAATAACCTAACCTTTAACACACAAACATCTTTTCACAACTTTTTTAAATTGTGAAATAGAACCCATAAAAGAATTACGGACTCGATTCAATCGAGTTACAGGTGCACTAAGATTAAACTTATTTCTAGTATTAATATTATGTATATCCCTTATCTTGTTAAATTAATTAATATTTTTCTTAACATACATAATATTTTCAAAAATGTATCGCGATGCAACGGTCATTATATTGATCTCTTTAAGTATTTCCCTTAAAGAATCTTTAGGGCCTAATTTATAGATTGCACGAATAGCTCGCTTCTACAAGACGAAAATTGATTGAATACCGGCTGCATTACCCCAAAGTAAGATGCCGTAGGACATAATACTATGAAAGTAGCTAAAATAAACAAGGCAAGCCGTTTTCACGTCTCTTAATGTTCTGATTTTTTTAACCGCAAAGGCTGCTGAGCTAAGTCTATTCGCCCATCCATCGATATGAAGTCCTCACTGTAATTTAGAGTTAATGGTGACCCCGAGAAATACCGTTGAATCAACAGGATCCACGGCTTCACCATTCAAAAGTACATCGGCTTTCACAATTTTCGTGTTGGGTGTTCGGAATATAACACATTTGGTTTTTTTACTATTCAAAAGTAAATTATTAGCACTAAGCCAATGTACTATTTTTAAGAGAGCATTATTTACATCGTCATATACTTTTTGTCTTCTTTTCATTTAAAAAATTAGCGATGCATCTGCAAACAATACTATCTCATGGCTCCTTTCAACTGGCACGCTCAGATCGCCATAATTAAGGAAATAAATGAATGAATATTTGAAATTCAGAACGATTCAAGTGACACGGCTCATTTTTTAAACTAAACGACCAAACTTAATATTTTAGGAGGAGAACAAAATTAGTCAACGGCCAAAAATTGTATTCAGAAAATTCTTTAAGCGACAAGTTAACAAAAAAAAAATGGAGAAGATAAAGTATCCTTTCATTGAATTATGTTGATTTCTACGTCGGTTGATACAATAGACTTTAAAATGAGGGTTCAAGCTGAAAACAGTCGGAAAAAATGCTCTGGTTTTAAATATATCTCAAAATGGAACAAATGGTGCTTAGACCAATAATCGTTTCAACCGTCTATATATTTTATAATCTACATTTTTCCTTATAATCTGTTAAAAGATGCCAACTCAGTGTAGCCAACTTAGGGGTATTCCCCCTAAATTTAGGGGGAAATTATTATAAGTTTTATTTATACAGCGAAAAAATGTTTGGGGTTTTTTGGGGGGTCTTAAATTTCGTTCAAAGATTTAAAAAAAAAAACGTATTATCAGTATTATTCATTTATAGCTAGTTAATAGTTTAATTTATCTAAGTAACTTACTTACTTACTTAGCTTCACGCTATATCCCTAGCGCGGTAGGCAGAGAGAACGGAGCGCCAAACGCTACGGTCTCGGCATACCTCTTTCGCCTCGTCCACTGTCATCAACCTCTTCATACATGCCCTCCGGGGGGTCCTCATGCTTTTTACGTGACCTTCCTCCAGTATCGTCGATACTGTGTTTTCGAAGGTCAACCGAGGTCTCCCCCTCCCTCTCTTACCACTCACTTTTCCTTCATAAATCTTTTTTACCATTCTTTCTTCACTCATTCGCTCGACGTGCCCAAACCACCTGAGCACGTTCTTCTTCATTCTCACTGTGACATCCACGCTAGTACCTGCCATTCTGTGTATTTCTTCATTGGACATGCGATCAGATAAACTGACTCCGCATATCCGACGAAGAGATCGCATCTCTACAGCAATCATCTTTCTTAAATTCTTCTTCTGTAATACCCACGTTTCGCTGCCGTATAACAGTGTCGATACCAACACTGCATTGTGTACGGCCAAACGCGCAGCTATGCTGACGTTTCGCCGTCTCAACAATGCAGCTAAGGCACCGTTAACTCTGTTACCGGCAGCGATACGCCTTTCCACATCCATTTCGTATCTACCGTCTCTGCTAAACATACTTCCCAGATATACTACCTCATTCACTTGTTCTAATATCTTATCATTTACACTCACCTTGCAAACTGTTCTTTCTTCATTTCTTTCTAAGTAATTTTAATCATGTATATTAAAATAATTCAAACTAATCACAGGATTAATATAATTTTAACCATTTATAATCATTTCTTGTACTCAGTTATAAAAATAAAAATAAGAAGTTGGAAAATAATATATAGATGACCATTAAAGTAGAAATTTGATTTAATTTATGCATTACTATGACTGGTAATACAATGATGATTATTATTAGACATGTATGTTTTTTTTAATTTAATTTTTAATTTTATTACTGTTTATTTACTTAAAAATAAGTAATAAAATTGTTATAAATATCTGTGATTATTTAAAATAGTAATTATTTAAAAATATTGTATTTACCTCGTAAATAATTCAATTTTAAAATAAATATATCGATGAACATATAAGTATAATCAAAGTTATTAATTTCGTTTCGTAAGTCAGCAATTTAAAATTATATGGGCATGCAACTTTTGACGAAGACATAAGTGGAAATTTCCCTTTAATAAATGAATATTGCCTTTAATTTATAAATATCAAGCTGAATAAAAAAGAATAATTTTCCTTTTTGTTAATTTTGAATATGAAAATGAGTAATAAAAAACATTTTAATTCTACTTAAGCCGTTTTCTGAATTATCAAAATAGTAGAAGCGACGTTTCAACTGCTAACGTGGGGTCTGATTTAGTGCGTGCATACATCTGTTTGCTGTATTAATAACTCGGACTCCTTGTAAGTGTGCTTACCAATTCAACTAGTTAAATATAAACGAATAGAGCATATTTTGATATAAACATGAGTGGAGTATATAGTGTAGTCGATGAAGAGGGTAAAATGCTTATGTTTTAAGCATTTTTCTTAATCGATTAAACTTCAAAATAATGTCGATGCTTTGACCCGTCAGTACTGTAGGCACTAGTCAAGTCAAGTCACATTTAGGGGTTTTTAGGAGTATTTGAAGTCACAGTTAGAGGGGGAAAAATTTCAGGTGTTGGCGACACTGAGCCAACTGTCAAAATAAGTGACTTGTCAAATCACAAAAACTCGCATTACGCTCTTGCATTTTATAAAAGAAAAGCAACTAAGAGTCAACAACCAAAAGTTTATAACTAAGTAATTCAATTTATTACGAAATTAATAAAATGGCAGATAAACAAAAGGTAGATCTCGGTCTGTTGGAGGAGGACGATGAATTTGAAGAATTCCCCGCGGAGCGTATGTGTTGCTTTGTTTTACATTAAACGTACTTACTTAGAAGTATATGTATTTTCAGATTCACGCTGTATCCCGCTCATGTTAGTAGGGTAGACAGAGGAAACTTGGGAACCTAGTGTAAAGATATTCCCATTCTTGCCCCACATTCCACCGAATTAGAGGCATAATAACCTGCCTACTCTGTGTAATAACGGAACTTAACACCGCGCTTTAAGTAGTAACTAAATGAAAATATTTAATATTTCACTTCTTCAAATGGAAATCCAACCCTCAACCAGTCGTGTTCAGAATCACACGTTTGCACTGCTGTGCCACGGCCTTAAGTGAGCCCTGTCTTGGCGCAGAGGCGTAGGTCAAATTGAAGTACTCTAGTCAATGCAGCCGATATATTATCTGTATAATTCACCATTATATAAGAGTAGTACTAAATAACACTTATTAAACCACCATCAAATTCAAATATTTCTAATCAAAATAAGAAGATACAAGCTTCCATTCATTGTTTAACCGACATATAATTTACCACCGAGTCACTAAAATTACTGCCTCAGACCTGAAAAGAACCGGTGTAAGAAACAAAACTGAAAAAAAAAAACTTTTTATGTCATTATATATTATATAAACTCACAGTACTTCACACTTAAGTTCTAATAAACTCCGCTTCACGCTGTATCCCGCACATGGCAGGGTAGGCAGAGGGAACTTGAGAACCTTAACTTGGTAAACAAAACCCATAAATTCAAATTATAACATATAATAGCTTGGTAGACAGAAAGGACCTGAGGACCTACTATAAAGGTTTTCTGTTCAAATTAAATCACTGTCATTCCTAACTTTTTAGTGTGGCGGAAGTTAACGCTGTGCTTTGCCTTGAGAGGCAAAAAAAAATTAATATCTCATTACCTTAGTAGGGATCGAACCTACATCATGTCACGTCTACAGTTACGTGCTAGTGCCTCTGTACCATGACTAGCCTTAATATATGATAATTTGTTTAAAAAATTGGAACTAATGAGAATTTATCAAATTCTTCTCAATTAAAAACAGTGACAAAGATAGTGTCTATAATTGTATATTATGGTTTCTCAGACTGGGGAACAGAAGACGCTGATGACGAGGATGTGTCAGTGTGGGAGGACAACTGGGAGGATGATATAGTACAAGATGACTTCAGTCAGCAACTGCGGTTAGTAGAAATACTATAGTTATCTTTACTTTAAGTTTAAAATACATGTTTTTTTTTTTATATTTTGCAGTTTTTATATAAAAAAACAAAGTTTTGATGGTCTAAATTTTAATTCAAATTATGTAATAATTATACTCATTTTTGATGCCTGTTGTGGCTCAGGGGCACATAAGTGTGATTATATGTGACAGGCACATTGTGTCCCATCTATGCCAGGGTAGGCGTAAGGAACTTGGGAACCTCCATTCAGCCAAATGTTGAGTTGTTGTGAGAATGAAGGAAACAAAAATAACTAAAACAACTTATTCTAATAACAGTCATTGTTTTTACTATTTTTTAAAGTGTTATTCCACACTTAGGAAAGAGAATACTAAATTTAAATTTAACAACTTATAAATGTAGCAGGATTTGAACCCGCGTCTTATGGAAACTGTCCAAGCGCTCTGACCAACTAAGCCATACATTCTTATATGCTATTTCAATTTAGTATTTTCTTTCCTAAGTGTGGAATAACACTTTGAATAAACACGCTTAGTTTTTTAAACTATTATTTATTTTCCCTTTTTACTTTGTTTAGGTGTTTTTAGCATGCGCAGATGCGCTATCTCTATCACTCTTTCGGTGAGTAAGAGAGATAGAAGGATCCGTAAGAGAATTTGTTAATCCTGACGGTTCTCATAATGATGATGTGAAACTATTTTCATATTATTGCATTGTCATCGGTCCTTGATAGAAGTGCAAAATTTCAAATAAATCCAACCGCTGAAACCTGACGGAAAACAAGCTCAAAGATTCCGTTACATAGTCACATACATACATACATACATACAACCCAAGCTAATAAAAGCGTGTTTAAAAACATAGTAAAAATATTAAAGAAATAGGCTTTTCTCTTGCCAAACAATAATTCTTACGAATTGTCAATGCATACTGGAAATTTGTAAAAATCTTCCTGGAGATGCTAACGAAGTTGTAACAAGCGTATAAGAATTTCGATGTAGCTTGATGACAACGTATGGCTTAGTTGGTCAGAGCGCGCGGCCGGTTTACAAGAGGCGCAGGTTCAAATCCTGCTGTGTCAACAGTCATTGTATTATTATTTTTCTGCTTCACTGTTTATCCTACATATGAGAGCATAGCCAGAGGGAACTTGGGAACCTAGAGGAAGTACATCCACAAACAGAATCAAACTCGCAATCTGTCACATAGACTTCTATACCTCAACTTAGGCCCTTTTTTTTTTAAAAGAATTAAGGAAATGAAACCATAAACATCATTTTTTCCAATCTAAGGCCCATTTTTTGTTAATTTTAATTTTAAAACAATATTTGTTTTTGATCTTTCAGTCAACAACTGGAGAAACTCCGGGAGCAGAACAAGTCTTAATTAGTTTATAATTAATCAACTTCATTTACGATTACTTTTTAAATATAATATATAAAAAATATATAGCAACATTGTTTTATTTTGTATTAGTTATATGAACTACTTTTATGAACTTCAAACTATACTCTGCATATTGATATAGGGTAGAGAGAGGGAACCTGGGAACCTAGTGGTAACTACATTGATATTATTAAAGCATTGCCTTTGCCTTCTTTCTACTTCTTTAAGTGCAAGGAAATGAATATATTAAATATTTCCATTCCTTGAGTGGACATTAAACGCACAACCTAACATTTAACAGTCACACGCTTGACTCTTTTATTTAATTTTAAGAAAAAGAAACTATATTTATTCTCCTTAGTTGTGTTAAACCAAATGTTGCAGAAAACTTAGTAAAAAATCACTAATTAAATAATTATATGATTATTTAGAAATAAAAAACTATCTGCCTTGAACCTAATGAGAACAGCCCAAATGCTGTTTTTTTTTTTCAGCTTCACGCTGTATCCCGCACGAGGCAGGCAGAGGGAACCCGGGAACCTAGTGTTAAGACACTCCGTTCCATTTCCGTTACCCACTTTCCGCCGAATTTGAGGCATTGCATGTTGAGTGGCGGAACTCAACGCCGCGCTTTTGCCTTATTACCAGAGCGAAGAAATGAAATATTAAATATTTAAATTGAAAATATTAAATATTTCATTTCCTCGACTGGGGATCGAACCCACAACGTGTCGGTCACAGTCACACTCTCGTGCCGCTGCGCCACGACAGGCCATTCAAATGCAATATTATATATCATTATCCATACTATATATAAGGAGAAATGTATGCAAATAAAAAAAAGAGAACAATTACAAAGATAATTCATTACTATTTATTGGAAAAAATATGTGATTAAAACATGATATATATTTAAAAAAAAAAAAACTTTCGAGTCCAGCTCAAAATACAAAAAAAAAATCAGTATTTTTATTCAATTTACATATTTTAAATCATCTGTCAAATTATTGAATGGCAGATCTTTTTTTTTTTAATTTATATTTTTTCTATAAGCTAAGGCACAAATGTGATTCCATTCGGTTTTACAGACAATTACAATAATTGAAAAAAAAAAAAAAAAACAGTTTACAACAAAAATGTTTTCGCATTTAAATAAATTTTTAATTAATGCCAAAATGAATACAAACAAACAAGAATGAATTTTCACGCAATTACTTATATAAAAATTAACCAGTCTTATTTAAAATCGATCTAACAGACATTGCCCGTTGTACAGCGTAACTAAACGCCGCCCGTGATCTAAACCAGAGCGAGAGACGTTCTTTAACACTAACAAAATATTAAATCACAAAACTTTTCGTACATTTCTACTTAATTATAAAGAAAAAAAATTAAACTACAATATAAAAAAATATATATTTTACAAAATTTAAAAATGAATATCCGCATTCGCCTGGCTCGCTCCGAACTGGTACTCGTTGTCGGTTTGCTGCGGCTGAGCTGTCTCGTCCTCCTGCTCCGCGAAGTACGTGTCTAATATGTGCAGAGATTTTTTGTATATCTGTGGATAGTTACAATATTTTTTTTTTTAATATTTTTTCAGCTTCACGCTGTATCCTACACATGGTTTGAAAAGGCAGAGCGAACTTGGGAACCTAATGTTGAGATCCTACGTTCCGATCCCTCCTCAACGGAGTTCAACGCCGTGCCTTGCCTTGTTACCACAGCAAAGAAAACATTAAATATTTAATTTACTCGGCTTGGGATCGAACCCAGAGCCTGTCGGTTACAGTCACACGCTGCGCCGCTGCGTTACGACAGGCCTCAAGAGATAATGATTATTGTCTACTATAAATGATTCAATTGTAGATTAAATATTTTAAAATATGTTGTATTTCTTTCTTTCCGCACATGCTAGAGTACGCAGAGGGAATTTCAGAACACTCCATTCCATTTTCCTCTTTCTACTTAATTTAACGCATCTTGTTTTTAATGGAGGAACTCAAAGTCGCGCTTTGACTTGTTGAAAGAGATTCAAAATATGACACATTTCATTTACTGTTTCTCGCATCTGACCTTGAACCACGATAGTTCTCTGAAACACTTAAGATATGTGATCTCCCATGTGATTACACATTCACATATGTGATCTCACATCCACAAATGTGATGACACAGTCACCCATGTTATCGCACATCCACACATGAAAGTGTCAATCACCCATGTTATCGCACCTCCACACATGCGTACATAGCACACTGTCACATGTGATATCACATTTACACATTCTAACATGTGATATAACATCCACACATGTGATATCACCTCCACACACATGGATCACATGTTATCACATGTGACATTGCACACACACAAGTATCGACACACAAACATGTGAACATATATGATGACACAGACACACATAAGGTCACACAATCGAACATGTGATCACACTTCCACACAATGAAGACAAATTCACACATGTGATCTCACGTTCACACATGTGATCTCACATTCACACATGTGATCTCACATTCACATACGTGACGACACGTTCACACATGTGATGACACATTCACCCATGTGATATCACATCCACACAATTGTTCACACATCCACACACGTGATGACACATACACATATGTGATCGCACTTTCAGACATGTGATCACACATACACATATGTGATCGCACTTTCAGACATGTGATCACACATCCACATATGTGATATCAAATTTACACATGTGTTCTCCCATTCACTCATGCGATGGCTCATACACACATGTGAGCACACACCTACACACATGTGATACTACATACTCACAAATGATCGTTCATCCACACATGTGATCAACTTTCGCATATGTGACGACACATTCACATATTTGAAGACACATTCACCCATGTAATCACATCCACACACGTGTTGCTACACACACATATCATCACACATCCACAAACGTGATCGCACATTTACACATGTGATCATACATTCACACATGTGATCACACATATGTGATGATACATTCACACAAGTAATCTCATATCCACACATGTGATCTCACATCTACAAATGTATTGACACATCCACATGTGGAGGTGTCACACACCCACACTTGTGATTTCACATCATTGTTTAATATAAATTGAATAATGAAATTACAACACTTAGTAAAATTTATAATAATATCAACATTTGAAATACAATTTACATATTTCTGTACTTTTGAAGGGAGGGGAGACCTCGGGTGGTTTTTGGAAACAGTATCTATGATACTGAAGGAAGCTCACGTAAAAAGCACGAGGACAGAGAGGAGGAGGTGCAGAGACTTTAGACTTTAAGAGTACAAGGTTCAAATACAAAATCACAAGTATATAAAAAAAAGACATCATTTGACAAATAATATTCAAACAGAAACAAACCTGTTCATTTTCATGTTCCTGCAAGGATTCTATACGATCTAATGCGCCGATCTCTTCTAACTTCAGACACAAGGGCTCCACCTGGCCGAACTTGGCGGCGGCCTGCAGCAGGTGCGCCAGCCCGTCCAGCACGACGGCGGCGGCGCGCGCGTCCGGGGCTCCCAGCAGCGCGCAGTAGGGCTCCAGGAAGGACGCCGCCAGCAGCGCGTCCAGCTGCGCCGGGGACCCGCCCAGGCACAGGTTGGTGATCGCCCACGCCGCCTCCTTCTGGCACCTGTGCAGACACACAAACACACACATACACTGTTTATATATTGAAAACTAACATTTCAGCTGAATATTTATACAATAACTTTTAAGACTGATCACAGGTGTCTAACTTAAAAAAAAAAAATAGTTTCCCTGGAGGTTCCTAGGGGACGTTCGGTAATAGCAATCGTACTTATATTAGATTGTAAATATGTTATTAAAAGATTCATAAATTATTTTTTGGAGCCCAAATGACAACAAAGTGTCATAATGAGAACACTACGTTCCTATTAAAACACTTCCACTCCCCACTTTCCCCTTAAGGGGAGATACATATATGCTTATTGCTATATAATATATATATATATATATACATATATATATATATATATATATATATATATATATATATATATATATATATATATATATACATATATAGACATACTTGATATCATCAGCGTTCAGCACGAACACCAGGTGCTCCAGCAGCCCCTTGTCCACCACTTGCTGTATCTGGGGCTGCGTGCCGGCCAGCACGTTGCTGACCGCCCACGCCGCCTCCTTCACCAGCGAGGGCTTGCCGCAGCGCAGCAGGCCGGTGAGGGGCTCCAGGCACCCCGCCTCCAGGCAACGGTCCGTCTGGAATTAATGTTATATGTGTATATTGTGGGTTCGATCACCGCTTGAGGAAAATTAATTTGATATTTGCCTGTCGTGGCGCAGCGGCACAAGAGTGTGACTGTAACCGACAGGTTCTGGGTTCGATCCCCAGTCGAGGAAATGAAACATTTAATATTTTCAATTTAAATATTTAATGTTTGATTTCTTCGCTCTGGTAATAAGGCAGAAGCGCGGCGTTGAGTTCCGCCACTCAACACGCAATGCCTCAAATTCGGCGGAAAGTGGGGAACGGAAGTGGAATGGAGTGTCATAACACTAGGTTTCACTTCTGTTCCCTCTGCCTACCCTGCCTAGTGCGGGATACAGCGTGAAGCTGAGGTGACGTAATTTGATATTTTCTAATTAAATATTTAATGTTTACATTTCTTTTGCTCTGGCGAAAGGGCAAAGCGCGGTGTTGAGCTCTGTTAATTCGGCAGAAACTGGGGAACGTAGTGTCTTAACACTAGGTTCCCAAGTTCCCCCTGCTTACACTGTGTGTACATGTGCACAATACAGAGAGAAAAAAAAATAAAAATATACACATACATATATAAAATTATAGCAAAAATCATCAATTGCCAACGGAGAAGACTGAATTATAACAGTAACTATACTTTCTACCTAAATTAAACATATATCGCGAAACTCAGTATGTTTCATAGAATATATTAACAAAAAAAAAGGATAACAGTTGCCAGTTAAAATAATTAAAAAAAATAAAATGAGCATATAGTTATGAGAGTGTCTTAACACTAGGTTCCCGGGTTCCCTCTGCCTACCCTGCCTAATGCGGGATGCAGCGTGAAGCTGAGAGAAAACCTCTAAAAAGACGTCCAACATACAACCCCAAGGAGGGTTCCTTCCAAGAGGCGCGGATTTTTCTTTACATTTATATATAATGGTTTTTATTAAATTAAATCTTTTGTATATTACAAACTAAGTGTTTAATTTATTAAGTCCTCTAGTTATATACAGTGTGTTCTTCAAAATTACAAAAAAAGGTTTACAATTAACACAATCTTCTTTTTTATCCAACTTTTATATAAAAAAAATGAAAAAAGTTATCCGCAAAAATATACAAAAAACATCGAACCCAGTACTACGGACTTCAACCCTATGACACAGAAGACAAGAGGGCGCAATGCGAGTCACTTGTGTAGTAACAGCTTCCCTAGCCGGGTGATACTACACAAGTTCTTAACATTATACAGCGTGTTCTCTAATATAAAAATACTCCGAAAAATGAAAAAAACCCTTAAAAACTTTTTAATTAATTCATCTATTTTATAAGAGAAAAATATATATATATATACAATTACACAATTTCTTAACATTATACAGTGTGTACTCCAAAGTGAAAATACTCCAAATAATAATTAAAAAAAAAAACCATATATAAGAGAAAAAAAATTGAAAAAAAAGCCATAAAACGTACCTGTACATCGGACCCGGTCAGCATGTTCCCTATGGCACGGAGCGCGGGGGTGCGCACCGCCGGCGACTTGTGTTGAAGCAGCTTCACCAGCCGAGACAGTAAATGTTTCGTATTTTGAACCTCCTCTATACGCTCGTTTGGACCATCAGTCAAGTACGACAGGGCCCAGCATGTGTCCGCTGAAAAAAAAAAATCATCATCATCATCATCATCATCTCAGCCGTGCGACGCCTACTGCTGGACATAGGCCTCCACCAAGGATTTCCACATCGATCGGTCTTGCGCCTCCCGCATCCAGTGGTTTCTGGCGATCTTGACCAGATCGTCCTCGAAGTTGGACTTACCTATCTGGACCATGTGTCCCAGGTATACGTAATTGTCAACAACTTCGAGGGTAGTGTACCCAATAGTAACAGTAGCAGGTACTACATGGGCAGGTTCGACATAATTTTCGTCTTATCCATGTCTAGCTTTAGTCCTGCTCTTTGAGATACACTACTGAGATCTTCAAGCATAGTGTTCATTCAGATCTTGTAAGGTCTCAGCCAGTAGAACTACAATCATCGGCAAAGCGAAGGTGAGTGAGGTTGATGCCGTATCTTTTCCATTCCAGAAGCTTGAAAATATCCTCCAATGCCGCAGTGTACAGTTTCGGAGAAATCACATCTCCCTATCTCACACCTCGTTGCAATTGGATAAGATTAGAACTCTGGTTTTGTTCTCGGACCGACATGGTGGCGTGTTCGTAGAGACACCTTAACACTTCGATATACCTGTAGTCTACATGGCACCTTTGGAGAGACTGCAGCACTGCCCAGGTCTCGATCGAATCGAAGGCTTTTTCACAGTCCACAAACCCCAAAGTTCCATCTGCCTGCCCTGCCACGTGCGGGATCCAGCGTGAAGCCGAGTTCAATTCAAATATTTAATGTTTCATTTCTTCGCTCTGGTAATAAGGCAAAGGGCGGCGTTGAGTTCCGCCACTCAACACGCAATGCCTCAAATTCGGCGGAAAGTGGGCAACGGAAGTGGAACGGAGTGTCATAACACTAGGTTACCGGGTTCCCTCTGCCTACCCTGCTTCGGGCGTGATACAGCGTGAAGCTGAAAAAAAAAAAGAAAAAAACCTAAATTAAATGTATTTACTAACTTACCTAATACATCTTGATCATTGACAGTAAGTAAATCAGACACATAAGGCAACGCGGGGGCTACCAGTTCAAATTTCACTAGGGGATTTTTGTTTCTGAAACAATATACATGTATAAGTAAAAAAAAAAAACCAATACAAATTTATGTCGAGTGGAGATCGAACCCAGAACCTATATCAGAGCGAGGAAATGAAACATTAAATATTTAAATTGAAAATATTTCCTTTCCATTTCCTTGACAGGGGATCGAACCCAGAACCTGTCGGTTACAGTCGCACGCTTGTGCCGCTGCGCCACGACAGGCCTCAACTTCTATATTATATATTATAATTTCTTCTATTATATTTAAAAAACTAAAAAAAAAACCTAACCTGCACAAATTACTATAAGTCCAAGCGGCCGTCCTCAGCTGACTGGCCGGTGTGTTCACCGTCAGGTGAGGAAGGAGAGCTGGCAGGGCTCCCGCGTGCAGCACTATGTCCCGGGGCGAAGCCCCATCCCCAGCTATGTTACCCAAGGCCCAGGCACTTTGTTCCCCTACAATGCCACCTCGAGCCAGGAGAGATATCAGTTTTGGGATTGCCCCGCCCTAGAAATTCAAAAGATTTTAAAGATAATTTAAATTATTTAACAATCAAGCTGCTTACTAAATTTGAAAATTTATAAATGTTGAACAAAGCAGGATTTGAACTCGCGCCTCTTTGGAAACCGTCCAAGCACCCTGACCAACTAAGCCATACATTCTATGACAAATATATCTTACATGAAGTCAAAGCGGGAGTTCCGCAAGGATCAGTGCTGGGACCTTTATCGTATACATTGTATACCTGTGATCTACCAAGCAGCGAGGATTCAAACAAAGCTACATTCGCCGATGACACAGCGATTCTGGCAAGCAGCGAGGATTCAAACAAAGCCTCAGAAATGCTACAATCTGGCCTAGATAAAATAACAAATTGGCTTCGCAAATGGCGTATCAAGGCTAGCGCTGCTGAATCTGTCCATATCACCTTCACCTTGCGGAAAGGCAACTGCCCAGCTGTGAAACTGGAGAACAACATACTTCCCCAACGAGACAGTGTAAAATATCTTGGCATGCATCTCGACCGACGTTTAACCTGGCGCCAACACGTGAAAACAAAGAGAGATGAGCTTAAAATAAGATACAACAACCTTTTGTGGCTCCTAGGAAGGAATAACGAACTCACACTAAACAACAAGCTACTTATCTACAAAGCAATCTTAAAACCAGTTTGGCTATATGGCATTCAGTTGTGGGGGACTGCCAGTAATTCAAGCATTGCAATATTACAACGAATGCAAAACATGATATTGCGCTCAATAACGAATGTTCCATGGTACATCAAACATCGAAGTACATGAACATTTAGGCATGAACACTGTGAAATCGGAGATTACACAAATGACAGAAAGATATAGAGAGAGGCGGGAATGCCATCCAAACAAACTTGCCACTGAACTACTTACTCGTATTTTTACTATGTTTTAAAGTGTTATTCCACACTTAGGACAGAAAATACTAAACTTAAATTTTAAAATTTTAAAAAGCGTATAAAAATTTTGAACGAGATCAGATCATCTCATCATCTCCCTACAGAGATGCTAACAACATCATCTCCCTACAGAGATGCTAACAACATAAATAAGTTGTAACAAGCGTATAAGAATTTCGACGGAGCTCGGTGAGAACGAATGGCTTAGTTGGTCAGAGCGCTGGAACGGTATTCCAGAGGCGCGGGTTCAAATCCTGCTTCGTTCAAAATTTTTATACGCTTTTTAAAATTTTAAAATTTAAGTTTACTTACTCGTAGTTACCAAAAACGCCTCAAAAGAAAGGATGTCTTAATCTCCTGATTACGAGTAGATGCACTCATTGGAGGGCACACTCTACCCGACCGATCGCTCACAAAACATCCGCTAAAAGCTTTTTGCTGATTGCAGATTAGGTTAAAAAAAAAAAAATATCTTACATTAACTACTGCCATAGTGTGATCATGCGTTCCAGAAGCAATGTTAGTGAGGGCCCAGGCCGCCTCAAATTGTAAATCTTGACTGAAAAAAAAAATATATATAATTAAAAAAATATTATTAGTAATTACATAGGGAACATGCAAAGCTAGTTAATTTGAGACATTGCGTGTTGAGTGGCGGAACTCAACGCCGCACATTGACTTGTTACCAGAGCAGAGAGATGAAAATATTATTACATTTCAATTGAAAATATTAAATAATTCACTTTCTCGAGTGAGGATCGAACCCACAACCTGCCATTTACAATCAGACAGGCATCAACAACTTTGATATAATCTTTTTAAAATAACATAAACCTATAAATTAAACTTCTATTAAAAAAACTGATTTGAAGCCACACTCACCACTCATCTCGATCCAACGCATCGACCAAAGGCTTTATGACACCAGCATCTACCATTATTGATATTGGAGGGTTCTGCTCACGGGAGAGCATTCTTCTAGCCGCCCGGGCTGCTGTCGTTTTAGTTACCAAGTCTGAAGACCTGAGGCCTGGGAGTGGAGGACAAGAGATTATACAATGAATCTGGATGTAGGTATTTGGGGCCGAGTGGTCTGATCCACTTAGGTATTGATTGTTACTAGGAAAAAAATTACTGAAACCGTTACACTAAAAATATTTCCAAACTTAAATTTAAAAAGCGTATAAAAATTTTTGAACGAAGCAGGATTTGAACCCGCGCCACTGGAATACCGTTCCAGAGGCGCGGGTTCAAATCCTGCTTCGTTCAAAAAATTTTATACGCTTTTTAAATTTAAGTTTAGTATTTTCTGTCCTAAGTGTGGAATAACACTTTAAAACATAGTAAAAATACTAAAAATATTTCCAAACCAATGTTAAAGAGATATGGAAAATATTTTTAGATATAAAGAAAAATTTTAAAAATAACTCTATGACTAAAGTTACTACCAACTTCATATTGATAAAGCGCTTGAAGGACAGCTAATTCATAAAACTTATTTATGAGCCACCAAAATTAACAAGGATTTGGTTTAAAAAAATTTTTAATTCATTTTATTTATTAAGGTGTTGTGCCAGAAAAACATATAAACATACAGACAAATCAAATATAACACCCTTCTTTATACTTAAGACGTTATATATATCTATATAAAAAATAACATATCGGTAGCAGTGCCCTGAAATAATATTAGTATCTTATTAAAAAAAAAGTTCTAAAATTTGTTTTTTATACTTTATATTTAAATAGATTTTTGCATCATCTAACAATGCACTTTTTACAGTTTGGTTTTGTATAGTAGTGATGTCTCGCTGCGCATTATATTTTACATTTAACATAATTATATTTAAAAAGTTCTAGGGAACTGTTCAATATGATACCTGGCTGCAAATTTTCTAACTGCACAGTACGCCACATGCTTAAATAGCATCTCTACCACCTAGATACACGGAACTCCCGTACTGAGAAGTTCTTAAGAATATCTTTCATCGAGACACAACACAAATGTGAAATGGCCAACTTGCACTTGCATTTCCAGGTCAATATGACATGGGTACCTTCAAAAGTGCATCTACCTGTACGTAAGTGATGATAAAGTATGCTAAAGGTGCGTTTTCAGTCTTTACGGTATATAACAATATTTAACTTTATTTTGAATATAAAGTTAAATATTGTTAATGCAAATTAAAATTTTGCCTTAATTTTGCATTAAAAGTTCACTTTTAATGCAAAATTAAGGGTATAAGTTTGATCTATCTGTGTGTTTATCTATTTAGATACAGATATTTTGATGGACACCTTAGTTCATCAAGGTGTATCTTCTATATTTGATTAGCAGCTTAAAGAGATAAAAGCACTTTACTAAAATAAGCTATCAATATATTTGGTCAAGGGTTAGTTTAAATTTTAAATTTTATGTTATTATATTATTTGTCTTTATAGCACACGAAACAATAAAAAGGGGAAAAAAAAAAAATATCAAGAAACAGAAAAAAAAAGGCATGCAAAAGCGGCCTTATTGCTTCAAGCAATCTCTAACAGGCAACCTTTTTATGTTATTATATTTAGTATGAATGATCTTACTTACATTGGGATTTTTTAAATAAATATATAGCTCAATGGAACATTTTAAGACCTACTTATAATTGATACTCGTTCACTCACTCAGTTTCAAGCAGGGCAGCGCTAGCAAGTTAAGTATTTTGGGAACCTAGGGTTAAGACACTTCGTTCCATTTTCCACTTTTCGCCAAATTTGAGGTATTTCAAGTCGAGTGGCGGAACTCAACGGTGCGTTGTTACCAGAGCGAAGAAACGAAAACATAAGTAAATTTTAATTGTTTTAAAGTATTTTACTCGTATTTCACTTCTTATACCTTGAACAATATCAGTTGGTTTCATAGCCTTTTCCGTCTCCTGTACCTCCTCCCCTGCTTCAGGAGACATGGCCCTTCGCTTGAGTAGTTGTTCATCACGAGCCTGCTTTCTTAGTGAGACGCTTAACTCCGCACGTTTTCTGCGTAACTCCTGACGCGTAACGACAGGTTTTTAAAATTTTATAATTGCTTTATTTGGATTTTTTATGAATAATAGTAAGTTTACATAGAAGATAACAAGAACTGATAACTAATTTACGTAGTAGGAAAATAATGATTAAATCCATTAATATCTACGTTATATACTTTGTAATATAATAACGTAAATATGCAACAATGTACAATTAAAATAATTTACTTAATTATCAATATTTCTCAACAATATAAGGAAAAGTTGAACAAAGAAAATGAAACTTACTGTAGTACCATGTCCAGCATTTTTATAAGAGGCCAATCTGGATGTATGCGTGCGATCACCCATTTTTAATTATATAATATTTACTTTTTAAATAATATTTAAACAAATAATATATAAAATTAAACAAAACTACTAAAATGAATAAAACGTGTATATCGACTGGTCAAATACAAAATTCAAAGATCAACGGCAATTGAATGGCCATATGATAGTAATGTTGCTATAATGAAAATAACAAAAACCGTTCAATAATTATTATAAATAAAATATTTTATATATTTGTTATTTACTGTAATAAAATATGATAAATGTTAATTATTTAGTAAAAAATTTACTTATTTATGATAAATTTATTTAATAACTATTTCATGTCCAAAATATATTAATAACATATTTATTTTCAAAAATATAACCGCACAAAAATTTGATTTATTTATTATTCGTTATATATAAGGTTTTCTTATAAGACAACTTTAAAAAGAAACTCTGAGTTATAATTAATAATTATTTAATATAATCATTGACAAATAAATAAAATATTTAGTGCATTTATTTTTTTAATAGTCATTATGAATTTTCGATAAAGTACAATGAAACATGTGAAATTGTTCTTTTCACGATTGATACATTAATTTATTTATTTTTGTTTTAAAAATACTATATAATGTATATTAAATTTATAAAAAAGCTATAATTATTTCTAACTTTAGTGATGTGCATTGATTATGTAATCGAACAAAATGTCATTATTGACATTGACATTTAGATATCGATTGATATTTGAGATATTATAATATATGTATGTATATATATTTATGTATAGCATTAACTACGTCCTTTATCTCGCTCGCTGTTAATTAATAAAGAGCAGAACAACAAAAAAGTTATACTAATTAATTTCAATATTAACAAAAGCAATAATTACTGATTATCGAAAAATTAGTTGTTTAAAAATTAATATATTAAACTAGTGCTCCTTTCTTATTCTCTTTTATTTTTCACTTGTCAATTACAATACTTTCCAAATCTTATATAAAGTCTGTTTCAAATTACAATGTTAAAATGATTTTAAAAGTAATTAAAAATGTACCTCTCACTTTATTTAAGAGTACAAAGTAAGAAAGCTTATTAGACTTAACTTCATTATTAATCAAACTGCATTGCGACTGCACGAGCATCGAATTAATGCAGACGTACATCTGAAAAAAATGCTGAATAAAATAAGAAGAAGTAGGAGGCGCTTTTACGACAGATATTGAGGTGGGACGGGCTTAGCATGCGCAAAGACGAATTGCCCTACATTATTAACACATTGCACCATTAATAATCATCATAAACTATTCACTTTCATCCATTGACCTTATACAGCATGATGTTTATAAATTAAATTTATTAAAACAAGTTTACAAGCTATAGCGGTTGTATAATTACGCAAAGCGTTACGCCGCTGGGCGTGACATCACAAATCAGTCCGGTCGGCCTGAAGACAACACGTCTGTCATCCCTCTCTGTCTCTCACTTGGTGTTAGACAGAGACGGATAGCGAGCGGGCTAGTGCTGATCGTATTCTGTCGAGGGTGTCGCCATTTTCGTTTTGACGAATATTGACAGCACGGAATCGAGACAGACAGTGGCGCGGCCGACGCAGCGTCTGCCAGACTATTTTTATTTTGATTCTGTATCTAATAACGGATTAAATAATTTTTATTTATACATTTAATTTATTGAGAAGTGATCTAATAAAGTATATACAAAATACAAACCTGTTACTAGTGATAGATTGATAGAGCGGTTTCGATATTTGGTGCTAACCTCTTTCTTTTTTACTTGTGTTTTTGAGAACTGCAAGACGTGATCGATATGTGCAAGATGTATTACAGATGACTCCGCATCGTAACCGAGATCGTGTTAATTATCTGGTGAGTATTTAAATGAAAAATCAACACTTAATTACATTTATGATCGATTGTTCGTATGTTTTATTGTTCTCGTATATTATAATTTAAAATTTTCCAGAATCATTGAGTGTTTAGATGATTTTTAATAACATTTTAAGTGCTTAAACGTCACTAGTTCATTGTTGCGGTAGATCCAGTTTGTTTACGAACTGTCACGGACAGTATACGGCCTAAGATATATTGCCTGGGTTGGCGACTATGCGTGGCGTTATTACGTTTACGAATTTGAACCTTAAGCCAATGCAATAAAGTACAAAATGTTTTTTAAAGTGCCGCGATAACAGCCCGTGGAATTAATTTATCACACGCCGAGCTTGACAAGTTGAAAACATAAATTCGACCTTGACGCACCACGTGGTTTAACTTCGATGCGTTTATGTTTTGTTTCATTATTTTATGTAGATGGAATCGATTTTTTTTTGGGTTTTTATTTAATTTTTCTAATTATGCAAAGAGAGTTACATCACTATTAGTTGTAAATTTATTATTTTTTATTTATAATGACAAGTGTCAAATGTATATTTTTTTGTTGTAATTAATTTAGTTTTTATATAATTGTTTATTAAAAAGGATCTTAAGCGACAATTTAAACTATAAATAGGTAAGAATATATAAATATTATATTTTTATTTTAAAAATAATGGAAAAGAAAATATTTTTTTTATAAATGACATTAATTAATCGTAAGAAAGCTCACAACTAATATGAACAGTTTTTCTATTGTTTTAATGTTTTTTATTCAATTATATGTATTTATTATCGAAATAATATATTAGAAATTTCCAAATTTAATTATTTTTAAATTCACACTTATTTTTACATTAGATTAAAGATTACCTTAATTATTATAATCTTATATGTTTTAGGATTTGGAAATTGATAATAAATTTCAATTACAGATTATCAATGTTATATAACCAATAATTGTTTTTTGATATTGATCTTTAATTAACATTTAAATAATTATAAAATAGTTTTTGCGATTATGATAAAGTTAATATGATTAGTGGTAATTGTAGTACAGTGGCAGAAAGTTTGATTCTGTATGAGCTATAGGTTTGATGCTTGTTCAAAAGATTTAATTTTTTTTTATGTACCTGCTTCAGTAAGATTGTTTTAATGGAGAATGGAATGGAAATGGAGTAAACATTAGGTTCCCATGTTCCCTCTGCCTACATGGGATACAGCTGAAATAAAATATAAATGATATTTCTTTTAACCTAATTTATGTTTGGATATTTTTCAATACATATTTTTCAATATATATTCTCTCAGTAAGATACAATTCTGAGGACTATATTATGAATGTAACTTACTCTCTCAACTCGGCTTCACACTGTATCCTGCTCAATGCAGGGTAGGCAGAGGGATCTTAGAAACATAGTGTTAAGACACTCTGTTCCATGATTTCGTTCCGTTCCATACTTTCCACTGAGTTTGAGCATTGCATATTCAGTGGCGGAACTCAACACCGCGCTTTGCCTTATCAGAGCGAAGAAATGAAAATATTCAATATTTAAATTGAATACATTAAATATTTCATTTCCTTGAGTGTGGGGATCGTACCCACAACCTGTTGTTTAAAGTCACACTCTTATGCTGCTGCGTTACAACAGGCCTCTGTTATATTATTAATTTTGAAAACAATTTCTTTAAAGATTGTAAAAGTAGACTAAAAATGATATAATCATGTAAGGATTTTTCTCTGTGTTTTAGTTCTCGTGTATTGAACATTATATGCAGAGAAAACTTAGTGCTTCAATACTCTGTCTTCCAGAGATTACACAGACAATGTTATTGATCCATAACATACTCGTAGTTTTATATATGGGAAATTGCATTGATTATTTTTAATTTATTCCAGTACATACAATACAAATGTATAAAAATATTTCAATATTTATTCTCTTGCCTAATATCTTTCAAAGGAAATATTTTTGTGTAGCGGAAATTTGTAAAAAATCAGACGATTTTTACAAATTTCCGATAACCACATAAATATGATGTAATAAGTGTTTGAGACTCAGCTTCACGCTATATCACGCACATGACAGGGTAGGCAGAGGGAACTTGGGAACCTAGTGTTAAGACACTCCATTCCACTTCCGATCCCCACTTTCTGCCGAATTTGAGGCATTGCGTGTTGAGTGGCGGAACTCAACGCCGCGCTTTGCCTTATTACCAGAGCGAAGAAATGAAAACATTCAATATTTAAATTGAAAATAGATTAATAGATTAGTCCGTTTAAAATTGTTTCATTTAAAATAAATAATTATATTACTAAGATTTTTGATTTTCACAATCAAAGTAATGATTTTTTTTTCAGCCCCACGTTGTATCTCTCACACGGCAGGGTAGGCAGAGACAACTTGGGAACCTAATGTTAAGACACTCCGTTCCCTTTCTCTGTTGAATTTTAGTCATTGCGTGATGAGTGATGTATATTATATATCAATCCGCTTAAAAGAGTTTAATTTAAAGTTATTGTCTACGAATTTTATAGTAGATATTAGTATAAACTATTTTTTTCTTAGGATTATTTTCACTAAATTTGACACTGAAACCGTAAAGGCGCAGTGGCATAGTTAAGTGTCGTGACGCGACAATCGTGGCTTCGATTCCCACTAGGCAGATTTTTTCTATCATATTTTCTTGCCTTAGGAAGAAGATACAGCGCGGCGTTTAGTTCAATACTTGCCACAATATTTCGGAAATTCACACGCATTTTTACTTGACGGAATGAATTTTCGCTCTTATAAGGGCGGCGTTGAGCGCCGTCGCTTATCACGTAATATCTCATAATTTGTGTTAACACTACATTCGCCTCTGTCTACTTTGCTATAATGCGAACTAAAGCGTGAATCTAAAGGAAAGTGATATTAATTAATTGTCTAATAGTATATCATGACTCCTGTTGTGGCGCAGCGGCACAAGCGTGTTTCTGTAAGCGACAGGTTCTGGGTTCGATCCCCAGTTGAGGAAATGAAATATTTAATATTTTCAATTTAAAATATTTAATGTTTCATTTCTTCGCTCTGGTACAATGCAAACCGCGGCGTTGAGTTCCGCCACTCAACACGCAATTCCTCAAATTCGGCGGAAAGTGGGGAACGGGAGTGGAACGGAGTGTCTTGACACTTGGTTCCTGGGTTCCTTCTCCCTACCCTGCCTCGTGCGGGATACAGCGTGAAGCTGAAAAAAAAATAATAGTATATCAATTTAATCCGATTACTGAATAACTTTAATGCTTAAACTAAAATTAATTTTTGAGATAAGATATTGGGATATATAAGGTCTGAGGTCTATCGTGGCGCAGAGGCACAGCGTGTGACTAAACGACACGTTGTGGGTTCGATCCTCACTCGAGGAAATGAAATATTTCATATTTTCATTGCCTCGCTCTAGTAACAAGACCGGCGGCGTTGAGTTCCGCCACTCAACATACAATGCCTCAAATTCGGCGGAAGGTAGGGAACAGAACGGGGTGTTTCAACATTAGGTTCCCAAGTTCTCCCTGCTTACCATGCCATATGTAACGACGTGGAGAACGGAATGATTTAACTCTGATTGATTGGTCTTTCCTGCCTGCCTTGTTACATGCGGGATACAGCGTGAAGCTGAAATAAGAATCACATCAAGGAAAGCTTAAGATTTCCCTCAGCCTTATACTTTTTTTTTTATTTTCACGCTGTATCCCGCACATAGATAGCATAGCATAGTAATTAAAAATTAATACAACAATGCAAGCGTAACTGATCATAGATTTAAATAGAAATAAATTAATAATAACAACTATTTTTGTGTCAATAGATATGAAATATAATATTTTGCGACGCAAAAATAGGGATGTTATATGTTTGACCTGTCTCTATTTGTCTATGACACCTTAGCTCCTTAATGAATATGAAAGAATTGATTTAATGTAGTTTTTCATAACAAAATATATAATTTTGGTTATTTTTGAAGTGAAAACTTCTTTAGGCGCGTTGAGCGTTTTGGTAGAGGGTAAAATCCTCGGTTCGCGTCACCGACATGCTAATGATAATAGTATATCTATCGCTATGGAGACCCAGACTAGCGCACGCGCAGTAGCCTGTGTACACGTATACACTAATACATCGACTATTTCTGACTGTATTATGTGCGCGTTGGACGCTTTTTGGATAAGTATAATTTTGTGAGTCACGACGAATGATGTAAATAATGAAAATAATGTTCAAACTTGAATTCATTGAAATTCGTGTAAATATAAATACTATGTATAATTAAGATAATTGTATATTAATTATTTTTTCAACCACTTTGTATTTATATTTTGTTCATGATTTGTTTGACCCATCATATGTAACTAATAAATAAAACATAAAAAAAAATCATATAATTTTTGCATATAGTTTTAATTACTCTCAACCTAATAGTTCCGTTTTCATTTGTTCATTTTAAATGAGAAACAAAAATGCACTGGATTAATCGCGTTAATGATTTATAAATATCTTTGGAAACCCGATGTTTTCTAAATTATGCTCACACGCGGTAGACTGAGATGGCATAACTCTGTCAGTTGATATAGGTAATTGTTATATCAAACTACCGCCAATGATTTATTATTTTGCCTCGCGTAGTTTTTTCTCGGTTTTTAATTAAAAGTTTCGTTCATAGCGGTGTTTCTTAGATATGTTTTATGACTATCAGATAAGTAGTTTGACAGTTTCATGTACATTACCGCTTCATACGTTTTTTTTTGAATCAGAACTTTTTAATTTTTTTTGTCTTAGAAAGTCTTTTTCTCGTTTTGTGTTTCTGTTTTTCTTTTCGTTTATTATTATTATTATTATTCGTGTGTAATAAAGAGAAATTAGTTAACAAAATTGTTTTTTTTTTTTTATAATTCTTAATGTTACTTAGATAATGTCTAATGGACGTCTTATCAAATTATGATAACATATAACGGCCGTAATCTGTAAATATTTTCAATTTTATTTCTTTTTGTATTCATGAAAATGTTGTTTTTTTTTGCTACCCAAGTGATATGGTCTAAAATAATCCATCTTCTAAGATAATCTTTAGGTGTGCTATAATACTTAAAAAAAAAAAATAAATAAGAGGCCTATCGTGGCGCTGCGGCACAAGCGTGTGACTGTAACCGACAGGTTCTGGGTTCGATCCCCGGTCGAGGAAATGAAACATTTAATGAATTTCATTTCTTCGCTCTGGTACAAGGCAAAACGCAGCGTTGAGTTCCGCCACTCATCACGGAATGCCTTAAATTCGGTGGAAAGTGGGGAACAGAAGTGGAATGGAGTGTCTTTACACTAGGTTCCCAAGTTCCCTCTGCCTGCCCTGCCATGTGCGGGATATAGCGTGAAACTGATAGAGAGAGAGACAGTAAAAACTGTTTTTCAAATATTTTTAAAATACTATAAATCCACCTCTTAACACTCAATGCCTCAAATTGGGCGTTAAATTGGGAAGCGAAGGATTCGCGGGATACAGCGTGAAGCTGAGCGAGTTTGTAAGGAAAAATTGTTTTTCATGCTTTAAGTAAAAATATATGTTGAAATCTGTTTACAAATTTTGTATTTTAATCGAAATTGAAAAAAGAATGATCGTTTCGCCAGCATTAGTTCGACTGAATTGGAAATGTTGCTGTAACTTTTTATTAATCATCTTTCTCTCGTTACAGAGTAGTTAGATGTAGGTAGGGTAGAGAGAATTCTAGTTAAACCCTTCATTCAGTCTCTCCTTAACCTTCCTTTAGAGGCACTTTTAAAAATGTATTATTTACCATTGATTTTATTATATGCCATGTAGAAGACATATACACGCGTAGTTAGTGATGAGCACACTGTTATCACATTACCTTGTAAAACCTCGTGGAAAGCATCATCCAGGCTTCAGCTCAGGTTCTGATTGGACATAATACCATAACTATCTGGCATTATGTCCAGTCACAAGCTGATTTGCCCATTGAGTAGTGGCTAGTGAAGGTTGTCATCCACACTCTAAGATTAACTTGACTTTCAATTTTCATGTTGAATGTCTAACTACAAGAATGTACTTCCACATCGTAGAGAAACGTATGTAATTTTTTTTTTTAAATATCTGTAAAATATTAACATTTTTACTATTTTTTAAAGTGTTATTTCACACTTAAGAAAGAAAATACTAAACTATTGCCAACAACATTAATGAGTTGCAATAAGCGTATAAGAATTTCGACGGAGCTTGGTGAGAACGGATGGCTTAGTTGGTCAGATCGCTTGGACAGTTTTCAAGAGGCGCAGGTTCAAATCGTGCTTCGTTCAAAATTTTTATACGCTCTTAAAATTTAAGTTTAGTAATATGTATTGATAACAGATATCATTGTTAACTTTAGATGTGGTATGTATTGTACACGTGATGAAAGATCTGAGTGGCAAAATCTTGTTCTCCCCTTACTGAGACATTTAATGTTTCATTCTTTTATATTTTAACTAAACACGTGGGCCGTATATCTCTTTAAATTTTCTAAAATTATCAGCCTTAATTGTATTTTGTTTTTATCTGCCGCTTTAGCTTAGCTTATAACCGTACATAACTATCGATAGATATTTAATTCCATTCCATTAATAAATTGGTAATAAGGCAAAGCGCGGCGTTGAGTTCCGCCACTCAACACGCAATGCCTCAAATTCGTCGGAAAGTGGGAAACGAAAGTGGAACGGAGTGTCTTAACACTAGGTTCCCGGGTTCCCTCTGTCTATCTTGCCTCGTGCGGGATACAGCGTGAAGCTGAGAGAGAGAGAGAGAGAAAGAGAAATATTTAATTCCTATAAACTGTTAAATTTAAAATACCATACAAGATTCCCCGGCATCCAATTTCTATGTTTCAACCACCGTTCCGTACCACTGTGTTTGATAATATATTATGATTTAATACATGGCTCACAAGCGAACCTACAGATATTTTCTCCCTTTAACTCCTCTTAAACTCCGGTTTCGTGCACTCCCTGATTGATAAAATTCCCAATTAGATGTGTGTCATAGGTGTTATTCTCTGTTGTCTATAATAAAATAATCATTAGTTTTTTTTTTTTTTTTCAGCTTCACGCTGTATCCCGCACTAGGCAGGGTAGGCAGAGGGAAAGGAAGTGAAACCTAGCGTTATGACACTCCGTTCCACTTCCGTTCCCCACTTTCCGCCGAATTTGAGGCATTGCGTGTTGAGTGGCGGAACTCAACGCCGCGCTTATTTAAATTGAAAATAATAAATATTTCATTTCCTCGACTGGGGATCGAACCCAGAACCTGTCGGTTACAGTCACACTCTTGTGCCGCTGCGCCACGACAGGCCTCGAATAATAAAATAATCATTAGTTAAAAACACACTACATATAAATTAAATATGTAAATATTAACTTGGATGTCTTACATAGATGTATTGCATGTTGTACACGCCTGTCAGTGGCATATATATTAGTTAAGACTTAGATATTTAAGTTTTTTTTTGTGTGTGAATGCTGTATATGTTGTGCTGTTGGTGTGTCTAATAAAATAAAAAAAAAAAATTTATTGCTGGAAGATACTGTACTAAAATTGTTTAAAAAGAACTCAATTATGTAAGAACGTTTCAAATGATACACTGTTAACGGCTTACGCCGGTATACTCTACCCGTGACCACGGACTACTGTGAAGTGTTCGTAACGTCGGGTTTAAAAATATGCTGTGTTTCATTTAAAATGTGTAACAATCGCGTAAATCAAAGACATTATTATATGTAAGAACAGTTTCGACTGAGATTAACCGCTTAGTTATCATAAAATACAGAAAATACATATTGTATTTATATATAGAAAGGTTGGCTCACATCAACTCGAGTGATACTTTTTAAGTATTTTTCAATTCCTTCTGCTTAAAGCAGGTCAGAGTCAGAGGGAACTTAGACGTTCCGACATATTTCGCGGATTGGATAAGCGAGCATATAATAATAAATCTAACGTATTAATTTTTTTGGAGTAGGAAATGAAGTGACATCCAAAGACCTTACATAGTAAGACTCACATTTCACATTCTACACCATAACAACGTTGACAATTTCAAAGTAACAAACAAAAAATAACTTTCAAAACACCTCTCCCAAGTGTGGAATGGATTTAAAAATGTTAGAAACAGATCTTTTATATTTATATAAGTACACATTAAGTTTAATAAAGCAAACGAGCTTTTAGAAGACAAGCCCAATTAAATGTTTCATTTAAAGTTTTCCAATTTAGTTAGTGTTAAATAGTCTGTGGTTCGAAATTTACTTGAGTTTGTATCTATTTCAAAAGTCATAGTTAGGATATTGACATTTGAAGTGTCATTTACAGCGAGTACAGATTTATACTAGGTGTATTCTCAATCTGTCACGTTGACATCCCAATCTTGAGCCTTTTTGCCTTTGCCACCCTGTTGGCCTATGGTTTAAGCTGGGTCTCTCCCGGGCAACCGAACTAATCTAGCTAGGCTATCTCAGTTGGCATATGCTCTTCATTCCCCTGATTACCCCCCGGGTTATCTCCGGGTTACCGGCCTACCCAATGACGCTCCCAAATTAACGGATGCCTTGAGAAATCACAGCCAGAGGTACACATGCCCTGAAGCCGATTCCGCGGGTAGAGCAGGAGAAAAAGATCTTCAACATGTCATTGGTGAAGAGATAATGTGTTCAGCTGGCACACTTGAAACGTATAATATATATATATATATATATATATATATATATATATATATATATATATATATATATATATATATATATATATATATATATATAAAATAAAAAATAATAATAATAAGTAAAACATATTTTTTTAATTCAATTTAGAATAATGAGAAAAAAGTATGGATTGTCTCACACCGGATTATAATTATTTTGGCATTAGCGCTTAGTGCTCAACTGGTACGCTTGGAACGCCATTAAACAGAAAAATAATTACACTCTCTCACTCTACTCGGCTTCACGCTGTATCCCGCACATGGCAAGGTAGACAGAGAGAACTTGGGAACCTAGTGTTAAGACACTCCGTTTCACTTCCGTTCCCCACTTTCCGCGTAATTTGAGGCATTTCATATTGAGTGGTGAAACTCGTTACCAGAGCGAAGAAATGAAAATATTAAACAATTAATTTGAAAATATTAAATATTTCATTTTCTCGAGTGGGGATTGAACCCACAACCTGTCGTATGAAGTCACACGCTTGTGCCGCTGCGCCACGACCTGCCTCAGGACAATAATGATAGATTAAAAAATATATATAATATCGAAAATAATAAATAAAAGTAATTAGCATTGTGTAGATTATAATATGTAATGTTTTACCTTATCGTTAAGATAGCAATCTCTAATAGGCGGGACTAAGACAGGAAATAGGATATCAAAAGATACGATAAATGTATTATTGACGTTTTCTCGTTATCATGTCATTAATTATATTTAGGCGTGTATAAAACATAACAATGGTTTATATTACATATTAGCAGGGTAAGCAAAGGGAATCTGGGAACCTAGTATTATGTCCCATCGTTCCCAATAAGACACTACCGGTAAGTAAAAAAAACGTCGGAAAGTGGGGCTTTCCGACGTTTTTTTTTTGGTATTGTGTGTTGAGTGCTGCAACTCAATCTAGCGTTTCGGGAGCTAACCCACAACTGACTTCTGAAAATATTTTTATTACAATTTCATTTTATAATCCTTGTCTACTGACTGTCTTTGTCTACTGTCTGTTTTTTATCAAAAACCGGCGTCCAATAAATAACAAAATTTAATATCAACTTGGAAACTTCCAAACCACTGACAAATAATATTATGAAAGAAAAGAAAATTTTTAAAATATCATCCTTGCAGAAACCGAACGCAAAATTTAACGCTAAAAAGACTTCCCGCTAAAAAAGCGCTTTGACAGCGAAAAAGGCGGGAACGGCCGCCATTACCGACAAGTGACGCCGGCCAGTATAATTGGTTAAGTCTATATATTATATATTCCAGTTCAACCTCAAGATATTGCTTCTTCCTGGAAATTTATTTAGTTAGTTGAGCTGTTTTTATTGTTTTTTAAATATTTAGCGACTTAACATTAGGTTCCCAACTTCCCTTTCATGTGCTGGATAGTGTGTAGCTGTGTATTGGCAATGTGACCAATTTACTTAATATAATTTACTTAATTAACTTCACGCTGTATCCCGCACGAGGTAGGGTAGGCAGAGGGAACTTGGGAACCTAGTGTTAAGACATTCCGTTCCACTTCCGTTCCGCTGAATTTAAGGCATTGCTTGTTGAGTGGCGGAACGCAACGCCACGCTTTGCCTTATTACCAGAGCGAAAAAGTGAAACATTAAATATTTAAATTGAAAACATTAAATATTTCATTTCCTCGACTGGGGGTCGAACCCAGAACCTGTCGTTTACAGTCACACGCTTGTGCCGCTGCGCCACGACAGGCCTCAACTTATAATATATATTTAATAAACTACTATAATTAATATATTATATATATTTAATAGACATTTTTTTTTGTTTTTTCTTTGATTTAAGCTGTTCCCTAGTGTTAAGACATTCCGTTCCTATTTGACACTAAAATTCCTTCTGCCGATTACCATTATTGAGGGGCAGAACTCAATTCGGCGCTTTTTTATATCAGAGCGAAGAAATAAATATTAAATGTCTAAATTCCTCAAATTGAGATCGAATCCACAACCTGTCGCAATAAGTTACACGTATGTGCCACTGCGCCGCGACTGGCCTCATAATAGTTACTCACTCAGCTTTACGCTGTATTCTGCACATGGCAGGGTTACCAGAAGGAACTTGGAGACAGACACTCTGTTCCACTTCCGTTTCCCACTTTCCGCTGAATTTGAGGCATTGTGTGTTGTGTGGCGGAACTTAACGCCGCGCTTTGCCTTGTACCAGAGCGACGAAATGAAACATTAAATATTTAAATTGAAGATATTAAATATTTCATTTCGTCGAGTGGAGATCGAATCCACAACCTCTCAGTTACAGTCACGCGCTTGTGCCGCTGCGCTGCGACAGGCCTCAGTCTCTCATTATAGGTTAATATATAATATAACGAATCTGTCGTAGCGTTGGCAGCTTGTGGGATAGATCCCAGTCGAGGAAATGAAATATTTAATATTTTCAATTTAAATATTTAATGTTTTCATTTCTGGTAATAAAGCAAAGCGCGGCGTTGAGTTCCGCTCGATACACAATACCTCAAGTCCAGCGAAAAGTGAACAACGGAGCGAAGTGTGTCTTTACACTAGGTTCCCAAGTTCCATCAGCCTACCCTGCCATATGTAGATAAATCTGAGTAAAAGTTAAATATTAGCAGGCAGCGAGACAGTGCGAAGGGTTAGGAAATCTTTTCATACTTGACAGAACGAAATACTTTTTCCGCCGTGTGATTCCGGCTTAGAATAGAATGACCCTGGTACTGATGGTGTCGTAGGAGGCGACTAAAGTGCGTGTGGTAGAGTCACGTTGCCAGCAATGAAAACACACATTAGCAGACTCGACCGGATTGTTACCACCCTCGACTTTTAAGACCGGCGTTAAGTAGTGACTATGGCCACTGCGTTTCGCATTAGGTAATGCCGGGCCCCGGTGCCCGTCCACCTTAAAGACGGGCAACGCTCCTGTAGCTCGTCTGGTGCTACACGGGGCCGTGGGCGACGGTGATCACTTACCATCAGGTGACCCGTACGCGAGTTTGCCCATAAAAAAAAAAGAAACTTTAATTTTATCCTTTTGGTAACAACGCAAACCTACGTAAGGAACCAAATGCCTTACAATTAGGTTCCCTTTGCAATTTCAATATAGAATAAATAAAGTATGAGGTTGTATTTTTTATCTAAAATAATTGTGGAAAATTCTTTTTCCAACAAAACACGTTTTAATTTTAGATTTAGTTTTCTTATTTATTTTTTTATACAAAAATATCAAAGATTAACTGTCGGTGTGCACTCTTTATGCAAAACACCCACTAAGCCAACTTAATTAAAAGAAACAAACTTGAAATACTCGACCGTTTCTAATTAGAACTAGCTGAGGCACGTGACCTGTTTCTATTTTTTTTTTTCTATTAATCTCTTGCAATTTGGTCTTTGAGGCCTTCGTGGTGCAGTGGATAAGCTTCTGACTGATTGAACGTTGTAGATTTGAGTCTCACGAGGGGAAGATTGTTTAAATAACTTTCATTTTGGATTTTGGGTATTACAGAAGAAGAATGTAAGAAAGATGATTGCTGTAGAGATGCGATCTCTTCGTCGGATATGCGGAGTCAGTTTATCTGATCGCATGTCCAATGAAGAAATACACAGAATGGCAGGTACTAGCGTGGATGTCACTGTGAGAATGAAGAAGAACGTGCTCAGGTGGTTTGGGCACGTCGAGCGAATGAGTGAAGAAAGAATGGTAAAAAAGATTTATGAAGGAAAAGTGAGTGGTAAGAGAGGGAGGGGGAGACCTCGGTTGACCTTCGAAAACACAGTATCAACGATACTGGAGGAAGGTCACGTAAAAAGCATGAGGACCCCCCGGAGGGCATGTATGAAGAGGTTGATGACAGTGGACGAGGCGAAAGAGGTATGCCGAGACCGTAGCGTTTGGCGCTCCGTTCTCTCTGCCTACCCCGCTAGGGATATAGCGTGAAGCTAAGTAAGTAAGTAAGTAAGTTTCATTTCCCCGCTCTGATGACGGAAGTGATGTTTCGTTGTAAAGAGTCACTCAGTCAGCTTCACGCTGTATCCCACACACGGCAAGGTTGGCAGAGGGAACTTGGGAATCTAGTGTTAAGACGCTCCGTTCCAATTCCGTTCCCAACTTTCCACAGAATTTGAGATATTGCGTGTTGAGTGGAGAAGCTCAACGCCGCATTTTGCCTTGTACCAGAGCGAAGAAATGAAAACATTAAATGTTTAAATTTAAAATATTAAATATTCCATTTCCTCGAGTGGGGAATGAACCCACAACCTGTCGTTTACAGTTACCCGCTTGCGCCGCTGCGCCACGACAGGGAATGAAAAAAATTTAAACGACAACTCGTTTTAATATACTTTGGCACTCCCCAGAATAGATATCGAACCTGTAACTACCACGTACACTCAGACACTTAACTGCAAATCTAGATAATAACTATAAGAAAATGGCTTTCTTTCAGCACATTTAATATTAATATTCTTTCTTAACACAATAATAGTCGACATTTTTAAATTTAAATGTCAATGGTTTATTTTTTTAATCTGTATTGTTATTCAAAAGTACAGATTAAATAGAAAATATATACACGTTTTGTTGAAATCGGCCAAGCCTTTGTTATTACTTAATAGATAAAAAAATATTTTTAATCTGCCTCAGTTCGAACTGGCTACTTCCGCAGGCTTTATCAGATTAGCAAGAACAAAAGGCGAGTAATTTAGAAACACGAGAATCTTCTGCTTTTTGTCAAAACGCTTATTAAAGCCTCTAATTATTGTAAAATGGACTTTATTTTGTATAGAAATAGAAGTATTTTTTCCATATTTCAAGTGTTTTATATTTAAACTGGACATTTCTGGGACCAACAATTTTCTTTAAGACAACTCCCTAATGATTTTTGTTCTAAAGGTTTTTGTTTTTAGAAAAAAAAGAAACTAAGAAATAATATTGTTCTTGGCGCTATTTTAATTGATTCAATATTAAAAAATATTAAAAATTTGAGGCCTGTCGTGGCGCAGCGGCGCAAGAGTGTGACTGTAACCGACAGGTTCTGGGTTCGATCCCCAGTCGAGGAAATGAAATATTTAATATTTCAATTTAAATATTTAATGTTTCATTACTTCGCTCTGATAATAAGGCAAAGCGCGGCGTTGAGTTCCGCCAGTCAACACGCAATGCCTCAAATTCGGTGGAAAGTGGGGAACGGAAGTGGAACGGAGTGTCATAACACTAGGTTTCACTTCCGTTCTCTCTGCCTACCCTGCCTAGTGTGGGATACAGCGTGAAGCTAAACAAAAAAAAGAAGAAAAAAAAAAGAAAAAAGAAAAAAAAAAAAAAAAATAAAAAAAAAATAAATAAATAATAAGTGTAGCTTGAATTGTATATTTTTTTTTTTATGAAAGATTATGGCTAAGCCTAAATTTGCTTATTTGTTTGTTATTGTTCATACAAAATATTAGAATAGTGGCTTTGAGATGTTTCCCCTCACGTATAGATATCGGGTGGAAAGAGAAGGATGGAGGTTCTGAATACTAAAAATAAGCGTTTTTCATCGATACCATTAGACATATACTAAATGCAGAGAGTACTGAGAGAGAAAGAAATGAAACCTAAGTAGGTTGTGGTTAGCCAAGTACAGCGTTGGGCTTGAAAACACGTTTGCTTTTTTTCTTAAAAGAATATATAATAAATGTTTTGCTACAAATTCTATAAAGGTGCTCGGAAACACAAATTTATGTGGGTTAACTCGAGTGGTTTACTAGTGATCTCTGAAGAGTTCTTCTATATCCTGGCTCCATCATCAGACCAGCTCGTTGGTACCATACTATTGTATTGTCACCGAAGCTAAGTGTGGCCAAGTTTCATGATGATCCAAATACCATAAAGGAGTTAAATTCAGTTTCTTAGATTTAATGAAATAGTTACAAATTGACTAAATAAAGGCTTCACCCTGTTGCTCTTATAAAGGAGGGTACTATAGGGAACCTGGGACCCTAGTGCTGAGACACTACGTTCCTATAAAACACTTTTGTTTATCCTTTTCACCGAATTCAGGAAGCAGTTGTTCAGTGGCGAAACTCTATACCACGCTTTGCTTCACTACCAGAACGAGGAGATTACAATATTAAATATTATATTTCCTTGACTGGAGATCGAACCCACAACCTGTCACGTGTATAACATGCCTGTTTTGAGTTTCATATTTTGGCCAAAGAGAATTTGTATGCAGATGGTTTCCCATTTTGGTTAAATTTCCGCATCTTATCAAGCTTTATGAAAGTATAAGGGGAAAAATAATGTTTTCAGTAGTTAGTCGCTTCTACTGTACATGATGGTTACAGGTTCGATGTCCTCTTGAAGGGAAACATATTGTTTTCATTTCCTCTTTCAGGTAACAGTAATTTTTCCATACATTCACGTGTTAGTTAACGGAGTTAAACTCAACGCTGAACTCCGTTAATTAACACGGCAAATTTGTTTGGTTGGGAACGGAGACTTAACATTAGGTTCCCAGGTTCCATCTTCTTACCCTGTTATATGCGGGACTGTTAAGCTAGAAAATAAAACATTACAAATCTGAACGTAAAAGTTGGTAAAGATTTCTCGAATATATATCTTCTAGTGAAAGCACAAATTGATGACTTCTGTTCCAGACTTTATGTACGTGGATAGGATTCTTATCTCAGATAAAGATACCTATTCAATACTTTGGATCTTTCAACCATTTGCTAAATCCCTTGAAAAGTTAAAATTTAGCAAGATAAGGTCGTCTTGGCGTGGGTTTGATTGTAAAGGCGATGGTAGTCGGTTCAGTCCCCGTTTGGGAATGTTTTTTTTTTAAATAAAGTTTCCCCATTTGGAGATAAAGTGCGGCGTTGTGTTCCACCGCTCAGCATGCAATGTCTCGAAAAATTGATCAGTGCGTGGGGAACGTAGTGTCTTAGCGTCAGGTTCCCTGTACTTTTTTAGATATTAGTTTTTAGAAACAGAACGAGAAAAAAATACATTTGAATTTTAATCTTTGTTACATCCAGGCTCACCTTATTAAATATAAAATATTAAATATTTTTTGACTGGCTATCGAACCCGTAACCGGCGACCGCCGTATCAGATACCGCAACTGCTCCACGTTGCGATCTAACAATGTGACATGCTACATTCATTCTCAACGCTAAAATTATTGAATACTCTTAAAGTTTTATGTTAGTGTCAAAAAGATTTATTGGTTTTCCTGTTTCATACTTCATGGCTTTATAGTAAACTAGATGTCGCCCGCAACTTTGCTAACGTAGAATTTAAGATTTTTTTTAGCTTTACGCAGTATTCCGCACATGGCAGGGTAGACAGAGGAAACTTGGAAATCTTGTGTTAAGACAATCCATTTCCCACTCAAAACTTGAAGACTTAAAAAGGAAAATTCTGACTACGTTTCCTGAGGAAGTTTGGTTAATTTTGTCACAATGCCATCACTTCCTAACTTATCTTCATATCTAAGTCCAGTAGTATCGTTTGTGCGTTGTTTATTAGCCATTTCGTTGCGAAAGAGAGATATAAATTTTATATACCAAGGTTATATGTTCCATGAAATGTTAATATTATATAAAAAAATAAATAAATCCTAGTCTAAAGTATAAGTGAGTGCTATTATGGATTCCGATTTGTTCTTGAGGAGTTGCGTGTTGAATGGCGCAACTCAACGCCGCGCTATGCATCGGTAAGTAGGGGGAACCTAGAAATAAAGAATAGAATAAGAAGAATTTAAGAAAACTCTCCGTTCCCTACTGACTACCCAATTCTGAAAATATCGCGTATTAAATGGCAAAACTTAACGCCGGAGTTTGCCTTATCATAAAAGAAAGAAAGCTCAAGCAATGCACTTCTCCATGAGATGCGATCTCTTCGTAACAGTTTATCTGATCGTATACCCAATGAAGAGATACACAGAATGGTAGGTACTAGCGTGGATGTCACAGTGAGAATGATGAAGAACGTGCTCAGGTGGTTTGGGCATGTTGATCGAATGAGTGAAGAAAGAATGGTAAGAAAGATTTATGAAGGAAAAGTGAGTGGTAAGGGAGGGAGGGGAGACCTCGGTCGGCCTTCGAAAACACCGTATCGACGATACTGGAGGAAGGTCACGTAAAAAGGAAGCATGAGGACGCCCCGGAGGGCATGTATGAAGAGGCTGATGACAGTGGATGAGGCGAAAGAGGTATGCCGAGACCGTAGCGTTTGGCGCTCCGTTTTGTCTGCCTACCCCGCTAGGGATATAGCGTGAAGATAAGAAAGTAAGTAAGTTATATCATGATTGCTATTGTAGTGCTCAAAAAATAAAAAATGAAATGAAACAAGTAAATTAACATGCAAAATAATAATATTCGCTCCCAAATATCACAACCAAAGCATCAATACTTAGTTGCCAATAACACAATAAGATACAAAGAAAAAAATAAAACAAAATTAAAACTACCCGCGAACGTGTTTCAAATACAAGTGTTTCTTTTTAATACAACAGCAAATTCAAATTTGAACTCGCTAAGGGAGGCTGGAGGGTATCGATCTGCCCAATCGCTACCCCTATACCTATTTAGGGAAGAGGAAAATAGTTGACTTCCTATAGCCATTTCATCTGTAACGGGGATTCCCTGAAACAATGTCAATTTGTTTTTGTTATGTTTTTCCCCTCTAAATATCTATGTTTTGTTATGATTAGAGTAATTTAGCTTAACATTTTTTTTTAATAACGA
Organism: Eueides isabella; assembly: GCA_019049475.1. Lineage (NCBI taxonomy): Eukaryota > Metazoa > Arthropoda > Insecta > Lepidoptera > Nymphalidae > Eueides > Eueides isabella. Next base: position 4,933,171 of record CM032412.1, on the reverse strand, counting down.
TATTATGGAAAGGACAATTGTGAGATGCTGTTTTTTTTTTTTTTTTAATTTTATTCTGACGTCGAAGTTCCGCAAATTTATTAACTATTTTTTATCTGTGATGTACCGAACTAATTATATAATGGAAAAGTCCAGTCTTTCCTGAGATTATCACGTTGAATCAACCAAAAAAAAGCTAAATAGCCTAATATTATTATAATAAAGATGTCGAAAAACTAATTTCTAATTTTGTTGAATATTTTATATAATATTTATTAATTTTGTTCAATATTCTATGGCCTCGCGGCACAAGCGGACGTCTAAACGCCACCATTGTGGGTTTTTAAGGCAAGGCTGCGTATTATATCTATTCCACTCGGGGAAAAGAAATATTACCTCGCACTTTGCCTTGTTACCTTGTTTAGAAGAAATGAAGTTGTTAAATATTTAATTACTTCAAGTGGGAATCGTACCTACAACCTGTCGATTACAGTGTCACGCTAGTGCTATTGCGCCACAACACACCTCAATAGGCATACTGCATATGTTATTATGAATCCGCTACATACAAATATATTTACCTGACCACCACGGAGCTCGAGGGACAAGAATATTTGAGTATAATAAGGCAGTTTTTGGATACATCTCGTATTCTAGGGAAGGAGCGTACAACTCAATATTTGAGCAGATGTTCTTTTTGGGTGGCGCGAAAATGTTATTTTTATGCGACCTACATGGAAATGTTGCTTGCTAGTGATGTTCTTTTTAGAAAGTGTTGTGATACGATATTATATATCTCAAAAAAGATAAAAATGACTATCGTATAGTATCGTATATAAATTTTGTTTTAAATTTTGTTTAAATGTATGTATTTACGAAGTCAAAGAGTAAAGAGCGTAATTAAATATTTTATTTTCTTGAGTGAATATCGAACTCATATCCTGTCGCGTATACTGTATATTCAATGTTCTACTAAAAAAGATATTTATGAAAAAAAGTATTAAAAAAAGTAAAATGAAAAAAAAAAATAGATAAAAAGTTGAACTCTATCCTTTTTATCGACTTCATAATATTAAACCTCAGCTTCACGCTGTATCCCGTATACGGCAGGGTAGGCAGTGGGAACTTGGGAACCTAGTGTTACGACACTTCGTTTCGTTACCCACTTTCTGCCAAATTTGAGGCGTTGCAAGGCATATAATAGTACTTATAAATATGAACATTGGTGTACGTATGTTTGCTTCACTTTCTCACAAAAATTACTTAACAAATTTTGATTAAACTTTACAATAATATAGTCTATACATGAGAATAAGACATAGACTACAATTAAAGCAAATATGTACAATTTATATTTAATAAACGACAAATTTCAGGAGGCGTTTGAATTGCTAGTAAATAATATTTTTATACAATTACACAGACAGAGGGAACTTGGGAACCGTTCCACTTCCGTTCCCCTCCTTCCGTCGAATTTGAGGCATTACGTGTTAAGTGGCGGGTCTCAACGCCGCGCTTTACCTTGTTACCGGGGCGAAGAAATGAAAACATCAAATATTTAATTTGAAAATATTAATTTTATTATTTTCTCGAGTGTGTATCGAACGCACAACCTGTCGTTTACAGTCACACGCTTGTGCCGCTGCGCCACGACATGCCCAGACCAGGCAGCATTTATCGATAGTAGTATTATCGATAAAAGCACACGCCATCACTATCATTACCCTCTAACCCGCGCCGTCTAGAATTTGTATCTTAACATGCCTTCTCTATTATTTAACGAATATCATATATTCTGAAGGGCTTTCCGAAGTTTGTGCCTTTTTCGTATTGTATTTAAATTAAATATTTATTGGTGTTTCCCCTCCCTTTTTTTTTGTATTGATGTACTGATTTTGATAGGGTTTTAATTATTTATTTTTATACTGTATCATACTCCTTCTACTTTAAATTTTCAAGACAATTGCGTGCTGAGTTTATCTTGATGCCAGAGCAAAAGATAATGCAACTAATAATCTATACTTATAATAAATCTGTAAGTGATCTCTGTCTGTTCATGGAAGATATATTAAATAACATTACATAGGGGACGTTTATTTATGTAATACTTAGCTTCACGCTGTATCCCGCACGAGGCAGGGTAGGCAGAGGGAACCCGGGAACCTAGTGTTAAGATACTCCGTTCCACTTTGGTTCCCCACTTTCCGCCGAATTTGAGCCTTATTACCAGAGCGAAGAAATGAAACATTAAATATTTTTAATTTGAAAATGTTAAATATTTCATTTCCTCGACCGGGGATCGAACCCAGAACGCTTGTGCCGCTGCGCCACGACAGGCCTCCTCCGCCTGATAGGAGTAAAAATAGTGATATTTAAATTTTTTGTCTGTTTGCCTGTGAGCTTATATCAGAAACGGCTAAGCCTAATTTAAATACTGTTTTCACTATTATATTTTGGCGATACTAAATGACATTTAATGTTTGTTTTATTTAAATCGATTAATAAAGATAGTTACGTCAATTTAAAATATTAAATTTTACAAAATTGTAGGTTTTTATTTGTTTAGCTGAAATTTTAGTTTTCAATGTATAGATATTGTCTTAAAAGTGAGCGAAGCCCCCGACGGGACGCTAGTTCTAAATAAGAATCGAACCCAGAACACATTCGCCACCACTGCACCACTGCGCCTCTCGTGGTAATATAGAAGAAGAAAATAATACTAATAATATAAATATTTAATGTTTCATTTCTTCGCTCAGGTAATAAAGCTCAACACGCAACGCCTCAAATTCGCGGAAAGTGGGGAACAGAAGTGGAACGGAGTGTCTTGACACTAGGTTCCCGGGTTCCCTCTGCCTACCCTGCCTCGTGCGGGATACAGCGTGAAGCTGAGTAGAGTAGAGTAAAATAATACTAAGAAAAACGATGTTAAAATGCAATACGAAAAGGCCGTGCGTGACAGACTCCTAAATCACCTTTAATAATATTTAAATATTCTACAAACGAGACGTTTTTGACGTTAATGTGACGTAATTAATGTCATGGAGATTAACTTATGATAGTACGGGGTTCAATTTTCAATTAAAAAACTCACTCACTCACTAGCTGTGTACCGCACATGGCAGGGTAGGCAGAGGAATCTTGGGAACCTAGTGTCAAGACACTCCGTTCCACTTCCGTTCCCCACTTTCCGCCGAGCTTGAGGCATTGCGTGTTGAGTGGCGGAACTCAACGCCGCGTTTTGCCTTGGACCAGAGCGAGGAAATGAAAGCATTTAATATTTGAATTGAAAACTATTAAATATTTTATGTCCTCAAGTGGGGATCGAACCCACAACCTGTCGGTTACAGTCACCCGCTTGTGCCGCTGCGCCACGACAGGATGAATTAAAAGAAAACTTTAAATTAACAATATCAATCAATCAATGAATTTGTCATAGGCACAGCGGCACAAGCGTACGACTGTCAACGCGACAAGTTGCGGTTGTGTGCCCATTCGAGGCAATTTATGTTTTGTATTTAAATTTTTTCGCTCTGACAATAGGGCAAAGTGCGGCGTTGAGCTCCGCCGATCGAAACACCTAACAAACAATGCTTCAATTCGGCAGAATATGGACCGGAAGTGTTTTAATGGGAACGGAGTGTCTTGACGCTGGTTTCTCTCGACTTTATACGGGATACAGAGTGAAATAAAAAATATATATATAAGAAAAAATATATCTTTTCTTATAAAATCTTATATGTTATTTTTTTTTTGAGATAAAATACGTTGTTTTGGAAAGTATATTAAGTATACTCATATTATCAGAAGGTTTTTATAATCTGTAACCGATCTCTGTCTGTACCTATAACGGATTTTTTTATTTTTTTTTTGTTTTATTTAAATTGGATAATAGGTATATATATTTGAAAAATTGCTACACTTTTTTCATTTATATACATTAAATTTTTAGTTTTCAATGTATAAATATTGTATTAAAAGTTCAATTACTTATGTAATTGAGATTAGTAAATGAAATAGTGTAATTCAAGCGGGCGAAGGCGTGTATTTTATATTTCTTAAACTCTGGAATGATATAAAACCTTTGGTAATAAGGCTAAGCGCGGCGTTGAGTTCCGCCACTCAACACGCAATGCCTCAAATGCGACGGAAAGTGGGGAACAGAAGTGGAACGGAGTGTCTTTACACTAGGTTCCCGGGTTCCCTATATAGCGTAAAGTATACAGGCTATACAGTGTAGAGTTGAGTAGAGTTAACACCTTCGATTAAAAGAAGACAAATAAACAACCAAGTTCGTTTTCACCTTTTAAAGTAAGGAAAAAATCGAATCTGCTACCTCTGTAATAATCGTATATAAATAATATAATAATAATAATATATACTTTTATTGCACACAAAAACATATTAAATATACAAACTAAAACAGAAAAAAGACTATACTGTACAATAAGGCGGCCTTATCGCTTTAAGCGATCTCTTCCAGGCAACCTTTGGTAATAGAAGTTGTATAAAAAGAAGGTAGGTGGTGCATAAAAATATAAAACTATTCAATAAACATTAAATATAACATACGTAATTATAAAAATACAATTAAATAAATACTCATTTAACAGCATATTATAATATATACATATCGACATACATATATAGATATGTACATGTATTAATATACATAAAATACATACATACTTTAAAATATATATAAATATATAATATATATATATATATATATATATATATATATATATATATATATATATATATATATATATATATATATATATATATAAATATATATAATATATATATATATATATATATATATATATATATATATATATATATATATATATATATATATATATATATATATATATATATATATATATATATAGATATATATATATATATAATATATATAATATATATATATATATATATATATATATATATATATATATATATATATATATATATATTTATATTAGATATATATTGATGTGGATTTTTATTAAATATGTAATGTTGTTAATAAAATGCAAAAAAAAAAAAAAACAAACGAAGGCTAAATTAAATATTCAAATAATGTTTTTTAAGTAACATCTTAAATTTTTGTAACGTTTTGGCACGTCGAATCTCAACAGGTAAATAATTCCATAGTCGGGCAGCTTTAATAGTACAGGAATTAGATAAAAAGGAAGAAGAATGAAGAGGAATTTCGAGTAATAAATTGTTCTGGGAGCGCAAGGAAAGTGAGTGGACGTCATGAAGAAACTTGAAATGTTTCTTCAGATAAGTAGGTGTAGAAGGATTAAACAGCACGGAATAGAGAAGATGAAGTATATGAGTATTCCTGCGAAGACGGATTGGGAGTCACTTAAGCTTATTTCGAAATTCAGAAATATGATCATATTTATGAATACCAAATATGAACCTAAGACAAAGATTTTGAAGTCGCTCAAGTTTATTAAGTTGCTCCTCTTTAATGTCAAGATAACAAATATCTGCATAATCAAGAATTGGTAATAGGATCGAATTTGCTAGTGCAATTTTGGTAGGCATAGGTAGAAAATTGCGCAACCTACGTAGACATGCAGAAGCAGCATAGATCTTTCTACTTACCTCTTCTATCTGTGGATCCCAAGACAAGTGCTGATCCATAATTATACCCAAGTTTCTGACTGATTCGCAAAATGGAATAGAAGTACCATCAATCGTTATAGTTGGCATTTGTGTTAAGTCAATTCTTGGCAATAGTCTACGACTACCGATTACAATTGCTTGACTTTTTGATGGGTTTATAGTAAGCCCAAAACATTTGGTCCAAATAGAAACCTGCATGAGATCGCTATTTATACTTTTGATGGTATCGGGTAGTTCAGTGAGCGTACCTTGTGCGTAGATTTGTAAGTCGTCAGCATACAGGTGGTAGAGAGAAGATATTCTAAGACAGATGGTATTAATAAAAATTGAAAATAGAAGAGGAGACAACACGCCACCTTGTGGGACGCCAGCACTTGTCAAAGACCATTCAGAATAAGAATCTTCTATTCGAATGCGCTGTCGGCGTCCGTACAAGTAAGAACGAAACCAATCAATCACCTCAGGAGATATGTTGAGAGAAATAAGTATAGCTAGAAGTATGTCAAAATCAACAGTGTTGAAGGCATTACTAAAATCTAATAATGTCAACACCGTAATTTTCTGCTCATCCATGCCATGTCTTATGTCATCAGTAATTTTGACTAAAGCAGTAGTCGTACTATGGCCATGGCGAAAGCCGGATCGCAAGGAATTTAGGAAATTGTGTTTTGATAAAAATGTACACAATTGCGTGTGAACAAGGCGTTCAAGAACTTTAGACAAAAATGGGAGGATTGAAATTGGACGATAGTCGGAATAAGAAGACGGATTAGATTTTTTAGGTAGTGGGATAATTTGGGAATTTTTCCAGATAGAAGGAAAATCACTGTGGATAATGGAGTAATTCAAAATGGACGTAATTATAGGGCCTAGAAGGTCTATTAAAGGAATGACCATTTTACGACTAATGCAGTCCGCACCAACTGCATTCGACTTAATAGCCATAATATTTCTCTCAACATCACATACAGTGAATTGATTAAATTTAAGAGGAGGAACCTGAGGAGCCGGTATCGAGGAAAGATAATTTAAAGTGCTTAATTTATTTGTACTATCGATTGTAGCAGAAGAAGTGAAATGTTGATTAAGAGAATTTAAATCTACTGTTGTTGAATTAATTTTATGTTTGATTTACCGACTCCAAGGGATTTCAGAAATTTCTAGTCTTTGGCTGGATCAATTTCTTCGATTACTGATTTGTAGATATGGCGTCGTTGACTATCTCTACAAACCCTGTTGCAGCGATTACGAGCTCTCACATATTTATTCCTATTGGCGTCACTGTTATCAGAAAGATATTTACGTTTAGCGTAATTCTTTTTCTCTTGAAGTTTTTTTATTTCCACAGTAAGTCATGGCGCAGGAAGATGTTTCAATCTGACCGGTCGCAGCGGTGCATGAGTATCATATAGTTCTGTTAGTAGTGAGTTAAATATATTGACTTTCTCATCTACCGTACTAGCACTGTCATGACAGTCCAGTCAATTTTATTGGCATCTTCAGTAAGACGCTCAAAATCCATACCTCCAAAATTGCGAAGCAGAAGAATTCTTGATTTTGCTTTAGGGGGCTTTATTTTGTAAGATATATAAAGAAGATCATGATAGGAGAATGCTAGTGCAGGACACTGACCATGCCTTGCGACATGATCGATGGAAGATACTATAATTAAATCAAGAAGAGAAGGGTTAGAATTTGGAAAGTGATGTGTTGGTGCTAAAGGAAGAATGTTTAAATTAGACGAATTTACTATGGTTTGCAAACGGTTCGCTCGGTTATCCCTTTTAAGAAGGCAAGTGTTAAAATCTCCCATTATCAAAGTATGCTCATAGGCGGGCATAAATTGCTCCACCAGGATCTCAAAAGACGAAAAATAATCGATTGTAAGGTTAGGACTGTAAAACACTCCAAGGAGTAGTTTCGTATGATTTAATATAACTTCAATGAATAAGTGTTCAGCGTATGCATTGTCCAGGGGTTGTGATTTATTTACAATCGAAAAAGGAATGTGGGCACGTAGATAAATTGCTACACCTCCACCAACTCGTCCGATACGATCATTTCTAATCAGATGAAATCCCGTTAGTGAGTAGGAGGTTGACTGTAAGCAAGGTTTTAGCCATGATTCGGATATTAAGATGGCATGTATGGCTTTACTATCAAAAGATGGCAATAAATCAGGATAATGAGCTGGAATACTCTGAGCATTTATATGGATAACATTAAAATTTTTCGGGACATCCGAGAAATATGAATTAAGATTTTCATTAAGTAATGGGGTGCTGTGGAGACTGCCGTTGCTGTCTGTGCCTTCGGAAATAGAAGAAGAAGATAGGAAGGAATTATTTACAAAATCGCTTGTAGCCATAATATTTATATTAATTAATTATATAAATAATAATAATATTGAAAAATAAATAAGTATAAATACTAAAAGTATATAGTCAAATAATGATAATAATATATAATATAATACATAAAAAAACAAACAAAAATAATTTTATACAACATACCCCGCCAGTTGCAAGAAAGACAAAAAAGACAAAATAGCATCACTTTAAAATAGTAATAAAAAAAAAACAATAATATATATAACAGTAGGTAATCTAGAAACAAACGTAACAAAACAACAAAGAGCATTACAAGCATAAAATAAAAAAAAAAAAAAAATAACATTATACATATATACACACACACACACACTTATATATAAATATACACAATGTATACATATATGCATGTATGTGCATCATACAAACATATACAATTGTAATGTTTTTCATATTAAAAGTACACTAAGTTCCAGTTATTGTGTACAGTATAAGAATCCGAACTAAACTCTTGTCGTAACTTATCTGTGCTACAAAAATCAACAATAGTGTATTACAACTTGTGTCAAGACAATTCATATATAAAAATATTCAATACTTCTTAATAGAATAACTAATATACAAAGTGACTTTTTCAAATAAATTATTTAAAAGTAAATAAAAAAAAATACTAAATGAATAAAAAAAAAAAATAATTGAGCCAACAAAAAGAAAACAATAAGAGGTTAAACTGACAATAAATGATAAGTAGAATAAAAATAAAATAAAATCAACACAAGGAAAATAAAATAATGACTATTTTTTACCACTCGTTTGGCCCGTGGAACCATAACTTTGTCGTTTTTTTGGACAATAGTGTTGTGCACAACAGGAGAGTTATTGTTGGTACACGATATAGCAACAACCTCAGCTCTAGTTTCAACTCTGTGTTGAGATCCATCTGGCCCTATGATAAGAATCCATCCATTCCTTGACCAACACTTATTGACACCGAATCGCTGTCTTGCCTCAAGGAATGCTTTATGACGTTCTTTAGTGAGGAATTCAGACTGAGTGATACCGCTGCCTTTTAATTTACTTTTGGCAAACCAAACCATGTCCCGTGTTGATACATCAGCAAACTTCACTACTATAGGCCTTGGCTTTTCAGTATATCTACCCAACCGATATGAAGTCTTTATGCTGGAAGAAGAAAAATTAGGCAACACTAGATGTTTACCTATCAATCCAGTAATGCTTGTTTTTATATCTTCGGATTTTTGTTCTGGCACACCGTGGAATAAAAGAAACTTATGCCTTCTTTTCATCTCCTGCCTATCTACTTCAGTAGCAAGAAACTCAACTTGACGTTGTAATGTATTCATGAGGGAAAGAATGAGGCCTTTAAATTGGTGGAATTCTGTTGCTAATGAAGATGTTGTCACGGGTGAAGCTGTCTTGTGCAAGTCATGTTGAAATTCATTCATTTTCAAAGTGAAAAGGTCAGTTAATGCAGTCATTGACTCCTTGATAGACTCCATATTTTCGAAACACAGTAAAGTGAAAGTGAAAAAGTGATTTTCGTTAGGATTCCTCTTGCTGGTGGGTAATGTTAATCACATTTACATATTATGTAAAAAAACACTTATTAATATTTTTATTAATCGTTTAAACAAATCAGCTGTTTTAAACAGATGGTATTCGTTTCACTCCGACCTGTTTAATATATTTGATATTTTCAAATTAAATATTTCATATATTAATTTCTTCGCTATGTTTGCTAGCCAAAGCGCGGCGTTGTGTTCCGCCACTCAACACGCAATGTCTCAAATTCTATAGAAAATGGGGAACGGAAGTGAAACGGGAGTGTCATAACACTAGGTTCCCTAGTGCACTCTGCTTACCGTGTGCGGGATACAGCGTGAAGCTGAGTGAGTGAGCTGCCTCCGTTAAAACGAGACCGCCCAGTAGTCATTCAAGTGGTTAGTTTACATAAGCATTGTAACCTGTTTTAGTTCTACATACGTTTGTTTAATAACACCAGTTCCTCAGTACAAGTTGTAAGCGTACAGCGTTTTTTATATTAATTATTTATTAAGAACGTAGAATTCGATACGAAATGCTTCAAATTCGGTGGAAAGTGTGGCATGGAATAGGGCACTAGGTTCCCAGGTTCCCTTAGTCGATTTTGCCATGTGCGGGATACAGCGTGAAGCCACAAAAAAACAAACTTCAAGCGGGCGAATCCGCGTTATTGCTAATGCTAACTATAAATAAAATCTAAATGTTTTATCCACGAAAAGCGTTAAGTACATATTATAGCTATATATATACAGACATACAAAATATCACTATTAGTTATTTACATCACACAGTATGTAAAGTTGAATAAAAATTAAACAAGCGACCCGCTAGTGGCTTCACTCGCTGTTTCATTACTTTTGTTGTTGTTTTCTAATATTTATATTATTTTAAAAATGTTTATATCTATCCCAAGTTGCCTCTGCCTACCCTGCCATGTGCGGGATACAGCGTGAAGCTGAGTATTAATTAATTTATATCTATATTGTAAAGTTAAACCTCAGCCAATTTATAAGCGGATTGAAATAAAACAAACGTTAAATAAAGTAAGCGAAGCCGTTTCTGAGATTAGAGCCAATAAACACACAAACACACGAAAACAATACATAAAAATATTATTTTGTTACATACACAGGCTGTTCACTCTAAATTAATATTTATTAGCATTATATTCATTCGTAGCATTTCTTTGATAGTATCTGAATTACGCTGCATAGCATATAGCGAGAAAGGCAGAAGGAATCTTTGATTTTTTTTTTTAAATATCGATAATTAAACTTATAATGACCTGTATAATCTTATTTTAGCTTCATGCTGTATTTCACATATAACAAAATAGGCAGAGAGGACAGTGTTAATACACACTTCCTTCCCCGAACACCGTCGTTTATTCAAGCAATTGCTTGTTAAGTGGCGCAACTCAACGCCGCCGTATATCTTTATCTTTTTACTGTAACGAGAAATCGTCATTATTATAATAATTTCGAATATTATATAAGAAAAGGTCTTATAACTCGTCCCACACATAAACGTACAAAGTATAAAATTATAACTACCTACTTAAAGTGAAAAAGCGTGCTCGAAGAATTTTAAAACGTGTTAACTTAATTGTTGCTAACAATATTTATTTAACAGTTAGCGTTGGCTGTTCGGGTGTATGCCATTGTCATTATCGATTTTAACACCCCCTGTACAGCGTGAAGTTGTGGGTGTTTGCTTTTGTGGAACACACTGTATCTTCCTGCCTAGTTTAAATAATTTAGTTTGCTCAAAAAATGTGGGAACGGAAATGATTTGAGAAATTACGTTATTATTTTTAACTTTAGGCATCGGGCACATGGTAGGGTAGGCTGAGGGAACTTGGGAACCTAGAGTTGAGACACTCTTTTGTGTGGCGGAACTTAACGCCGCGTTTTTCCCGTTTTAACAGTCGCTTGCGTATAATTTTTGTAATTAATTATTTGTTCACGTGTACAGTAGGGTCGTTGAGATGTGGCTGTTCTGATGTTACTAATATATGGTTGCGCAGATTTACGCCAAAGAGGGGGGTGCTATATGTTAGAGCTATATGTAAGTTTGTTTCACCGTATCTCCTGAATGAACGATTTAAATACGTCTTTTTTTAAAAATAGGTCTGTTTCATTGCTTTGGGATTTTGGTGTTTTATGTTTTATAATAAATCAGATTATCAGTTTAAGACCTGTAGGGACTCTGCCAAAATGAGGTGGTGTTTTTTTAAATTCTATTCTCTAAAAATACTGTGTCTTTCTTTCTTAGCTTCACACTGTATCCCGCACGAGGCAGGGTAGGCAGAGGGGACCCGGGAACCTAGTGTTAAGACACTCCGTTCCACTTCCGTTCCCCACTTTTGCCTTGTTACCTTGTTGTTTAAAAATACTGTCTTTCAATATATTTAATTTTATTTGCTCCAACGCGATGGTACAACATAGTTAGATCTCAACGTATGACCTAACCAATACCATAATTAGACTATTACATGACACAATTGTCATAGCTTTTTTTTTTTTACATTTTTATTGCTAAAGATGATTTACTATATGTCTGACATGTGTCAAATTATATTTGACGTGTGTCTGTCCGTGGCACCGTAGCTCCTGAACGAGAGAACCGATTTACGTCGGTCTTTTTAAAGTCTTGTTCATTGCGATGGTTCTAAGACATGTTGTATGAAAATCAGATAAATAGCTGTTATTTTTTCGTTGTAGTTATTTTTTTATTTTCGATTTTGTCCACACAAACGCAATGCCTCAAATTCAGGAACGGAACGGGGTGTTTTCTCACTAGGTTCCCAGGTTCCCTCTGCCATGTACAGCGTGAAGCTGGCAAAAATTACATATTAAAAAGCTTAACTTCAGGGCGCCCGCAATTTGTCGACCTTTCTGTATAAGCGGTCAAATATCATAAGATAATTATTATAATTAAATATTATCATTTAATTTTGCGGAAATCACAATCATTTTTTTCATTATCTAGCACGCTGTATCTAGCACGTGGCAGGCAAAGGGAACTTGGGAACCTAGTGTTAAGACATCAAATTTGAGGCATTGCGTGTTGAGTGACGGAGCTTAACGACGCGCTTTGCTTTGTTACTAGAGCAAAGGAGTGAGCACATAAAATATTTCATTACCTCGAGTGAGTATCGAACTCACAAATTATCGCGTCTACAGTAACACGCTTGTACTGCGCCTCATCAGACCATGTCCATTTTGTCCCTAATTGCCGAATACTCATACTCAGCTTCATGCTATATCCCGCAAATGGCAAGTTAGGCAGGGGAAACTTGGGAACCTAGTGTTAAGACACTCCGTTCCACTGCCGTTCCCCACTTTTCACCGATTGATTTGAGGCATTGCGTGTTGAGTAGAGGAACTCAAACGGTAAATATTCTAAATAGAAAGTATTAAATATTTCATTCCCTCGAGTGGAGATCGAATCCACAACCTATCGTTTGCAGTCACACGCTTGTGCCGCTGCGCCACGACGGGCCTCAAATTACGGAACAACACTTTAAAAAATCTTAAAAAACAAGAATAAAATCAAGATTTACTGAATAAATTTGAACCTGCACTTAAAAATCATAATCCAATTATTCCATCTCGTTAATACCGGAACGTTAAGTGGACTTGAGGACAGTCGTCGTCGAGTAGACAATTAAAATTAAAAAAAAAAAGAAACTCGCTTTTTTTTTGCTCAAATTCGCTCTTTTCGCTTAATTATTTCAATTAGTATAACGGAAGTGCTCTTGGGATGGTCTATTATTTTGAGCGGTACTTGAATCTTGTACTTTCTAGGTTTTCTGGAAGCCGTCTACTAAGCTATAAGGTAGTTTATTTCTTTAGTAAATAGTGTTAAGACACTTCGCGTTCCGCCCAAACACGAGACATTAATTACGTGTAAAGGTGCGGAATTTAACGCCGCGCAGATGAATTAATTAATTATTTAGTCGCAATTAATTATAATGCACAAATATACTTGTCTACATTGAGGTCTGTCGTGGCGCATAGACACAAGCATGCGAGTATATAGGCGACAGGTAGTGGGTTCGATCCCAACATTTGGAAATAAATTGACTCACTCATTCAGCTTCACGCTGTATCCCGCACATGTCAGGGTAGGCAGAGGGAACTTGGGAACCTAGTGTTTGTTGTCCGTTCCACTTCCGTTTCCCACTTTCCGCCGAATGTGAGGCATTATTATTTTACTTCCCTTGTTGTGGAATAACATTGGACATGAACCTTTAATATATGTGCAATACTCAGCTTCACACTATATCCTGCACGTGGCAGGATATGCAGAGGAAACTTGGGAACCTAGTATTAACACACTTCCGTTCCCCACCTTACGCCCAATATAAGGCGTATTGAGTGGCGGAACTCAACGCCGCGCTTTGCCTTGTAACCAGAGCGAAGAAATTAAAATATTAAATATTTAAATTTAAAATATTAAATAGTTCATTTCCTAGAGTGGAGATCGAACCCACAACCTATCGTTTACAGTTACACGCTTGTGCCGTTGCGCCACGACAAGGAACTCCTCCTACAGGAACTTCAGGGAATATATTATTAACTAGAGTGAACCTGACAACGTTCAGAGAATCCGTTTCGATCCCCACTTTTACTCTAAACGCTTTGTTCAACTCAACAGAATCCAGCGTAAATCCAATACATATCTTACACAATGTAAGCGAAACAGTGTTGTGGGTTGATTTCTCAAGCGTTTTTGGCATTATCGCCTTAGGCGTGATGTTATAAACGATAAGACCAAAAATTAGAAATTTAATTATATATTTCTATAGCACGGTGTTAATGCAAGTAGATTGTATATAACCTACTTAAGTTTAACTATAATTATATAGGAATTTTATATTGCAAAAGTATTTTTTGTACCAGCGATAAGTAGATGTGGCCTGATATGGCACAGCGGCACAAGCTTGTGACTGTAACCGACAGGTTGTGTATTCGATCCCCAGTCGAGGATATGAAATATTTAATATTTCCAATTTAAATATTTAATGTTTAAATTTTTTAGCTCTGGTACAAGGTATGACGCGGCGTTGAGTTCCGCCACTCAATATGCCTCAAATTGGGCGTAAGGTGGGGAACGGAAGTGTGTTAACACTAGGTTCCCAAGTTTCCTCTGCATATCCTGCCACGTGCAGGATATAGTGTGAAGCTGAGTATTGCACATATATTAAAGGTTCATGTCCAATGTTATTCCATACCAAGGGAAGTAAAATAATAATTAGTATATTATCACTCAGGTTCCCAGGTTCCCCCTGCCACAATAAGCGGGATATAGCGTGAACCAGCTTTTTTTACACACAAAAAAAATCTACACTAAACTATGTAAAGAAAAGTAATATTAAAATCGAACTGACTATCTCCATATCTAGTATATGTAATACTTCCACTGTACTATAGGGTATATTTAGTTGTTTAACAAAACAACCGCGTATCGGAATGGCGTCGAGTTTTCAGTGTTAGATATATTTTGTATTGTAAATATTCAAAATTGAACGCTTTGAACGCGCGCCGCATATAAATAACTAATACTGGTATTTGTATGTCTGTATATATGTTATATATATATAAAAGATTTAGATTTTATATATATAGATAGCATTAACTAATAGTTATACCGCGGCTTCGTCCGCGTGTAGTTGTTTTGTTTGTGGCTTCACGCTGTATCCCGCACATGACAGGGTGGGCGGGCAGAGGGAACTTGGGAACTTAGTATTAAGTGTAAAACACTATTCGTCGTCACTTTTCACCGAATTTGTGGCAATGTGTGTTAAGTGGTGGTGGTACTCTTTACTTTTAATTTTGTCAAGTGCAGATCGAACCCACAACCTGTCGTTTACAGTCGCTTGTGTCCCTGCGCCACGAGAGGCCTCGATGTATAATAGTCAAATTATATACTCAGCTTCACGCTGTACCCTGCACATGGCAGGGTAGGCAGAGGGAACTTGGGAACCTAGTGTTAAGACACCCCGTTCCACTTTCCGCCTAATTTGATACAGTGCGTTATGAGTGACGGAACTAACGCCGCGTTTCGCCTTGTACCAGAGAGTAGAAATGAAAACATTAAATATTTAAATTGAAAATAAATATTTCATTTCCTCGAGCTGGGATCGATGCCACAACCAGTCGGTTACAGTCACACGCTTGTGCCGCTGCGCCACGACAGGCCTCAAGGCGAAGCAAATTATATAAAATCCTTATTGTACATATTATTATATGTATGTGTTAATCTTAAATATAAGCTATATTATTGTGGAGTTTCATGTATAAATTCAGGTAGTAATATTGATATGGAAGTAAACAGAATCGATCTTTACAGACTTTCTCATTTCTAATGTTAATAGGATTCTCCACCTTAACCTTTTACCAGCGGCTTCGCCCGCTTTGTCCTGACACTATATATACCAAGACGCTCTGTTCCCATAAACCTCGTTCTAGTATCAAGAAGCCCGGCGTTAAAGTACGTTAATGAAAACGCAATGTTTTGAAAAGGTAACACAAGGTTCCCTTTGATTAGTATCGCACATCCAGAAATGGTAAAAATAAATATACTTATATAATTATTTATATATCGATTTCTATAGAGGCCTGTAGTGGCGCAGCGGCACATACGTGTGACTGTAACCGACTGGTGTCGGTACGATCCCCAATCGAGGAAATGAAATATTTAATATTTTCGATTTAAATATTTAATGTTTTCATTTCTTCGCACTCCAGTTCCGCTACTCAATACGCAATGCCTCAAATTCGGCGGAAAGTGGGGAACGGAAGTGGGACGGAGTGTCTTAACACTAGGTTCCCAAGTTTCCTCTGCCTACCCTGCCATGTGCGGGATACAGTGTGAAGCTGAGAGTTATAATTTATATATAACTAGTTATTCTTCTCCATACATTTATTATTACACTTAAATATATTTCGTAGAAAATGAATAAACATTTTTTCTGTCTCTCTCGTGTTTTGCTCCCTTTTGCTTACGTAATTACGCTTGTTAGGTTTGTGGTATACCGAGTTACTCTATTATAAACTATATTTATATAATATTACTGAGATCTGTCGTGGCGGAAGTGCATAAGAGTGAGACTGTAATCGACAGGTTCTGGGTTCGATCCCCAGTCGAAGAAATGAAATATTTAATATTTTCAATTTAAATAATTAATGTTTCATTTCTTCGCTCTGTTAATAAGGCAAAGTGCGGCGTTGAGTTCCGCCACTCAACAAGCAATGCCTCAAATTCGGCGGAAAGTGGGGAACGGAAGTGGAATGGGGTGTCTTAACTCTAAGTTCCCAAGTTCCCTCTGCATACCCTGCCATGTGCGGGGTACAGCGTGAAGCTGAGTATATAATTTGACTAATATATATCGAGGCCTCTCATGGCGCAGGGACACAAGCGTGTGACTGTAACCGACAGGTTGTGGGTTTGATCCGCACTCGGCAAAATTAAAAGTAAAGAGTGCCACCGCCACTCAACACACATTGCAACAAATTCGGCGAAAAATGATGAACGACACTTAATACTAGGTTACCAAGTTCTCACAGCCTACCCTGCCATGAGCAGGATACAACGTGAAGTGAAAAAAAATGATATAAAAATCTTTCATAGAATTTCAGGCGATGACTTATGAGTCTATGTTTTAAAGAGGGGAACAAAATAGAGTGTCTTAACACTAGGTTCTCAAGTTTCACTGCCATAGGCGGGATTCAGTGTTAATGTTAATCTGTCAAAAAAAAAATAAAAGAATAATTAAACGATACGCTTTTTATTCGTTTTTACGTCAAAAAAATTGTAAAAATCTTCCTACAGAAATGTTAACAACATAAACGTAAAAAAGGTTGTAACAAGTGTATAAGAATTTCGACGTATCTTGATGAGAACGTATGGCTTAGTTGGTCAGAGCCCTTGGATGGTTTCCACGAGGCGCAGTTTCAAATACAGCTTCTTGTTCATTTGAAAATAAATAATAGTAAAAAATATACAAATAATAAAATTAAATTATTTATATAATTGTTTCTCAGTGTATCACAATCTTTGTGTAGGATACACAAAATGGTTGCCCCTTTTCTAGAGGAAATATAACAGAGTGTAATTATGATAAAGTCAGTCGAGAAGAGGCCTAACTTCGATACTATAATTAAGGGAAACTTTGCTGAATAATATGTATTATTCATAGCGCACAAGGCAGGGAAGGCAGAAGGAATCTGGGAACCTAGTGTTAAGATGATAGGTTAAAATTAAGACACTTTCGTACCCCACTTTTCGCCAAATTTGACCACTAATGACCACTACGGTTGGATTTGCTCTTAATTAGCGCATCGCTCTGGTGCAAGTCAAATAGGGGCGTTGAATACCGCCATTCCATAAGCAATGATTAAATACATTCACGTTATATCCCGCACGAGGCAGGTTAGGCAGAGGGAACCCGGGAACCTAGTGTTAAGACAATCCGTTCCACTTCCGTTTCCCACTTTCCGTCGAATTTGCGGCATTGCGTGTTGAGTGGCGGAACTAAACGCCGCGCTTACGCCTTTTATTTAAATTGAAAATAATAAATATAGTATCTATAAAATATATTTTTCTTTAACATTTATTAGAAACCTTTCAGTTAGGACACTTGCATTGACCGTTTATAATTTCTATTCACTAAGAGTATTATTTAGGTAAGAATAAGCCAAACTATTTATGTAAATAGATATATATACTATATATAGAGGTTTGTGGTGACGCCGCGGCACAAGGGATTGACTGTCAACGGCAGGTCGTGGGTTCGATCCCCACTGATGAAGGACATTAATTATTTTCTAGTTAAATATTTTATGTTTTTATTTTTTCGCTCTGGTAAAAATGCAAAGTTTAGAGTTGAGGTACCCTACTTAACACGCATTGCCTCAAATTCGGCGGAAAGTGGGAAACGGATGTGGAAGTGCAGTATATTAACAATCAGCCGAAGCCCCTCTACCTACCCTACCATGTGCGGGAGATAGCGTGAAACTTAAAAAAAATACAACTTAAAAAAAAATTAAACTTAAAAAAAAAGTACTACAGGACGATGATGATGGATCATCAGACCAGCTCGATGGTACCACATTGTATTCGCCTAACTTAAGTATAACTAAATAATTTCGTGATAAGTGTTTCATATAAATACAAATTATTAAAAATTATTAAAATTGAGTTAGTTAAATTATAAGTTGATCTTGAGGCCTGTCGTGGCGCAGCGGCACAAGCGTGTGACTGTAACCGACAGGTTCTGGGTTCTATGGAGATCGAGGAAATGAAATATTTAATATTTTCAATTTAAATATTTAATGTTTCATTTCTTCGCTCTGGTAATAAGGCAAAGCACGGCGTTGAGTTCCGCCACTCAACACGCAATGCCTCAATTTCGACGGAAAGTGGGGAACGGAAGTGGAACGACGTGTCTTAACACTAGGTTCCCGAGTTCCCTCTGCCTACCCTGCCTCGTGCGGGATACAGCGTGAAGCTAAAAAAAAAGAAGATGTTGATCTAAACAAAAGCTTCACGCTGTTCCTGCCACGACACTGTGTTCCCGTTAAGACATTTCGCTTTCTGCCGAATTTGAGTTATTGCACGTTGGGTGTTCGAACTCAATGCATTTTGCCTTCTTACAAGAGCGATGATAATCGAAATATTCAATACTAGCGATTAGCTCACGGCTGCGTCCCTTTTATTTACACTTTTTTTCATTTACTAATTTAAACTACTTTCTTGTTCCAATAAAAACATCACTTTTAAGACAATATCTATACATTGAAAGCAATCTTGTCGAACTTGATTTGGTCGGTCTTATTGCATTAATAAACGTGCCATTTACAGAAAGTGATCGCTAAAAGATTAATCAGCTTCACGCTGTATCCCGCACGTAGCAGGATTGGCAGATCTTGGGAACCTAATTTTAAGACATTCCGTTCCATTCCACATCTTCCGCCGAATTCGAGGCATTGCGTGATGAGTAGCGGAACTCAACGCTTACCAAAGCGAAATGTAAAATATTCATTGTACTCAAGAGGGAATTGAACCCACTGCCTGTCGCGTCCATACATCATTCCCAACGTAAACTAAACAATCCACAATTCCGCCAACAATTCACAGAAAGCACTGCGCCACAGCAAAGTGCAATAAAAACGGATATTAAAAACCAAACGTCACATTTATCACAAGTGTTGCCTCAGATTGATATAAAATATGGTCGCCCAACCCCATTATTGTCTTGAACATTATTTTTCTACTTAACTTGTGTTTCATATATTCTTGTCGCGTGGGTTTGCCTGTAATGTGAATATATTATTCTGGAGAAAGTGGAGAAGGGAAGTTTCGTAATTCCAGGTTTCCAAGTTCCCTTTATTTTGATATGTACCTACGGTGTGACAGAAAGAGTGTGGAGGCCTGTCGTGACGCAGCGGCACAAGAGTGTGACTCTAAACGACAGGTTGTGGGTTCGATCCCCGCTCGAGGAAATGAAATATTTAATATTTTCAAATTAAATATTTAATTTGATAATATCAAATATTTCATTGATAAATTAATGGGGAATCAAAGAAATGTAATATTAAATATTTTCAAACTCAATATTTAATTTGATAATATTCAATATTTCATTGATGAATTAATGAGGGGAATCAAAGAAATGTAATATTAAATATTTTCAAACTCAATCCCAGTCACAACAGCCGTGTGATTCCGGCTAGCTAATAGGATCACCCTGGTACTGATGGTGTCGTAAGAGGAGGCTAAAGTACGTGTGGTAGAGTCACGTTGCCAGTAATGGCAACACGCATGGGCAGACTCGACCGGATTATTACCACCCCCGGCATTTAACACCGGCGTTAAGTAGTGGCTTTGGCCACTGCGTTTCGCATTAGGTAATGCCGGGCCTCGGTGCCCTTCCACCTTAAAGGATGGCAACGCTCCTGTAGCTCCTCTGGAGTTACTCGGGGCCGTGGGCGACGGTGATCACTTACCATCAGGTGACCCGTACGCTCGTTTGCCGTCTCTTCCATAAAAAAAAACTACCTAACCTACATGCTAAGCCTGCACTGCGACTAGCCTCAAAATCATTGTTATTATATAAATTCAAAAAGATTTTTTATTATATAATTGATAAAATTACTAAATACGCAAATAATAAATTCTAAACAGCTATGCGGGAAAGAGCGTGAAAGGAGTTTTTTTTTTAATTTTGGCATTTTTTTTCCCAGATGCGGTGGCGCTGCTAACTAACAGTGATGCAGGGCGGCGGCGCGCCCGCCACCGACGCCGACCAGGCGCAGTTCGAGGCAGACAAGCGAGCTGTTTATAAGTAAGATATTTTTTTTTAGCTTCACGCCGAATCCCGCGCTTATAGCGGGCTTGAAAAGGGTACTAGCGTGAAGACACTCACCATGTTATCCATATTAACTAAAGAGTTAGAGGCCTGTGGTGGCGCAGCGGAACAAGCGTGTGACTGTAACCGAGAGGTTTTGGGGTCGATCCCCACTACAGTAAATGAAATATTTAATATTTTCAATTTAAATGTTTAGTGTTTTCATTTCTTCGCTCTGGTACATGTCAAAACGCGGCGTTGAGTTCCACCACTCAAGACAATGTCTCAAATTCGGTAACCTAACCTAACACTAGGTTCCCAAGTTCCCTATGCCTAGCCTGCCATGTGCGGGATATAGCGTGAAGCTAAATAAGCAAAGAATTAAACGGAGCATTTTAACTTGTAACCAATATCATTTTATTGTGTGGGAATCGACCCTACAACCACTAACTGACACGCGGTGCCACGGCAACCAGACGGCCTTCATATCTTAATTATTATTATACACATTAAACATTCCAAAATTTCCCACTAACAAGAATTTGCATCTCTCTTTGGTCTAGGATATTAATTACTGATCAGATATAGCGTTTTTGGATTATTGTTACTTTAATTAGAGATTAGAGATAGATAAAGGTAAGACAGATAATGACAAGAGTGATAAGTCACTATCGTCATTTGATCGTCGTCGTTAACAATCCAAGACTGGCTTGGAGATGCTTATTTGTTGAAGTCAATTTAGATATACGAAGAGGAAAAAATGATTTTTTTTCTAAGAGAAAACCTGAAAACCTACTCAACTCTACACAGCTTCACGCTGTATTCCGCACATGGCAGGGTAGGCAGAGTTAACATGGGAACCTTGTGTTAAGACACTCTGTACCACTTTCGTTCGTCACTTTTCGCCGATTTTGAGGCATTGCGTGTGGAGTGGCGGAACTCAACGTCTCTACCCAAATAATTTATATGCATTACCAAAACATAAGTCCAAATAAATAATGGACAATAAAGAAGAGACTGTAAGAAGGTTACCAATTAAATGCCCAAATTCTAATCTTCCAGACATCCTCTCTTCCCACTCCTGGCTCTCCTCCTAGAGAGATGTGAACAAGCCACCGCGGGGGCGGAGCCTCCAGCAGCTGATGCCTTCGGTGCTGACCTCCAGGCCTTCGTGCAGCATCAGCGAAGAGATAGGCGGCCGTTCCTGGTGGACGATCCTGAGATTGATGGACTTATGATTAAGAGTATACAAGTAAGAAAGTTTTTAATGGTCTTATATATTTTAGTTAATTTACGCAAGGGCACTCGTGTGCGGCGGTTGTCGGTTCGATTCCCGTTCAAGAAAAGGAATAAATTAATATTTTGATTTTCTCCCAAATACCTTCTGCCTACCTTGCCATGTGAGTTACAACGGGAAGAAAAAAAGACAAAAAGGAAAGGGTTATTTTGAACATTTTTACTTCAGTCAAAACTAATGATATTTAAGCACTGTCGTGGCGCAGCGGCTCAAGAGTGACAGTAAAGGACAGGTTGTGGGTTCGATCTTCACTCGAGAAAATGATTTATTTAATATTTTCTTCTTAGTTTTTATTTCTTCGCTCTGGCAAAGGTAAAGCGCGGCGTTGAGTAAGGGTAATGGAGTGTCTTAATTCTTGGTTCCCAAGCCCCTTCTGCCTACCCTGCCGTGTGCGGGATACAGTGTGAAGCTATAAAAAGCTTTTTTAAATAATAGTGCTTCTCCATTTCCAGGTCCTTAGGATCCACCTCCTGGAACTGGAGAAGGTTCAGGAATTATGTAGGGACTTCTGTGGGAGGTACATCGCGTGTTTGAAAACTAAGATGCAGAGTGAGAACCTTTTAAGGACTGATTATAGTGCTGGTATGTTTTTGGTAGTGTTTTCACTAAAAAATATCATATATATGTATATAATAAGATCTAAAGGAAAATAGAGCTTTAAGAGTTAGCTTCATTAAATACTCCGTTAGAGCTAATGGCGGAGTTAAACGCTGTGCACCGTCAATAGTAAAGAAGATAATATAAATACAATATGTATAAGAATTGCAACGTTGAAAGATGATAACGTATGGCTTAGTTGGTCAAACTCACTTGGTTGGTCACTTTGTCAGTATAGTGCCCTTAATAGTTTTTTTTAATAACCTCCGAGGGCTGTCGTGGCACAAACGTGTGACTGTAAACGAAACGTTGTGGATTCGATTCCCACTCGAGGATATGAAATAATCAATATTTTCAAATTAAATATATAATATTTTCATTTCTTCAGATCTTATTAGATAATAATGCAAAGCGCGGCGTTGAGTTCCGCCACTCAACACGCAATGCCTCAAATTTGCCGGAAAGTGGAGACCGAAAGTGGAACGGAGTGTCTTAACAGTAGGTTCCCAAGTTCCCTCTGCCTACCCTGCCGTGTGCGGCATAAAGGACTATTCATAATAAAAATTCCAATTTTCATCGTTCTTTTCAACATTTTCCAGGTGGTGTGGAAAGTAATAACAATTTGTCTGGAACAATGGACGATCACTCGAGCACGTCCAATTCACCACAGTATCAGGTACATTCTTTTTCAGGTTCACGCTGTATCCCACAGACGGGAAATAGTTACCGTTGAGACACTTCTGTTCCCATCTTGTCACTGACTTTGATGCATTGCGTGTTAAGTTGCGGAACTCAGCGATGTGTTTTGCTTTGAGTACTAGAGCAAAGAAATGATAATATTTAATACTAGCGATCTGCTCGCGGCTTCGCCCGCTTGAATTGCAATATTGTACTTTTACTATGTTTTAAAGTGTTATTCCACACTTAGGACAGAAAATACTAAACTTAAATTTAAAAAGCGTATAAAATTTTTTGAACGAAGCAGGATTTGAACCCGCGCCTCTGGAATACCGTTCCAGCGCTCTGACCAACTAAGCCATTCGTTCTCACCAAGCTCCGTCGAAAGAGAGAATTCTCTCTTGCCAAACGATAATTCTTACGAGTTGTCTTTGGGTAGCTGAAATTTGTAAAAATCTCCCTACAGAGATGAGAATTTCGACGGAGCTCGGTGAGAACGAATGGCTTAGTTGGTCAGAGCGCTGGAACGGTATTCCAGAGGCGCGGGTTCAAATCCTGCTTCGTTCAAAATTTTTATACGCTTTTTAAATTTAAGTTTAGTAATATTGTACTTACTAATCTCAATTACTCTCTTGTTTTAATATCACATTTAAGACGATGTCTATTCATTGAATACTAAAATGTATACAGCTAAATGAATACAAATTTTGGACCATTTTAGTCGAACTAAATTGGTTATTTTAAATTGAAGTTACTTTTTTTTTTTTTTTTTTACAATAAATTTAAATAAAACAAAGGTTCCCGATATATAATAGTGAAAACTGCATGTAAATATCGTTAACCGTTTCTGAGATTAGAGCGTACAAACTCACAGACAAACCAACAAAAAATTTAAAAAATCTATTACATAAATAAGCGTCCCCTATAAGATGTTATTTAATATATCTTCCATGAACAGACAGAGATCAGTTACAGATTTATTATAAGTATAGATTTCGTCGGATCAGGATCGAATCCACGACCTGTCGTTTACAGTCACACGTTTGTGCCGCTGCGCCACGACAGACCTCAATATAGTGTTTAACAGTGTTAATATTGGTATGAAATGATAAGAACTTAATTAAATGAAAACATGAAAAAGTTATAATTGAGGCGGCACAAGCGTGTGACTGTAAACGACAGGTAGTGGGTTCGATCCCCACTTGAGGAAATGAAATATTTAATATTATCAATTTAAATATTTAATGTATTCATGTCTTCGCTTTGGTACAAGGCAAAGCGCTGCGTTGAGTTCCGCCACTCAACACGCAATGCCTCAATTTCGGCGGAAAGTGGGGAACGGAAGTGGAACGGAGAGACTTAATACTCAGGTTCCCAAGTTCCCTCTGCCTACCCTGCCATGTGCGGGATACAGCGTGAAGCTGAGTATTTTCAGAATAAAATTCATAAAAGGTGACTGTAAACACGAGAGGTTGTGAGTTCTATGCCCATTCGAAGATATGAAATATTTAATAAGTTCTAATGAAATATTTAATATTTTTATTTCTTCGCTCTGGTACAAGGCAAAGCGCGGCGTCGAGTTCCGCACCACAACAAAACATGACTCAAATTCGACACTAAGTAGGGAACGGAACGGAGTTTCTTAACACTAGGTTCCCAAGTGGGAACTTGGGAACCTGGCTCCTGACCCAACCATGCCGGATATTTGTATTTAGTTCAATTTATACACATAAATTGGAATTTGTCAACTATTATAAGATATACTTCCCGTTGACATACTGAAATTAAAAAAAGAACCCCTCCGGTCTCTCGCCCGACTCGCACTTGACCGCTTTTGTTAAATGCAATGACAAAGAGATATTGAGACATTTTGTTCTTCTTTTTAAAAGATATATAATTTAAAAAAGATACAAAAAAAGTAAATGTTACATTTAATTTTAATTGTATGGTCGAATTTCATACTTAAGAAAGAAAAAAACTTTATTGACAATATATAAACATTGGAACGAAGCGGAATTTGAACCCGCGACTTTTGGAATTCAATCAAGTTTGATGAGAACGTATGGCTTAGTGGTCAGAGCGCTTGGACGGTTTTCAAGAGGCGCGGCTTCGAATCCCGCTACGTTAAATGTTTTATACGTTTACTGAATAAGTATTCATATATATATTTTTAAATATTTCAGTCCCCTGCCGCCCCCCTACCTGCCCCCGCGTACCCCCCAGTCTACCCTACAGTCACTGAACTACCGTACCCACCTTTACGGGAACAACGTAAGTATATATATATGTGTATTATATTGATTTTTATTATATTTTAGTTATGGTATAGAAAATCGCGGCGTTGAGTTCCGCCGCTCGACACACGATGCCTTAATATTAGGTTCCTAAGTTCCCTCTGCCTACCCCATCGCTATTCTTTTCTAATTTCTGCCGTATTTGAAGTATTGCATGTCCACTGGCCGATCTTAACACCGCGCTTTACCTTATTATCAATGAAATGTAAAAATTATGATGAGAAATAAAAATTTATATGCTTTAATTCCTCGAGTGGGGATCGAACCCACAACCTGTCGTTTACAGTCACACGCTTGTGCCGCTGCGCCACGACGGGCCTCAAGTTAGATGTTCACAATTATATATTTACCAATTTGAATTATTTCCCCGTTCACTTTAGATAACTTAGAATATCCAGAATCAGTCAGAATATCCAATTAATTGAAATTCAAGTTTAACCCAATTTTATTATTTTGGAACCAATTTTATTATTTCGTAAAACAAACACCAGAGAGATAAATAAATAACTTTTTTGTGTTTGTGAAACGATATTAATGAAAATAAGAAATTGGAGAGACGGAACGGAGTGTCTTAACACCAGGTTCCCAAGTTCCCGCTGCCTACCCTGCGACGTGCGGGATACAGCGTGAAGCGTGATTTGAATGAAACAAACACTAAATGTTAAGTAAAGTTCACCAACCTTTTCTGAGATATGACATTGATAACTACCCCCAATAATATATTTTCTACTCAGTCAGTCAGTCAGTCAGTCAGTCAGTCAGTCAGTCAGTCAGCTTCACGCTGTATCCCGCACATGGCAGGGTAGACAGAGGGAACTTGGGAACCTAGTGTTAAGACATTTAGTTCCGTTAGCCACTTTCCGGTGGTTTTTATTGTATTTATATAATTTTTTTCAGCACCATTAGTGGTCCAGGGTTCAACGCCGATTGGGCAGATTGGTGCTGGACTTCTTTCCACTGACTCCTTTACGGGTAAACAAAAGTTGTTTATTATGGAATTTTCGTTTGTTTATTCGAGGAAATTAAATATTGGTAATAAGGCAAAGCGCGGCGTTGAGTTTCGCCATTTAGCAAGTCAAATAAATATAACAACAATCATATTAATATAATAACAATTGAAAATGAGGCCTGTCGTGGCGCAGCGGCACAAGAGTGTGACTGTAACCGACAGGTTCTGGGTTCGATCCCCAGTCGAGGAAATGAAATATTTAATATTTTCAATTTAAATATTTAATGTTTCATTTCTTCGCTCCGGTAATAAGGCAAAGCGCGACGTTGAGTTCCGCCACTCAACACGCAATGCCTCAAATTCGGCGGAAAGTGAGGAACGGAAGTGGAACGGAGTGTCATAACACTAGGTACCCAAGTTCCCACTGCCTACCCCGCCATGTGCGGGATACAGCGTGAAGCTGAGCGAATGAGTGAATATCTCACCCTCAATATTCCCAGGTACAAATTCCAATTCCAATTCCTCGATCTCCGGCTCCCCGCCCCCCGGGCCTGATGATGAGGAGGAGGGGGGGAAGCGGGGGGTCCTGCCGCGGCACGCCACTCAGGTCATGAGGGCTTGGTTGTTCCAGCATCTTGTTGTGAGTGGTTTTTTTTTTAAATTATATGTATGTTTGTTTGTTCGTAGCTCCTGAATGAATGAATCTATTATTATTACTATTAATATTACCACCCCCGGCGTTTAGCACCGGCGTTTAGTAGCGGTTTTGGCTACTGCGTGTCGCATTGGGTAGTGCCGGGTCTCGGTACCTTATAGACCGGCAACGCTCCTGTAGCTCCCCCGGTGCTACACGGGGCGGTGGGTGACGGTGATCACTTACCATCAGGTGAAGGTGACCCGTACGAGAGTTTGCCGTCTTTTTCATAAAAAAAAATTCTATAACTGATTTCTGTCTGTTCATGGAAGATATATTAAATAACATCTTATAGGGGGTGTTTATTTATGTAATAGGATATAAAATAGTGATGTTTTTTTTTTTTTTTTTGTCTGTTTGTCTGTGTGTTTGTACGCGCTAATCTCAGAAACGGCTAACCAGATTTAAATGCAGTTTTCACTATTATATTTTGACAATCTTCGTTCAACGTTGAGTCCTTCTACATTTAGTATTTGTTTTATTTAAATTGTTTAAATAAATAAACAAGTTACGTTAATTTGTACAAACTTTTAATTTGGGAATCGAACTTGTACCCCAGCTTCACGTCAGTCTTCTATCAAAGAAGACTTCAGGAGCTACAGTGCCACATACAGACAGACAGGTCAAACATATAATACCCTCTTTAATAAAAAAGAATTAAAATAAATAATTATTATTCTATTATTCTTTATTCAGCTTAACGCTGTATCCCGCACGAGACAAGCTAGGCAGAGGGAACCCGGGAACCTAGTGTTAAGACACTCCGTTCCACTTCCGTTCCCCACTTTCCGCCAAATTTGAGGCATTGCGTGTTGAGTGGCGGAACTCAACGCCGCGTTTTTTGCCATGTAGCAGAGCGAAGAAATGAAAACATTAAGCATTTCAATTAAAAATGTTAAATATTTCATTTGCGGCGTTGTGTTCCGCGCTACTCAATACACAATACAATAAATTCGTCCAAAAAGCGGGCAAACGGAACTGCCTATCCTGCCAAATGCGGCGTGAAGCTGATAAAATCTCATCACGGTGATTCTTAGCTACGTTTCATGAAAATTGAAATATAGTCTACAATATAATTTTTCATATCGAAAATTTCATGTTTCAAATGCCTTTTCATCACCGTTCCACAGCATCCGTACCCCACTGAGGAGGAGAAGAGATCCCTGGCCGCTCAGACCCGGCTCACTCTCCTGCAGGTCAACAACTGGTTCATCAACGCGCGGCGCCGCATCCTGCAGCCGATGCTGGACTGCCAGGAGAAGCCAGGTGAGTGCGGGTTCATCCGGAACACGGGAGGTTTCGGCAGAGGGAACTTGGGAACCTAGTGTCCTAGTGTTGAGATGCTCCGTTCTGTTTCTTTCCGCCGGAATTAATTTTTTTGTGTGTATAGGCGGAACTCAACGCCGCGCTTTGTCTTTTTATCAGAACGAAGCAATGAAAATTTTAAATATTTCACTTCCTCGAGTGTGCATCGAACCCACAACCTGTCGTTGACAGTCACACGCTTGTGCCATAGTAGGATAGATCTTTTTTAAAACATGATTGGTGTTAGGATAATTGGTTTCGGAGTTCAACGCCGTACTTTGCTTCATTTTATTAAATATTGTATTTGCTGGAGTGGGAAATTGTATGTTTGATGCCCGTCAGGGATATTTTAAACACGATTGGTTGTAAGTTCGATCCCCACTTGAAGAAATGCAATGTGTAATATTTTCATTTTCTCGCACTGGAAACAACGCAGCGTTGAGTTCCGTCGCTCAATACGCAATGTTGAAAATTCGATGAAATGTGTGAAACAAATGTGTGAGATTGATGAGAACGGAGTGTCCTAATTAGGTTCCCAAGTTCCCTTTGCCTACCCTGCTATACATATGCGGGATACAGCGTGAAGCTATAAAAAGTATATAATTATAATATTTATTTGTGGCCTGTCGTTGCGTAGCAGCACAAGCATATGACTGTAAACGACAGGTCGTGGGTTCGATCCCCATTAGAAACGGATATTTAATATTTTCAAATGAAATATTCAATATTATCATTCGAAGCGCGGCGTTGAGCTCCGCCACTCAACACGTAATACCTCCAATTCGGCGGAAAGTGGGTAATACAACGGAGTGTTTTAACACAAGGTTCCCTCTGCCTACCCTGCCATGTGCGGGATACAGCGTGAAGCTGAAAAGAAAATTTATGATGACATATTTTTGTTTCAGGTGGTAAGAAAAGTAAAAACGGTTCGTCTATAAATAAAAGGTATTGGCCCGACGCACTCACCAATCCACAATTTACAGCAGGTCAGTTCTGGTGCTTCACGCTGTATCCCGCACACGGCAGGGTAGGCAGAGGGAACTTGGGAACCTAGTGTTAAGACACTCTGTTTCTATACACACACATACGTTTGTCACTTTTTGCCGTATGAATATGAGGCATTGGGTGTTGAGTGGCGGAGCTCAACGCTGCGATTTGGTAGAATAGAGCTAGAAAATGAAAATGTTAGGGCTTTCATTTCTTTGAATAGGAACCCACAATCTGTCGCCTTTACAGTCGCTATCTTGTGCTACTGCGCCACGATAGGGCTCATCTTCCTTGGTTTTTTATATTATATAAAAAAATATATTGTACCTATTTTTTTATAATTTACAAACAAATCATTAATTATAAGAAAATCTTCGTCATTAATAATATATTGATTAATACATTAAGTCATCTGTCATCCGTCATCCAATCTATAGTTAGCTGCCAGACTGGATGACGGGTGACAAAAATAATTTTCTTTGGTGTACACCTTTTTCTACTGATCTCTTGTTACCAGAATAGAAAGATTTTTTTTTTCATTTTCTCGCGCCGGGACATTTCTCAGAATGCTTATTTACTTTACATATATTTAAAAATTAGAACGTAGCTAGATTTGAACCAGCGCTAACCTAACCACTAAGCCATACGTTCCAACGTCTCAGTTGTCAGAGATTTTAAAATCTCGATGCGTTAAATTTTTTATACGTTTTTTTAAATAATTATTTTTCTTTCCCAAGTGTTATTAACACTTTAAAAGTAAGGCAGAGGAACGGAAGTGGAACGGAGTGTCTTAACACTAGGTTCCCGGGTTCCCTCTGCCTACCATGCCTCGTGCGGGATACAGCGTCAAGCTGAAAAAAATGCCCTTAAAGTGACTAATTTCCACTTTAATTAATGGAAAACATATGGAATATTCCAGGTCTGCTATCGTCTTCAGAGGACGAGGAGCAAGACGGCGAGCAGTCCGCGGACGAAGACGCCCGGGAAGAGCACGCGGAGTTCAACCCCGTGCAGCACTGAGGTGAGACAGACATACATATGTACATACATGCAGACATTACTATGACTGAGTGATTTTTTTTTAGAATATATATCTTTTGCGGCGTTTAGTTAAGCCACTAGACACGAAACTGATGTGTTTTAATGGGAATAGTGTCTTGACATGTGCTTTTCAAGTTACCTTTGTATAAAAAAAATTAAAAATCATTTTTTTGTTTTGTTTTTTTTTTTTTAATTTTGGTTCCATTCGTACTAGAGGAAATTCAATATTAAATAATTTCATTTCTTCGCTCCGACAACAAGGCAAAGTACGGCGTTGAGTTCCACCACTGGGAAGAGCAACAAAGTATCCCAGGTTAACTCCACCCAATCGTCATCCAACGAAAAAGAAATGATCACTCAAGTGTTTCCGTCTCTTTCCAGCACACAGTGTTAGAGCAGGACAGAAACATGACACATTCAAAACAAAAAGACAAAATTGTGTATACCATAGATTGTAAGTAGATTATAAAACCATGTATACGTAATAATTACCTCACTATTTTAAACTTATATATTATATTTATATTTTATATATATATTTAAAAGGCAATTACAATCTTTTTTTTAATCTGTATCTTGTTGTTTGACAGATATTTAATTTTATACAGATGATAAATTGCAGGTTTTAAAAGTTATTCGTCGTTAAGTTATGGTATCTTCTGTTTTTTTTTATAAATTACTACAGCAGTTTTTTTTTTAATATTTTTTTTTGAAAAAATGCAGAAGAGTGAATTGTCCTGGAATTGTACATTTTCGTAATTTTTATGTTGTTTAATTATGATATAGCAACACTGGTTTTAAAACACACACTTTGATATATTGTTTGATTTAAATTAGTTGTTTCTTGATGAATTTTCTATAATTTTATCAAATACATTGAAATTTTACACAAAATATAATTTATAATTGTTAAATATTAATATTTATTTACAATTTAATTTATAACAGTGTTGCCATATCACCAAACTTACCCACATATTAAGAAAGCTTTAAATTATATTTTGTTCTTAATTCAATTCGCTTAACAATTAATTATTATATATAGCGCGTCAATTTTTTAACCGGTTGTGAATAAAATAGATTTGTTTTTCCTTCACCGACTGAAAATGAAATAGTAATAAGTATATTTTTTACCACAGATAAAAAAAAATAAACTATAGACAATACCGTCCATAGAAAAGTGTGTATTTATTTGTATAAATAAGTTAATATACTCGATTATTTTTATGTTTTTTTTTATATCAGCCGCCATATTAGTTTTTATCTAATTTAAGTGTAATATATAATATGTATATGACGTTTGAAAGTATTGTAAATATTTAAAAAGTAAAAATAATGTTGTTTCTCTTTTTTTATTTTTTTACGTCAAAGAGAGGTGACAGTATATAAAGAATTGCCACAGACTATATTTTATGTCAATATTTTTTTTTATCTGTCATTTTTAGACAATTCATTTTTATAGTATATAATATACGTTAAATTTCATATTGAACAGTTAAAAAATAGCTTTGCCTGTCTTGGTGCAAGGACGTGGCAGTTTGGTAGGTTCGATACCCACTTAAGGAATTAAAATATTTAATATTTTCATATTATCGCTTTGGTAACAAGGCACTGCGCGGCGTTGAGCACCACTCAACACACAATACCTCAAATTCACCAGAAACTTGGAAACTGAACCTTAACCTCAGGTTCCCAAGTTCCCTCTGCACAATGAAAAAAATAATAATACTTGTTTTAAGTAAAATTAAAAAGCACGTTTCTTACAAAGTCATATACAGATTATATAATATTATTTAGCGATTAAAATGAATTATACGATAAATATACGATTCAAGAAAACGATGTATACTCAAATAAATAAAAAGAAAACAAACGAAATGATTCAAAATGCCAGTATACGTGGAAATTAAGGAGAACTTTTAAAAAAAAAATTAGATATAAATTGTTGTTATATTGGAAAAGAATAATGATAGAAACGCAGTATTCGATTTGATGGTTAAGTGAGAAGCTGGTGTGGTGAAATGGCACGACGGGTGTCGGTTCGATTTTTGATATTCATAGGGTAGAAACAATAAATGATGAGAAATTAAAAAAGAAAATGGTAGGTATAATAAATAATTAATTTTACTAAGTAATTTTTCATAAATTTTCTGCCAGTTTTAAAAATAAATACAATAGATGATTGTAATCATTCATTATTTTTTAAACTGGCAGAAAATTAATTATAATAATTCATTCAATGATTATTGATTATTTCTCTTGACATTACATATTTACAATATACATATTTTTCTTTTCATTGGAAAATTTAACATATTTTTCTTTTTTTTTCTTTATGTTGGTACTGTTTTTATACTCTGTAATAATCACGACGTCGTGCTCATTTCACCGCACCCGATCGTGATTTATAAATAAATAAAAATAATCAAAACGTGATTAATATAAGCAAGAACATATTTCTCATAGTTTTAATATATTTTATAATGTAAGTGCTGTCAGTTGAATGATGAAAATGGTAAGCAATAAACATCCTGTAATTACCATTTTTTTTTTTATTTATTTGCAAAATTGTATTAACTTATATTAAAAAAAATGTTGAATTAATTATCAATGAGTACTTCACGATATCTTCCAATAATTTGTTGTAATGTTTTAAAAAAAAAAAAAAATAAGCACTAATTATAAATGTAAAGGAAAATAAATATTCTGGCCGTCAAAAATTGGTTCAAGTTTTATCATTTTAAATAAATATTCTAATAGTGAATGAATGTAACATTGAATCAATTTATAATTTTATCTGTTACAATTTGAAAGAATTATTTGACATTGACTGAAGGTTTTTTTTTTATTTTGTCTAATATATATATATATTGCCATATTTGTTTAAAAGATAAATTAAAAAAAAATAACAAGTAAATTATAACAATGGCACTAAGAAAATATATTCAAGAAGTAATCTGAAACTTTTAGACTGTCACTGTCACAATCTGACATTTAGATTTTTTAATTTTAGACGATAAAATAAAATGGCTTGAACCTAATTTTTTACAGCCAACAAATAAATAAATAGTATACGCAAAACCACCATAGTGATAAAAGCTTTGTATCTTCCATTATTTTGTATTGAGAGAGAATTGTATTAATATATATAGACGTAAGTTATATTTTTGTTAAAGTTTTACTTAGATTTTTCGGCCTATTCTGTGAAACGTAGCCTAATTCTAGATTTAGTGTACCGATGTTTTTATTTATAATTTTATAATTAATTCATTTAATTGATTATTTAAAAAATATTGCTTGATTATTTATAAAAAGGAAATGATTCCTATCAATGAATCAATTATTTAAATGAATTCATTTCGTTTTGTTATTATGAAAAGGTCATGGCATTTTTTTTTTCAATTAATACACAAATAATTAATTGAGAAAAGTTATTTTTCAATATTTTATATTTTGACAAGCATACCACGTCTTATATTTTATCTGTGATTATTGTATGAAATATTTTGTTTATTATAAAGGTTGGTATTATATAATAAAAATGTCGGTACCATCGTCTGTTATACGAAGAAACGGATATACGTAATAATGTGAAGTATAAGATTTTTTATTGTAATTTAAAATTCTGTATCTATATTCTTAGTATAAGGTGTATTTTTAAACTGTTTTAACGGCCATCTTGAAATTAAATAAATTAATACGAAAAAAAAAAACAATTTTTATGAATTTGTCGCATTCATTTGACGTTTCTTATAATATAGATTAAGTATTAAAACATTAATTTTATTATTCATAATATATTTTATTTAATTTCAAGGTGCTCTTAGCCATAAAATATAGACTGTATAACTAAACACCGTAAGTTCTTTATGCTGTTTTTATTAAAAAAAAGGAAAGAAAACTAAACAGTCTATAATCTGTGGTTGAAATGTCCAGCTGTAGTATACCATAGAGTATAAAAAACGCTTTTTAGAATTAAAAAAAAATTCAAGTTGATTATTGTAAGGCATAATATTTTACTAGTCAATACAACCAGTCTCGCTAATGATTTTTTTTTGTATTTTTATGAAAAATTGTGAAATTATTGTGAAAGTCTTTTGCTTGGGACAGTTTTAAATCAAACAAAAAAACCATCAATCTTTGTTACAATATATATATGATAATATGTTTAAGTGATAATAAATATTCGATCTAGAAAATAACACGCGGCGTTGAGTTCCGCCTATCACCAAGTAGTGATTCAAACTCTGGCTGAGAAAAGAGGAGGTGTTTAATTCTATAATTACCTCTCTAGAAGAAAGTAGTTAGAAGCTAGAAGCTGAAAAAAAAGTTTTGATGATTATTTAAAGAGTTTTTTAAAAGGTCATATTTTTTGTTTCAAGCAAAAGATTTTAACAAACACATTATGTACAGTTCGCTGCAAAATATAACCTTTATCGCATGCAAAGTGTTTTTTTTTTTCTTTTATATTATACCATTAAAATATGGCATACCGTAAAAATAAAAAAAAAGAAAATGACATTGAGTTCCGCCACTCAACACGCAATGCCTCAAATTCGGTGGAAAGTGGGGAACGGAAGTGGAACGGAGTGTCTTAACACTAGGTTCCCAAGTTTCCTCCGCTTACCCTGCCGCGTGCAGGCTACAGCGTGAAGCTGAGATAGAGTGAAAACAAAGTACGAGGTTAAGTTACGTTACTATATACATAATGCCTTTTAAGTAAAAAATGAAATAAGTTAAAAATGTCTAGTGATTTGATTTAATTCGGGGTTGTATATAGGTTAGCCTGTCGTGGCGCAGGAGTACAATCTGCGACTGTAAGCGCTGTAGGTTGTGGGTTCAATCCCACGAGGAAATGAAATATTTAATATTTTCTTTTTTTGTAGCGTTCATTCAACACTTGGTGCCCAAGTTAACGGAGTACTTAACACTAGGTGCCCAAGTTCCCATCTACTTACCCTATAGGATACAGCGTGAAGCTGAGAAGTAAACAATGAAAAAACAATATATAATTTTATATTTTTTTATTACAAACAAAAGTATTGGATACAAAATGTTGACTTAAAATAACATTATTTACAATATTCCTTAACACCCATCAAGCAATTTGGAATGTTTCTATACTAAAGTCTTTAAGTAAAGCTTTGTATGAGCTTTATTACATATTAAAAAGTCCGTTGTACACTGGATCAATCTATATGGGGAGGTTAATTTATAAATTGTAACGAACTAATTAATTATGTAATATTAATAATATAATTAAAACTAAATTGAAAAGAAAATTGAGCAATTTTTTTTTTGGAAATTTTAGACTTAATATTAGCTTTTGATGGTTGTGGGTTGAAATTGGTTTAAGAAAAATGTTTATTTACAATATATAAACGTTTTTTTATGATTTGGTTAGCTAAAAATGTGGCGTTGAACTCCGCTAATTAACACAAAATAGCTATAAAATGGGTGGAAAATAATAAAACGTGTTGGTGTACCACTAGGTTGTTCTTTTAGCCCCATATAAAGTTTATTTAATCTCAGTACACCAGCGCTTTTGTTAAGTTTTGTCCAAAACTCCACTTATTTGTGTGTTACAATTTATACTTATTTAATAACACCTGATCTGTTGATAAAACTCTAAACGAAAAAAATAAGGAAAAGATCTGATATTAAAAAAAAAATGATTAGTTTTTTATACTAAAGTATAAAAATTATTTACCCAGAAGAGTCGAATAAGTTAACAAGACACATTAAACAAACCCATTCAAATTAAATGAAGAAAACCAATTCTATTAATAAATACATTTTAAAAAAACATAAGAAAAGGTTACATAAAAAAAGGACTTAAAATAATAATCATAATGACTTATCAACTTATTCTCTTATGCTAATACAATGGTAACGGTAAAAAAATGTATGATTCACACATACATATTATATAATTATTATCTATTTTGTTCCTTTAAATTACTCTCGCTGAAATATGTATTTATAAAATTTACATAAAAGTTATGAGAAAATAGATTTGTTATGGGCAATTTTTTGCAATTGTTCATAATTTATTTTGTAAAATTGCTATATATATATATATATATATATATATATATATATATATATATATATATATATATATATATATATATATATATATATATAAGTTTTAAATGGATCGTGTAGATACATTTAGTATTATATATAAGAGTATATGCAAGAATCCAGGGCAGTACGCGAGGCAATTAAAAAATCGTTGGCGGTAGTTTGATATAATAATTATTTCAACTGACAGACGAAGGTTACTTCAGTCTACTCGTTAACATAGTTTCATTTAAACGTATAATAGTTACGAAAATTAAAGATCTGATTATTTTTTATATTTAAATTTAACTTAACTCGTAATATTCTAATGGATACTTCTATTTCATAAATATAAAAAATGGAAACAGTTATTTCTTTAAAAGTTTTTGATGGGAAATATTGTTTCATATGAAATTTATATAAACATTAAATTTAATTTGTTTTAACTAGAACAGAGTGTGGTAAAAAATAATATCGCGCAAATATATGTATGCATATGTACACGTTCAACGTCCGTCACCTTTATTGCACGATTGGTATATAAATTATTTTAACATATAAAGAAAAGAGAAATTCCACCTCCCAAATAATAAATAGAGTTAAAACCAT
Organism: Eueides isabella; assembly: GCA_019049475.1. NCBI lineage: Eukaryota > Metazoa > Arthropoda > Insecta > Lepidoptera > Nymphalidae > Eueides > Eueides isabella. The sequence continues at coordinate 4,895,783 of CM032412.1, read as the reverse complement.
TGATATTGCTCAATTGAAAGAAGAATTTGGTTAAAATGGTGTATTTATTGCTGTATATTTGCAATAAAACGTTTTATAAAAACTAAATCAGAATATGTATAATCTAAATCGACTAGCATTATTGGTCAATTTTATTATTGTCATACATAAAATGTGTAATATTAAAGTTATAATTTAGTGGCCACTAAATTATAACTTATAATACTATTTTCATTGAAATTATCAATGAAAATATTTTTTTGTGCTTCAAAGTTTGTAGAAAAAAAATAATTGACACATATTAGTTATTTTTTATTGTGCTTCGGTCAGTTATTATTAGATTTTTATTTAATATTTAGCAAAGTAAAAAGATAATTTGGAAGACAATTTTGCTAAACGAATTTAAAAATTTAAGTTTAATACTTACACCTTAAGTATATTTGTACAAAAATATACATAATCTTATAAATAAAGATTATATAGGTATATAAATATAAACACATATACCCTATACCTTCTATAATATAAGTACAATTATGAGCAAACTGTGTTTAAAGTCTAATTAAAATGAACCGTTCAGTCAAATAATATTCCTATGATCATAGTCTTGATAAATATTAATATATTCAAATATATTTCCAAATATTGATCATTTTCATAGTAAAATCCGAGCTATCACCGACATTTTCAATTGAAAATATATTCTTTAAGATAATGAAAATGGGTATTTCTGTTTCACGAACACCAAGAAATGGATACCGCCATTTCTCTTAGCTTAATAAATGGGTAATATAGTTTCATGAAATATTAATTATTGGCACCATGAAAAACCAAATACTTACATATAGAAACCCATGGATTTTCTCAAACCCCATCCAGTCCATACAAAACACTAAGCTAAAATGGTTAACTAATAATAATTATCCACCTTAAATAACCGACTTTTGCGATGTTCAGACATTATGAAGACATTTTCCGAGTCTATCAACGACTCTCTCTCTGTTTGAGTTATGTTACCTTTGACAAAATCCCTATTTAATATAGATTTTAATTCGTCAATACTTTGACTGATATTTTCTGTTTTATTTAAGAAATTAAGTTCTTGTAAACCTCCTTTACCATTACTAGATTGGCTTAAAGGTTGGTAAGCTTGTTCTTTGCCTTGTAATATCTTCTGTGAATTATGAATTATTAAAGTCGATCCTCGTCTTATTGTTTCTCTACCAAGTTCAACAATTTCAAGTGAATTTTGTCCAATAACGAAATTTTTGTATGCTTTTATGAAAACCATCATTAAAATTCCTAAGCCGATTATGATGAGAGAATACGATATTAAAGGTGCAACGATGGGACCAAATGTTGTTCCTAAGAATATCCATTTCCATATAGAAGTTGAAACTTCATCTATTCCCTGAAATAGAAAAATGCAATTATCAGTACCTTTTATAAGTTATTTAAAGAAATCAGGACAAAATAGACAAGTGAGACAGGTTATGAATTCAATTTTTACTCGAGGAAATGTAATATTAAAAATTTTCTTTCTCTTCCGCCAGTAAGAAGTACAAAGCACGGAGATTAGTTCCACCAGTCAACACGCAATGCCTTAAATTCGGCGGAAATAGGCAAACGGACCAAAGTTCAATCTCCTTATGTGAGAGCACATGAGCAGGACAAAGCGTGAAACTGAAAAAAAATCGTAAAAAAGTGATTCTTTACCTCTTCTAACCACATAACAGGAAACACTATATCTGGAAATTTGTGTATGTCGTTCACTCGAATATTAGTAGCTTGGTCCACTTTGAGATTCAGTTGTACCCTCACTTTGACTTCTAAGGGGACGCCTATTTTCTGTAAAAATATATTACCCCATTAAATATATTTAATATTATCTCGCACTTGGCAGGGTAGGCAGAGGGATCTTGGAAACCTAGTATAAAGACAATCCGTTCCACTTCCTGTCCCCACTTTTCGTAGTATTCGAGGCATTGTATGTTCAGTGGCGGAACTCAACGCCGCAAATTAATATTATTTGATTGTAAATTATATTATTGTACTTATTTCTTCGAGGCCCGTCGTAACGCAGAGGTACAAGTGTGCGATTATTAACGTGACAGGTTGTGGGTTTGATCCCTGATAGAGAAAATGAAATATTTAATGCTAAAATTAAATAGAAGCCTGTCATGGCGCAGCGTCAATAGGGTGTGACTGTAATCGACAGGCTGTGGGTTCGAATCTCACTCGAAGAAGTGAAACATTTAATGCTTTCAATTTAAATATTTATTGTTTCCATTTCTTCGCTCTGGTGAAAATGCAAAACGCGGCGTTGAATTCCGCCACTCAACATGCAATGCCTCAAATTCGGCGGAAAGTGGCGAACGGAAGTGGAACGGAGTGTCTTAACACTAGGTTCTCAAGTTCCCTCCGCCTACCCTGCCATGTGCGGGATACAACGTGAAGCTAAGTGAGAGAGTGAGTAAAATTTAAATGTCTTCATTTCTTAACTCGATAAAAAAATATTTAATTAAAAATTTATTAAATGAAATACAATATTATTTAAGAATCATTATATTCAATACTATTGACCCGCCCGCGGTTTCGTCTGTGTTAAATGAGCCTATTTCATTTACCAATCTCAGCTATTTTCTTGTTCTAAAAACATTATCACTTTTAAGACAGTATACATATATATTGAAAACTATCATTTTAGCTAAATTAACAAATATTTTGTGGCAGTTTTGTCGAAGTTAACATTTTAAACTAACTGTTGAGGGTAGGCCAAAATATAATTGTGAATACTACTTTTAAAGCTGGTTAGCCGTTTCTGAGAATAGCGCGTACAAACGTACAGACAAACACACACACACACACACACAAAAAATCACTATTATGTGTCTTATTACATAAATAAACATCCCATATAAGATGTTATTTAATATATCTTCCATGAACAGACAGAGATCAGTTACGGAGTTATTTTAAGTATAGATTTTCATTTCCTCGATCTGGCAACACGCGACGTTTAGCTCCGCTACTCATCATGCAACGCTCCGACAATTTAATAGAATGTGGGAGATGAATTAAATAAAAAAAATCATTGTCGTTAAGAAAATTAACCGTTAACAACCAAAACTAAGTTCCCTCTGCAAGAAAAAGGCAGAGGGAACCTGGGAACCTAATTTTGGTTAAGTGCAAAATATATTGTGAAAGTAAAAATGAACACCAAATACATATTTATAAATCTATCTACATTGAATTTAAAGGAAAAGGATACTTTTTATATACAGATAAAAAAAAATGGATCAGACGCAAGATTTATTATCAGTCCATTTTATGGGCCCAATGGATCTACCAGGGAGCCCATAGAATGGCCTATGGAACCATGAACCGTTCATATATAGCACAATGTGTGAGAAGTGAAAATGTATAATAATCATTGCCTAAAACAGGAGTCGAACCGACAACTTCCACATAACAGGGTAGGCAGAGGAACTTTGGGAACCTAGTGTAAAGACACTTTCCGTCCTCCACTATCCGATGGGACATATTTTATTGAATGAAGGATATTAACGCTGCACTTTGCCTTGTTAAAAAGAGAAAAATAAATTATTTAAAATTTCATTTTAAAATATAAAATATTTTATTTCCTCGAGTGGTGATCGAACCCATAGCCTCGTTACAGTCACACGCTCGTGCCGCTGCGCCACGGCAGGCCTCACTTTAGGTTAACGGAAACTTTAACTAACTGGTTGTAGTAATATATAGCTTTCATGTTCCTTCTTCTCTGGTTTCAACCCTTCAAAAGGCTCCAACAAAGATGGCTCTGCCTCATAGAAATGTGGATATGAGAGGTATACTGGAGCATCTGGAATATAAAAAAATATTAAAAACAAAGGCCAGGCCAATTGAGGCCTGTCAGGCACAAGCGTGCCACTGTAGATGACAGGTTCGATCCCCATTCGAGGAAATGAAGTATTTCATATTTTAATTTCTTCACTATGGTAACAAGGTAACGGAAGGTAACGTTCAGCTCCACCACTCAACAGACAGAGATTTAAATTCGGCGGAAAGGGAGAACCGGCACGAATAGGTTCCCAAGTGTACTCTGCCTACTCTGCCTACTCTGCCAAGTGCGGGATGCAGCGTGAAACTGAAAAAACAATGCACGTAGCTGATCTTGATGTTATAAGTAAATTTCTCAAGACAACTTACACACTGCTACATAAAACTTAAATCGGCACACTCTGTAGTATACTGAATATATTGAATAAGTCAAAATAAAAATACACTTATTTTTGGGTGCCCTTTTTTTAAGGTTCCGTAACTGAAACGGAAAGAGGGTTCCTATGAGATCACGTTGTGATCACCGTCAATAAGACAACTTTTTTCGACATATCGTTGAGGTATCGTGGTGAATGGCCTTCAATCTTTCAAAATCCTTATATAGTTTAAAGAGAACGTATTGCTTAGTGGTCAGAGCGCTTGGACGGATTCCAAGACGTGCGGGTTCAAATCCCAGATTTTTATACGTTTTCTACTAAAGGATACTCACTATATTGACACGGGCTAATCATCTGTAGACCTCTCGGTGGACATTTCTCTCCTTGGCAGTAACATTTGTTATCAGGATTGTTATCGGCGCTCTCCAAATAGGAACTCGGCGGTGTGTACAGATTTGTAAAAATACCTGTAAAATTATGAACATATACAGGTTCCCAGGGTTCCCTCTGCCTTGCTACAAGTGAGAAACAGCGTGAAGCTATTTTGTAGGGATCTAAAATGTAGTTGTTTGAAGTTGAATTGCGAAACTCAACGCCGCGCTTTGCCATATTACCAGAGCGAGGAAAGGAAATTATTTTTTTTTTTTTCAAGTGGGGGTCGAATCCACTACCTGTCCGTTCACAGTCGCTTGCTCATGCCCCTGCGCTACTACTAACCTATCATATATGAACATACATATATATGAACTACTATTTATAAACTATTTTTATAATAGATATGATATATTATTTTATTTAATTTATTGAGCTGTAATCGAACCTGCTATATTCACTTACTCTCTCACTCAGCTTCACGCTGTATCCCGCATATGGCATTGGTAGGCAGAGGTAACTTTGGCACCTGTTGTTAAGACACTTCATTCCGTTTCCTACTTTCCGACAGAAAATGCGTATTGAGTGGCGGAACTCAACGCCGCGTCTTATCTTGTTACCAGGGCGAAGAACAGAAAACGTTAAATATTTAAATGGAAAATATTAAATATTTCATATCCTCGAGTGGGGATCGAACCCACAACCAGTCGTTTAGGCCTCAATTTTCACTTTACTGACCAGTAATCGACCCAGTTATATTCACATCATACTGACCATCCTTATAAACGTCACTCCTGTACTTGAAAGGCATAATTCTGCACAAATCTTTGTCATAAACGTATATAATGTCACTTTTGGTAATTGAACGTGGCGGGAAGAAAGAGCCCTCTGATGCCCTGAAAAGAGAAAAAAAAAATACAAATCTTATATAAAATTACATTTTGTATAGTTTCACTCTGTATCCCTCACATGGCAGGGAAGGTAGAGGGAACTTGGGAACCTGGTGTTATGACATTACGTTCTGTTTCCGTTCCCCACTTTCCGCCGAATTTGAGGCATTGCGTGTTGAGTGGCGGAACTCAACGCCGCGCTTTGCCTTATTACCAGAGCGAAGAAATGAAACATTAAATATTTAAATTGAAAATATTAAATATTTCATTTCCTCGACTGGGGATCGAACCCAGAACCTGTCGGTTACAGTCACACGCTTGTGCCGCTGCGCCACGACAGATCCCTAAAAACCACACTTAGATTGTTTTTTTTTTTCATTTAGGAGCTACTATGTCACTGATAAGTTAAACTTATGAAATCTCTCTCCACCCTTTTTCTGCGTCGGGGGTTGAAATTGGAACATCATAATACTAGGTTCCCTCCGCCTTCCCAAGTGCTATATTCGTTAAAAAATCTTATTCCAAAATGAGATATAAAATTTAATAAGGAGACGTCATTTTCCTTGTAAGATAACATCGGAAGTAACTAATGAATGCAGCAAATTGTTGTTTAAATTGTCATAGCGCTGTGATTTACTTTCTGACTGTAAACACGGTGGTTGAGGATTCAATTCCCAGTCAGGGGAGAGATTTACTTACATTTCTTCGCTCCGGGTAAAATACGGCGTTAAGCTCAACCCGCAGGGTTCAATATCTTATTACTAGGTTATTAGGCTTTTTTCCCTATACTTTCCATATTAAATGCGGTATACAGAGTGTCTTAACACTAGGTTCCCATGTTCCCTCTGCCTATCCTGCCATGTGCGGGTTACAGCGTGAAGCTATGTCATTAAGTATATATATATACATATATAAAATATTTTTATAAATTTTATGTCAATAAATAGTAAATGAATCACAAACCAAATAATATCTTTGTTTTAGAACAATAGAGGTATGTATATATATATGTATGTATGTATGTGTCATACAAATAAGTCCTTCCTCATGTCACTGCCAAGATTTACGATAAGATTGCTCATGAAAAGTTACTCATTTTTAAGGAAAACATGAATAAATTTATATTTATTATACTGGTGATTACCCGGCGTTGAGTACCGCCACACAACACGCTATGCCTCAAAACTCTTTGGAAAGTGACGGAAGTGGCACAGAGTGTCTAAACACTAGGTTACCAAGTTCCCTCTGCCAACCCTGCCATGTGCGGGATACAGCGTGAAGCTGAGAGATTGAGTGTGTGAGTATTCTCTGTTCCCATCGAAAGAGACGCATCTTTCCAAAATGCCTGGAGCTCTCAAAATGCTAATTCAATTTTCATAAAACTTAATTATTATGACCCATCGCAATAATGTAAATAACAAGGACAATTCGGTAAAAGAAAAAAAAATGTGGTTACATTAAATAATTCAGGTGCTACGTTGGCGCAGACAAACATACATGTCAAAGTTATAACACCTCTTCTTGATTGGGAGGTTAAAACGATTTTAAGCTTCTGTATAATAATAAATCTCATATATCTTATATAAATCAATTTTCTGAATAAATTTTCAAATCAAAGTATTAGTTCTTGAGATCAGCGCGTTCAAACATACAATTCTTCCTCTTTATAACACAGATATAGATACTTTAAAGTTACATTGAAAGCGGCGTTAAGCTCCGTAATATAAAAGTTAAAAAAAAGTTCGTAAAAAGTCAAGACCACAGTCTCAATACTTCTTTGTGATTTATCTAAACCGATTTTGATTCAACTTAAATTATTCTAATATATTACAGAAAGATTATCTTAATATGACCTTTAGTTTCTGAGTAATTTACTGACATAAATACTTATCGTACTTAAAACCTTCAATATAGACTTACTAAGCTTCACGCTGTATCCCGCACGAGGCAGGGTAGGCAGAGGGAACCCGGGAACCTATTGTTAAGACACTGTCCCACGTCCGTTCCCCACTTTCCGCCGAATTTGACGGATTACATATTGAGTAGCGGAAATTCAACGCCGCGTTTTACCTTGTACCAGAGCGAAGAATAGAAAACATTAAATATTTAAATTGAAAATGTTAAATATTTCATTTCCTCGAGTGGAGATCGAACCCATAGCCTGTTGGTTACAGTCACACGCCTGCGCCACGACAGGCTTCTACTACACAAGAATCGAACCCTGACTCATCACCAATTAAAAATTTTGTAAACAACACAATATATTTTATATAATTAAATCGTTCTGCGGTTATCGTGTGACATACGGACAGCTAGTTACAATGTGGATGCGGTACTGGAGATAACATCTACGTTTTCTTATTAGAAACGTGACGGAGTATTTGCGTTTTATATCTTGTTATTTATGGGAGGCCAGTGGCGCAGGCGGTTGGTTGCGGGTTCGATACCCACTTGAGGAAATTAATGATTTTTCTGTTTTTTTTTTTCTTCGCTCTGGTATAAACGCAAAAGGCAATGCGCGGCGTTGACACATAATGCCTCTCATTCTGTGGAAAGTGGGAAATGGAACATTAGGTTCCCATGTTCCCTTTCCCTGGGTTATAAGGAAGAAGCATAAAAAATATTTAATAGAAAACTCGATTTTGATTTTGATCATACAAAATATGTAGTTATTATTAATTTATAAAGTAACATTAACCTTATTTTTTATCTTCATGCTATTTCCTACATTAGAAGGAAGGCTGAGGGAACCTGGGAACCTATTGTTAAGACACTTCCGTTCTCCACTTAAAGCCGAATTCTCAAATCATTCAACGGAACTTGTCTTTCACTTTCCGGCGAAAGCTTTTGAGGTATTGCCCGTTCAGTGGCGGGACTCAACGCCGCGCTTACTCTTGTTATCAGAGCAAAGAAATGAGAATAAAAAATATTTCATTTCCTCGAGCGGGGATCGAACCCACTACTATCGCGCCACCATACGCTTGTGCCGCTGCGCCACGACAGATCTCCACTATTATAAACATTACAATAAGTCATCATTAATTTATACGACTGAGCACGCAAAGGTTTTTCCCCTTTCAAAGAAAAACAATAAAATATGAGGCCTGTCGTGGCGCAGCGGCACAAGCGTGTGACTGTAAACGACAGGTTGTGGGTTCGATACACACTCGAAATGAAATATTTAATATTAACATTTCCTCACGCCTGTAACGAGGCAAAACGGCTGTTTTTAGTACCGCAATACCTCCAAAATTCAACAGAAAACGGGAAAAAGAAGTGGCTGAATGGAAACGGTCTTAACAGTAGGTTCCCAAGTTCCCTCCATGTACCCCGCCATGGCCGCATGAAGCCAATAAAACTACACCATTATAAACGTTTTACTAACTTATAATTTATACAATTGGTTTTTCCCCATTTTAAAGAAATATATAATAAATTAAGTAATTATCTTAGAAGGATGTTATCAGATAAGGTCGTAAGGTCGTACAAGCATGTCATTACTGGCCCCAGTGGTACAGCGGTTGAATGCGCACGGGTCGGTTGTAGCTTCAATTCCCTCTTGAAGATAAAGAGTGTTGTTTTTTTCAGGGATCTAATGTTAAGGCACTGAGTTTCCACTAAGGGCGTTGTTAGGTTACGCAATTTAATATGCAATATCTCGAACATTGTGCGGAGATTGGGTAGTTAAATGTCTTAATATTAGGTTCCCTCTGTCTGTGGGGTACAAATTATTTGAAATTATTGAAAATGGCTGTTTATTCATAAAAGTATAGACAGCGGGGAACGGAAGTATCTTAATGGAGGCGGAGTGTTTCAACACTAGGTTCCCAAGTTACCCTGCCTTGTGCGGGATACAGCGTGAAGCTTGAAATTGATAGTAAGAAACGTGGGTGGGTTAAGTATATCGAAACCATGTACAAAATAATAGAATCATATTACAGACTTGCGGCTTCGGCTGCATAAACTACACTAATTTTTAAAACGTATAAAAATTTTAAACGAAGCTGGGTTTGAACCCGCGCCTATTGGAAACCGTCCAAGCGCTCTGACCGCTGAGCCATACGTTCTCATCAAGCTACGTCGAAATTCTCGAGATTCGGGGAGATTTTTACGAATTTCCGTTACCCGGGTGTTTTTAATAACATTTCCTTTTTTTTTAATTTTATAAAATGATGAATTATTTTATATTTAAAAAAATCATGAAGTAATCTTTTTCTTTTCCCAATAGATGGTAAAAGACAATAAAATTAATATTCATAAATGTAATTGTTCAATCACCATATATTCATTATTAATAAATAATTAATAGAACAATGCTAAGTACTTCCGGTTCACACGTTATAGCATGCTGTTATATTGGAAACTAGCTTGTAATTACGATTTTTTAGCGATTTTACGCTTTTTTAGCTTCACGCTGCATCTCGCATATAGCAGGGTAGGCCGAGGGAACTTGGGAACCTTGTGTCGAGACATTCCATTCTGTTCCCCCCAATCGCTTTCGGATATATTATATCTTACCTTAAGTAATAATCAGCGAAAATAATGCCTTAAAGGCATTATTTTCGCTGATTATTAGTTAAGGAAGGACATATTAATATTTTATTACCTCGAGCGGGAATTGAACCCACAACCTGTCACGTTTACAGTCCTGCACCAATGAGCTTCGAGGGGAATTGTAACTACGGTTTTACTTTTCAAAATAATATTAGACACCGACACGAATTGTGACATAAATGTCAGACATTAATGTGTGTTTAGCACTTGTTAAGATTTTTTAATGTCGAGTAAGTGCACGGAAATGGAGGCCTTGCTGTTGAAACTATGCGCTGTGTGATGTCAAATGTCAAAACAGTGAGATTTTTTTTAACTATACTAGACACTATTCTCGAGGCCTGTCGTGGCGCAGCGGCACAAGCGTGTGACTGTAAACGACAGGTTGTGGGTTCGATACACACTCGAAGAAAATGAAATAAATAATATTTTTAAATAAATTTTTTAATGTTTTCATTTCTTCGCTCTGGTTTTTTTTTTCAGCTTCACGCTGTATTATCCCGCACTAGGCAGGGTAGGCAGAGGGAACGGAAGTGAAACCTAGTGTTATGACACTCCGTTCCACTTCCGTTCCCCACTTTCCGCCGAATTTGAGGCATTGCGTGTTGAGTGGCGGAACTCAACGCCGCGCTTTGCCTTATTACCAGAGCGAAGAAATGAAACATTAAATATTTAAATTGAAAATAATAAATATTTCATTTCCTCGACTGGGGATCGAACCCAGAACCTGTTGGTCACAGTTACACTCTTGTGCCGCTGCGCCACGACAGGCCTCTGGTAACAAGGTAAAGTGAGTTCCAGTACCAGTCAACACGCAACGCCTTAAATACTCCGCCAAGATGGGAACGGAACGCTCTGAACATTAGGTTCCCAAGTTCCCTTCTATTATAGTGTACGATATATTTTGTAATTCGATACACTAGTGTCAGAGACATTCGATGTATACACTGAGTGTATCGTGCTTTATAACTATGGGGACAAGTACAGCTTTACAATATAAATTTATGGAAATTGATACTTTGACTTTGTTTGGAAAACTGATGCACATTTTATACAAACAAACGGACATAAAGAGATCATATTCAAATTTTTATTATTATATTATTAATATTTATTCAAAATAAGAAGTTGCAAGCTTAATTTTTTGAACGTTAGACAAGTTACCACCGGTTCACTAAAGTTATTCTCTCAGACCTGAGACGAACTCCAGCAAGAAACGAGACTCGAGAAGAGAAAGGGACTCGCTTTTTTCCCATTAGAGGCTTTTTTTACCTATCAAAGTACGGAACGCTCAAATAATAAATAGAACTTAGTGCTCTGACACGTTATAGATTGTGTATCCTATTTGAAATGTCTGGCGGAGATAAACGCCGCGCTATGTCAACGTATGTAACAAAGTAATCCTCACCTTATATCATTACAGGGACTTTCAGGCCAATAAGGTAGATGATCGAGGCCATTCAACTTATCGAGATATCCAAATTTCGTCATATCCTGACCAGCATATATAGTAGATACTTCTTCTAATGTACCGTTTCTCTTAAAAATAAACACAAAATATATTAGTGTTTACTTTCACGCTGTATCCCGCACATGGTAAGTTAAGAGATCTTGGGAACCTTCGTTCCCATTAAGATACTTCCTTTCCTCAATATCCGATGACTTTAAGGCATAGTGGCGGAGATCAACGCAGCGCTTTGACTTTTACAGAGCGAAAACAAGAAAATACGTTTTTTTTAATGGAATATTTAAAAAACATATATATGTTGTAGCTTGTCAGAGAGCTTGGACGGTTTTCTAAGAGGCGCGGGTTCAAATCTTTCTACTGTGAATGTCATCAATATTTAATACTTTTTTTTATTATCTCGAGATACTTTTGTTTTACTTTATTATTTTGAGATACTTACGGCAAGTAAAAGTCCCATTTGACTGTTCGGCCTTTTCCCTTTCGGATAGAAGTAGTGCGCCAGAGTTACCAATGGGTCATTGTAACTGAAATAAAATATTTTTTTATTCTCACACTGAGGGAACCTGGGAACCTATTGTTAGGATACTCCGTTCTCATTAAGATGCATTCAGGTTTCCGTTAAGTTCTGGAGATTGGCGGATCTCAACGCCGCGCCTTGTGAGACGACGTCCGTCGTGGCGCAACGGCACAGTAGAAGTAACAAGAGCACTAAAAAGCCACTATAAACGCAACAGGTAGTGGGTTCGATCTCGATTCGAGAAAATGTAATACTTAATATTTCAATATTATCGCTTTGGTAAGCAAAGAGTCGAGTTGAGTTCCGCCACTCAACACAGTAAAATCAGGGGAACATAACGAAGAAGGTTCCCAAGTTCCCTCCGACTACATTGCCGTGTGCGGGATACGGCGTGAAGCTGAAAACTAAGAATAAGGTAGAAATATATAATTTTTTACCCAAAAACAAGTTCTTCAGCTGTAACTTCAACGAACGGCTTGGCTCTGTCTCTGTAAGTGATCGCCAGACCGGAAACGAGCAGGTTGAACAGCCATCCTGCCAGGTTCGGCGAGAACGAGGTCACAGTCTGCAAGAGATACACTGTTCACGTCACTGCTTCACGCTGCATCCCGCACACGGCAGGGTACGCAGAGGGAACTTGGGAACCTAGTGTTAAGACCTTCCGTTCCGTTTCCCATTTTCCACTGAATTTGAGGCTTTGCCTTGTTACCGGATCGAAGGAATGAAAATATTAAATATTTCATTTTATTGAGTTGGGAATGAAGCCACAATTTGTAGCGTTAAAGTCTTGTGCCCCAGCGCCACTATAGAAGGATGCGGAGGAAGGATGCCACTACAGGATGCGGGTTTGAACTCGGGGACAGCGGGATACAGCGTGAAACTAAATAAAAAAATACTTACCAATAAAGGTATATTAGGCACAACCAGCTTCTGGGTTTTGTCGACGGAGAGTTCCGGTACAAATCTTAATATTTTATTATGTTGGAACGTCACTGTGTCGTTGTCGTGGAACTTGATGTTCACCTTCTCCATGTCTTCTCTGTGAGAAGAAAAAAAAATAATGGTAGGTATATTGGCGCAGCGGCACAAGCGTGTGACTGTAAACGACAGATTGTAAGTTCGATCCCCACTCGACTCAAATTCGGCGGTAAGTGGGGAACGGAAGTGGAACGGAGTGTCTTAACACTAGGTTCCCGAGTTCCCTCTGCTTACCATGCCATTTGCGTGAAACTGAGTGTGTAATAGAATTTCAACATAGTGATTCAAACGCTTAGTTATATCGGTGTAGATTAAATTCAATTTTCATAACAGAGGGAACTTGGGAACCTAGTGCTAGGAGTGATATCGTAATGTCTTGAAAATTGTATTGTACATGGGAAACATAAAAAACAGGTTCCCTAGGTTCCCTCTTCTACAGTGTGGAGTTAAAAGAAAATCATATATCGCAAAAATGAAACAAAACGATCAGAAAGAAAGCCGAGTTTATTTAATAACTGCCATTAAAGTAATCACTTAATCTTTAAGCGCGAGAAAGTGTTTGCGAATATCTCGACAGATTTCACTTATATATATATATATATATATATATATATATATATATATATATATATATATATATATATATATATATATATATATATATATATATATATATATATATATATATATATATATATATATATATATATATATATATATATATATATATATATATATATATATATATATATATATATACATATATATATATATATATATATATATATATATATATATATATATATATATATATATATATATATATATATATATATATATATATATATATATATATATATATATATATATATATATATATATATATATATATCTTCCAATTATACAAATTAAAACGTGGATAAGGAACCCAATACCACCGTCATAGACGTTCAAGCCAATATTTTGTGTGAAAACGAACGAACTACGTATCTCCAAATTGTGTGTTGATTTGCGGAATTTAACGCCGCAGGTTGTCTTTTATGCGTACGTACGTAGATGGTCAATACCATGGTACGTTAAAATAATATTATTATTGTATTACATGATTCTTTTGTCACAGTAACTATTGTTTAATATTTAATAATATGTATATTTTTATTTTAAATTTACGGTACGCTTTCGTACATTTTAATCAAAATGAAAATCTAAATCAAATAATATTTTTCTTAATGAGAAGATTTTTACAGCTTCGCACAGGGTTCCAAAGGGAAGTTGGGAACCTAGCGTTGGAACACTCCGACCTTATTGAGATATGAGTATGAACTTCTATCCCATGGACTCTTAAAGGAATCAGGTTTATATATTAACTACGGACCTGCTGAGGCTTCGCCCGCTAGAATTACACTATATTATTTACTAACCTCAATTAGTCTCTTGTTCTAATAACATTATCGTTTTTAAGACAATATCTATACATTGAAATGGTACATGGTAATAAGGCAAAAGCGCGGCGTTGAGTTCCGCCACTCAACACGCAATGCCTCAAATTCGGCGGAAAGTGGGGAACGGAAGTGGAACGGAGTGTCATAACACTAGGTTTCACTTCCGTTCCCTCTGCCTACCCTGCCTAGTGCGGGATACAGCGTGAAGCTGAGAGAGAGAGAAATCTATACATTGAAAATTGATATTTCAGCTAAACGAGAGAGAATATAGCAGTTTGGTCGTACTAAAAACGTAATCTTTTTATTGTTTATTTGTTAAAGGGTGGTTGCCAAAATATAATTATGAAAACTACATTTTAATCTGGTTAGCCGTTTCTGAGATAAGCGCGTACAAACACACAAACAAAAAGACAAAAATTAAAAAAAAAAAACAGTATTTTGATCTTTATCACATAAATAAACGTCCCCTATATATGTTATTTAATGTTATTCAAGATGTTATTTAATATATCTTCCATGAACAGACAGATTCATTATAAGTATATATATGAAAAATATAAAATCTTTGGTTTAACGTAACAATCTCAGGAACTAGATGTTTTACTTGTAGTTGAACGCAGTCATGGCGCGGGAGCACGGAGGGCACGACTGTTAGCGTTGGGGTTCGAATCCCGGTTGATCATTATTTACAGTATATAGTCTCACCACTGAGCCATAAACGCAAACAGAGATGATTATGTATAATAATCTTGAAAATGATTTAATATGTGTATTATTTTATTGTATTTACACATTTTTTTTTTAGCTCACGCTGTATCCCGCACGAGGCAGAGCAGGCAGAGGGAACCCGGGAACCTAGTGTTAAGACACTCCGTTCCACTTCCGTTCCCCACTTTCCGCCGAATTTGAGGCATTCGCGTGTTGAGTGGCGGAACTCAACGCCGCGCTTTGCCTTATTAACAGAGCGAAGAAATGAAACATTAAATATTTAATTTGAAAATATTAAATATTTCATTTCCTCGACTGGGGATCGAACCCACAACCTGTCGGTTACAGTCACAAGCTTGTGCCGCTGCGCCACGACAGGCCTCATGCCTCTTAAACATGTAATTGAAAATATACTGTTTTACAAAAGAAAACAATTAAAACAAAATAAGTTTTGTCATTATTTTTTTGTATAGTAAAATTATAAACGGAAAAAGTTTCTTATACATTTTTTATATCATAAAAGGCCTGTCGTGGCGCAGCGGCACAAGCGTTTGACTGTAAACGACAGACTGTGGGTTCCCGGTTGAGGAATAAATAATTTTCACTTCCCACTTTTTACTCAACTACGTTCCCTCTTTTAATAATATAATACTTTAACCTTTTATAATTAATTTTATTATTTATTAATGGATTTCTTTTTCTAAAAGCTTGCCATATTTTTATATCATTGTTTTTTTTTTCAATAGAATGACACTGCGTTGCACAGATAATATATCATAGACAAGGGCAGGCTGTCAACTAAAGTTATAGATTATATAATATTACAATTTCTAACACTCTGCCTATCCTGCTAAATACGAGATAAAGCATGAATTTAAAAATAAATGAGTTTTTTAGCTTCACGCTGTATCCCGCACATGGCTGGGTAGGCAGAGGATACTTGGGAACCCAGTGTTAAGACACTCCGTTTCGTTCCCCACTTTCCGACGAATATGAGGTATTGCGTGTGCAACAATGAAACACAATACCGCGCTTTGCCTTGTTTGTTATGTAAAAATATTAAATATTTAATATGATATTTAATTTCCTCGAGTGTGTATCGAACCCACAACCTGTCGTTCACAGTCACACGCTTGTGCCGCTGCGCCACGACATGCTTTTTATGATATTAAAAATGTATAGGAATCTTTTTCCTTTTGAAAATAAAACAAAAAAACAATGTCGAAACTTTTTTTTGTTTTAATTGTTTCTTTTATAAAACACTTTATTTTCAATTACATGTTTTAAATACAATAAAACAATACACAAATTAAATAATTTTCAAGATTTTTCTACAAGATTATTGTACATAATCATCTCTGTTTGCGTTTATGGCTCAGTGGTGAGACTATATACTGTAAATAATAGTAGTAGCTTCAAACTTAAGTTTTTTAGATACACCCTTTAAGAACCACAGTAGGGTTGCCAGAGGGAACTTGGGTACCTAGGTGTTAAGACACTCCGTTTCCGTTAACGTTCCGTAATTTTCGTAGAAATCTTGAGGTATTACGTACTCAGTGGCGAAACTCAACGCCGCGTTTTGCCTTGTTAATAAATTGAAGAAATATAAATATTAAAAGTTTCATTCCCCCGATTGGGATTAGAACCTGTTGCGTTTTCAGTCAATTAACACTGTAGCTGTTAATAATGTGGTAATTTAATAATAGAAATTTAGTTTAGTTTTCTTTTGAACTATTGAAAAAAAACAATGAATGAAATATTTAATATGTTCTATTTAAATATTTAATGTTTTCCTTCGACTTTCTTGTAACAAGTGTTGAGTTCCGCCATTCAACATGCGATGCCTTTAATTTATGGAGAACGGAAGTGGAACGGGGCGTCTTAACACTAGGTTCCCAAGTTCCTTCTGTGTACCCTGCCATGTGCGGGATACAGCGTGAAGATGAAAAAAAAACTATTTATGTAAGGTAATGAATGTCGATAACATGTAAGGGTCCCGTAAGCTTTATTATATTTCATTTCCTCGAGTGTGTATCGAACCCACAACCTGTCGTTTACAGTCACACGCTTGTGCCGCTGCGCCTCCAGGCCTACAATTGTACTAACCAAAGAAAATATTTATTTAATTTTCCATGTTAAAGATAAGGGAAGGAATTTATGTATGAATATATTAATTTCGATGGAATGACGTAATTCTTATCAAGGACGAATTTGCCGATTATAGCACGGTCAGCGAGTTGTGGCCACTTCAAATACAGAGATATAGATATATATATATATATATATATATATATATATATATATATATATATATATATATATATATATATATATATATATATATATATATATATATATATATATATATATATCTCCTATTATATTATTATAAATGTTAAAGCTGGTATGTATGAATGTTTGTTCCAATCTCACGTGAAACCTGCTGGACTGATTTAGATGAAACTTTACAGTAATATAGCTTATACATAAAAATAACACATACTACAATTCATGAATATATTTTGTATATTATAAAAAAAATAAGCAGGCGAAGTCACCTTTAATTCGCTACTTTTGAATATATTTAACAAACAAACAAGGCGGCCACGTCTCGCCGTACGTACTATAGTTATTTCTTTTATCACATGTTTCCAGTTGTCATGTCGCGTCGCTTTGGTTTTACGTAACCTTTATATTATTTTTATTACTAAATAATAATATTAATTGGGGCCTGTCGTGGCGCAGCGGCACAAGCGTGTGACTGTAAACAACAGGTTCTGGGTTCGATACACACCCGAGGAAATGAAATATTTAATATTTTCAATTTAAATATTTAATGTTTCAGTTCTTCGCTCTGGTAATAAGGCAAAGCGCGGCGTTGAGTTCCGCCACTCAATACGAAATGCCTCGAATTCGGCGGAAAGTGGGGAACGGATGTGGAACAGAGTGTCTTAACTAGGTTCCCACGGTTCCTCTGCCTACCTTGTCATGAGCGGGATACAGCTTGAAGCAGAGTAATAGATTAGTTTGATCTGTTTGTTTCTGGGAATCTAGTGTTAAAACACTGTCGTTTCCTACTTTCCGAATTCTGAAGACATTGAGCGTTGAGTGGCGTAACTCAACGCCGCGCTTTGCCTTGCTACAAGACTCAAGAAAATAATAAACATTTCACTTCCTGGAGTAAGGATCGAACCCACAACCTGTCGTTTACAATCACACGCTTGTGCCGCTGCGCCACGACCTTAGTAGGTAGAAAGCTTCATTTTTTATATTATTATTGCATTTCACTGAGCGGGAATCGAACTCACAACTTTCGCTTTATCAATCACGTGCCGCGGTACCGATGATTTTTATTTCATGTCAACAAAACTATAAAACATATTAACATACTCGTAGATGACTCTGTCTCTTATCCCGGAAGTCTGTGACAAATGTTTGTGACTTAAACTAATATATATAATAAATAATTTAGAATTTTAATATAATTTATATATTAGAATTTTATTTTGTCTATACATGTTTGTATTTCCTCGTTCTGATAAGGTAAAGTGGTTCTGATAAGAAGGCAAATTCGTATACGTCATTCAACACGCAAAGCCTTAAATTAGGCGGACATTGGGGAACTAAACGGAGTGTCTTGACACTACGTTCCCTACTTCCCTTCACGGTAAAAATAATAAAAAAAATATTCTAAATTATAATAAGATATCTTTTTTTTTTATGGAAAAGACGGCAAACGAGCGTACGGGTCACCTGGTGGTAAGTGATCACCGTCGCCCACGGCCCCGAGTAACTCCAGAGGAGCTACAGGAGCGTTGCCGTCCTTTAAGGTGGAAGGGCACCGGCGCCCGGCATTACCTAATGAGAATCGCAGTGGCCAAAGCCACTACTTAACACCGGTCATAAATGCCGGGGTTGGTAACAATCCGGTCGAGTCTGCCCATGCGTGTTGCCATTACTGGCAACGTGACTCTACCACACGTACATTAGTCGCCTCTTACGACACCATCAGTACCAGGGTGATCCTATTCTAAGCCGGAATCACACGGCACAAATAATACAGAAAAGCAAAATAATAACAGAAAAGAAAAACTTTTCTTTAATATACACATCTTCGCGCTGTATGCCGCACATGGCAGGGTAGGCAGAGGGAACTTGGGAACCTAGTGTTAGGACATTTGAGGCATTGTTTGTTGAGTGGCGGAACTCAACGCCGCGTTTTTTGCCTTGTACCAGAGCGAAGAAATGAAAACGTTAAACATTTCAATTGAAAATGTTAAATATTTCATTTCCTCGACTGGGGACCGAACCCAGAACCTGTCGGCTACAGTGACACGCTTGTCCCACTGCGCCGCGACAGGCTTTCATTAATATTGTGTGATAAAAAGAAATAAAAAAAAAAGAAGTAGAAAGAAAAGAAATTAGTGTCAACATTCTTTACCACTAATTTCTCTATCTTTTATACAACACAAAATAAAAAAAAAAAAAATACCTATAAACAAAAGGCCCGACTTCAACCAATTTAGGTTTTTCCCCGTTTTCCAGGAATCCCTGGGGGTTGGTCATATTGAAAATGTACACTTTGGTTAATCTGATCACACCAGGGCGATGCCAGTAGCTGTAGCTCAGTGAACCGTTCCACAGCCTTAGTTCCTGAAAGAAGAATAATATTTTACAATAACGTTGACTAAGGGAACCTGGGAACCTGGTGTTAAGACACTCCGTTCCGTTTCCTATTTTCCGTCGAATTTGAGGTACTGTGAGTTGAATGGCGGAACTCAACGCCGCGCTATGCCTACACAAATCAAAACATGAAATATTTAATTTAAAAATATTAAATATTTCATATCCTCGAACCCACAACCTATCAATTACAGTCACATGTTAGTGTCTCTGCGCCACAACAGGCCTCAATAATATATATAAAAGCCAAATTATAAAAAGAAGTTTTTACATAAATCATATACATTGTTTTAAGCTTATAATAAGCTACACAATTGCAAAGTTTCATCAAAATGTGTTCAGTAATTTTTAGTGTGAAAGTGGAACAAATATGTATGATTACTATGGAAGATAGTAAAAGAGGCGGCCTTAGTACAGAATAGCATGTGACCGTAAATATGGCAGTTGCAAATTCAAATCCTGTTCAGTGAAAATAATTATTTAATACGTATATAAACCCCCTCTGGTAGCAAGACACCACGCGGTGTAGAGTCTCGCTGTTGATCATATTATATCTTCAAAGTTTGGTTTATATTAGTAGTGGGGAACATTAGGTTCCCGGTACCAACCCTCCTATGTACAAAGCGACACTAAAATAAAAGTTTTTTGTTTTTTTTTTTTTTTAAATTAATTAAAAATTAAAAAAATACATCAGATGTCATATATAATTACTTTTTACATATTATTATTGAATAAAATGTAACAAAAAAAAATACAATGTGTGTATTTTTTTGTCAGTTGCAGGTTCAATTCCAATATATGATATTTCTACCACTGAACAGACGATGTCTTGAGAATTCAGCAAAAATTGGTCAATAGAAGTGTCTTCATGGGAACGGTCGATTTCTTAACACTAGGTTCCCAGGTTCCTTCTGTCATACCCTGCCACATGCTCGATACAACGTAAAGCTAACAAAAAAGAATGTGAGTTCGATACTAATTTATGGAACCTGGGAATCTAGTATTAAGATATACCGTTTCGTTCTTCACTTTCCGCCGAAATTGTGGCTATGCGTGTTGAGAGAAATGACCAGAGCATTTTCCTCGAGCGGGGATCGAACTCACAACCTTTGGCGTTTACGGACACACGCTTGTGCCTGCGCCACGATAGGCTTTTCTATATATATATATATATATAGGAGTATATACTTACACGAAATATAATATAATCGAGCCACGGTACAAAACTCAGTATGACGCCCAACACCACTGTGCATATGCTGAAAGTAATTACTGCCAGGCGTCCTGTAACAAAAACACAGACGTACAGTTTCATTTTCAGCGTCACGCTGTATCTCGCACACGGCAAGGCGGAGGGAACTTGGGAACCTAATGTTAAGAGTGTCTCAACACTAGGTTCCCGTTCCTTTCGACACTTTCCGCCAAATTTTAGAGGAACGACATTTTAATTTGTGAACAATATTATTTTAAGTACGTTGTTGAGTTCTGGCAATCAACACGCAGAGCCTCAATTTGGTGGAAAATTAGGAACGATAGTGCATAATAACTAAGTGCCTTAACACTAGTTCCTCATGTTCCCTCCGCGTTACCTGCTATATGCGGGATACAGCGTGAAACTAAAGAAAATTAAACACTTTACTTACAATTAACAGTGATATAGATGTACCAATTTCATTACCATACAGATAGATGGTGGATTCCGGATATGTGAGCAAATCTTAAATAACCTGACACAAAAACAGTGCTAATAAATTCTATAACATGAGGTGCGTCAAAATAGAAAATAACTTAAAATAATATTTATATATCAACCAGCGATCCGCTCGAGGCTTCGCCCGCTTGATTTATTATACTATTCACTTATCTCAATTGCCTTCTGAAAACTGAAACATTGAAAACTGAAACTTTGTAATTTTGTATAACTTAATATTTTAAATTGACGTATCTTTTTTATTTAAATTAACTTGGTGCCCGTTTCTCAGATTAGCGTATACAAATAAACAGACAAACGATTAATAAATAGGAAAAAGTCCAATATTTGAATATTAAATTCGGCATAAACACATACATAGTATATTTAGCTAAAATTTCAGTTTTTAACGTCCAGTCTTAAAAGTCATTTTTTTTTTAGCTTCACGCTATATCCTGCACGAGGCAGGGTAGGCAGAGGGAACCCGGGAATCTAGTGTAAAGACACTCCGTTCCACTTCCGTTCCCCACTTTCCGCCGAATTCGAGGCATTGCGTGTTGAGTGGCGGAACTCAACGCCGCGCTTTGTCTTATTACCAGAGCTAAGATATGAAACATTAAATATTTAAATTGAAAATAATTAATATTTCATTTCCTCGACTGGGGATCGAACCCAGAACTTGTCGTTTACAGTCACATTCTTGTGCCGCTGCGCCACGACAGGCCTCAAAAGTCATAATTCTATTAGATCAAGAAAGTAGTTGAGGTTAGTAAATAAAATAGTGTAATTCAAGCGGGCGAAGCCGCTGACGCGTCATTTGTTGTGAAAATACATTATGAAATACAAATTTCATGGTAAATCCTGATGACGCATTGGAAAATCTATGTGTAATCGTTCAGAACGAGTGACGATCTAACGAAAGCCTTCGAATGATCTGACCATGACATATGTCTGATTGTCACGTCACGCTGTTACTTGGAGTTTGTCACGTGATTTTTTCATGAAAATTTTAATAAATAATGTTAAGAAAATTATAGGAAAACAGAATAAGATATTCAAAATTGGTTTCCTTGGATGGGTGTACCACTAGTTACTATACTAGGTTTTTTTCTTTTCAGGTATACGCTATATCTCGCATATGGCAAGTGTAGTCCGAGGCAATTTGGAAACTTAGTGTAATGACACTCCATTTCGGTCCCCACTTTTCACTGAATTTGAGGTATTGCGTGGTGAGTGGTGGACCTCAACGCGCTTTGCCATGTTGCCATAGCGAAGAAATGAAAATGTTATAAATTTTCTCGATTAGAGATCGAACTCACTACCTGCGCCTCATCTAAATTATATTAATAATTATTAATAATATTGAGAAAATTATCGAAAAATAAAATAAAATATTTAAAAATATATTTTTACTAGGATAGGTGTACCACAAGGAATTATTCTTCATTTCCCGCACTGTATCCCCCACATGGTAGGGCAGGCAGAGGAAACCAGGGAACCTTGTGTTAACACACTCCGTTCCACTTCCGTTCCTCATTTTCTGCCGAATTTGAGGCAATGCGTGTTGAGTGACGGAACTCAACCCCGCGCTTTGCCATGTTACTCGAAAATTGAGGTACGTGTGAAAACGGAGTGTTTCAAACTTAAATCTAGGCCTCCGATTCCCTCAGCCCAAACTTCCATATGCGGGATACAGCGTGAAGGTATCAATATATTATTCTCTTAACACGTTTATGGTGGAAAATTTTCTAGTTAAAGACATAAGGTCACATCGAGACCTTAAATTCCTAGTAAAAAAACAATAATATAATTACGTAGTTCAAAACACGTCATATTTGAATAATTATTGTCTATCTGAGGAAAAATATATATTGAACATTTGTATTTCTTGGTAATAAGGTTACGCGTGGCGTTTAGTTCCGCCACTAAACACGCAATGAGTTCAGAATTCAACGGACAGTGGAGAACGAAAGAGTCTCAAAAGAAACAGAGTGCCTTAACACTAGGTTCCCAGGTTCCCAGGTTCCCTCCGCCTACACCATCATGTGTAATTAATAAATAAATAAATAATTATCAACTTTAATAGCTGTAGTTAATAGTAGGTGTACAATTTCTAGAATTAATCGTTTTTCACGATCTGACGACACAAGGAACATAAATTAAGTATAATTACATTTTGCGCTTCTTTGTGGCGTTAAATTGTATAATGTTTTATTTTATGTACATATAACTAGCTTTTAATCGCTTCGCTTCGCTCACAAGGAGAAATGAAATAAAATATGTAGTCAGTTAATGTTAAGAGAAGTTTACCAAAATACAATATAAAATTTTATATGGAAATATGTAGTTGGAGAAACGAAAGTGTCTTAACGGGAACGGATTTGTCGTAACACTACGCTCATCGCATGCATCCTGTGCTTGTGTTATAAAGGCAGTGCATTAATGGGAACGGAGTGTCGTAACACTACGTTCCCACGTACCAACTGAAGTGTCTTAAAGGTGTCGGTGTTTGGTAACACTACGTTTGTATATTACCTGTGCTCATCTTGGAATTGTAGGGTCTTAATGGGAACAGAGTGTAGTAATACTACGTTTTTACGTCCCAATGGAAATGTCTTAACGGGGACGGTTTCGTAACACTACGTTTACATCTTGCAATAGTATTGTCTAAATGGGAACGGGGTGTCGTAACAATTCGTTCCCATGTGCCAAAAGAAGTGTCTTAACGGGAACGAACGTGTTGCAATACTACGTTTACATGTTACCCGAGCTTATGATTTAATAGGAACGCAGTGTCGTAACATTACGTTCCCATGTCACCTCTGCTTACGTTACCACATGCGAGATATAGCGTAAAGCTAAAATCATACGCAATTTACACTTTCAATTGTATCACATTATTGCAATTATTTTACATAAAAGTGATATAAAAATTATAATTTTTTAAGTAATTATTTCAGTAACAGATTCAATTTCGTTGTAAACAAACGTACATATCTATATGTGGAAGGGAAAATATTTCACGCTCTCATACTCTGACGATTTAATTTCTAACCTTCACATAGTATAAAACAATCGCTTCCCACTGTCTGTTCTCTTCAGTATTTAAAAGGAATGTACCGATTTTGATGCAGTTTTCTCTAATGAATAGTCATATAAGATGGTGTTTTTTTTAATTAGCTTTACGCTGTGGTTGTTTAGGCAGAGGGAACTTAGGAACTTGGTGTAAAGACACTCTGTTCTGTCATATTTCTGGGATTAAGTGTTAAGTGGCGGAACTCAACGCCGCGCTTTGTCTTTATATCAGAGTGAATTAATGAACACATTAAATATTTAATTTGAATATATTAAATATTTCTTTTCCTGGAGTGGGGATCGAACCCACAACCTGTCGTTACAGTCACACGCTTGTGCCGCTGCGCCACGACAGACTTCTAGAAGGTTTGTACGTGTTTTATGTTTCACGTTGTATTCCGCACATACTGGGATGAGCAGAGTGAAACTGACAACTTAGTGTTAAGACACTCTGTTCCCTACAGGCCACTTCTGTTCCTCATTTTCCGTCTAAATTAAGGCACTGTGCGTTTAGTGGTGGAACTAAACGTTACCAAAGTGTCACTTGTGTCACATTCTATGATTTATATAATTATAGTAAATAAAATACAAAAAAATGTTAATTAAACTGTTCAGTTACTTCATTAAAGTACATAACAATGCAGTTAGAAACTGAAACTTTCATTTATCACCATTTTTTCATTGAAAGTAGTATTTTTTAACGAAACGTGAAAGTGTAAAGCATAAGAGATGCCTGACGTGGCGCAGCGGCACAAGCGTGTGACTGTAACAGACAGGTTTCGAGTTCGATCCCCGCTCGAAAGGATGAAATATTTAATATTTTAAAATTAAATATTTAATGTTTTCATTTCTTCGCTCTGGTAACAAGGCAAATCGCGGGGTTGAGTTCCGCCACTCAACACGGAATGCCTCAAATTCGGTGGAAAGTGGAGAACGGAAGTAGAACGGAGTGTCTTAACACTAGTTACCCAATTTCCCTCTATACAGAGGGAACTTGGGAACCTGCGATGTGCGGGTTACTCCGTAGTTAAGTATGGTGTACTTAATCTTTATAGGATCACTTTGTTTGTCTGTAACTACGATTTATATAGAAATCACGTGGAGGTATCAAGATGAAATTAATATAAAATATGAAAGTCTTTAATCAAATATGCAAGTCTTTAGTACGTGACGTTTGGGGAACGGAAGTGGAACGGAGTGTTTTGACACTAGGCTTCTAAGTTCCTTCCGCCTACGATGCCATTTGCGGGATACAGCGTGAAGCGGAGTATGTCTTTAGTCCCTTGGAGTACAGAAAAAAAGTGTCATACAAGCGGGCGAAGCCGCGTGCGGGTCGCTTGTATTAAATATTTCATTTCTTTTATTCCCACAAATTCTGCGGAAAGTGGGAAACGGAAGTGGAACGCAACGCTTTAACACTAGGTTCCCAAGTTCCCTCTGCTTATTCTGCCATGTGCGGGATAGAGCGTGAAGCTGAGTATGTATGACTATTTCCCCCAGTAGAGATCGAACCCACAACCTGTCACGCCACGATAGACTAATATAATTATACATTTTTTCTTTTCTTTTTTTTTTAGCATCAGAGTAGGCAGAGGGAACCCGGGAACCTAAGACACTCCGTTCCACTTCCGTTCCCCACTTTCCACCAAATTGAGGCATTGCGTGTTGAGTGGCGGAACTCAACGCCGCGCTTTGCCTTTTTACCAGAGCGAAGAAATGAAACATTAAATATTTAAATTGAAAAATATTTAATATTTCATTTCCTCGATCGAATCGATCGGGGATCGAATCGGGGATCGAACCCAGAACCTATCGGTTACATTCACACGCTTGTGCCGCTGCGCCACGACAGGCCTCAATTTATAAATTGTATCTTATATAATTAATTTTCTTATATTAAAAATATATTTAAATTGAAAGACATTATTTCAACACCCGCCCATTACATATGTAGTTCGTGTTACAACGACCTTAACATCATAAATATTGTTATATGATTGAAAAATGTGGGCGTAGCTGAGTTTAGTTGGTATTTTTATTTGAGGCCTACACGTCTTTTCTTCTGATAGACTTATCGCGGCGTTAAGCTCCGCTGAATCTGGCTAATTGAGATTTACGTCTGGAACAGAGTGTCTTAACAATGTCTTATGAAAATGTGTTTTTTTTTTTTAATTTATTAGGGTTCCCTACTCAAAGGGTAAAATTGGACCCCACTACTAAGATTTCGGTCTTCGTACAGTCTGTCTGTATGTGTAGATGTATCATCTACATATCATCTGTGTAGATGAATATAATTCATGAACTACAGTAGATCGACAGTTGAAAGTTTACCAAAGTTTATTGAAACACGCTGTATCCCGCAAATATCCGCGGCAGGGTATACAGAGGAATCTTAGGAAACTAGTGTTAAATCTTCCGTTACGGTAAATTGAGGCATTGCGTGTCGAGTGACGGAGTTCAACGCCGCGCTTTGCTTTGTTACCAGAGCGAAGAAATCGAAACACAAAATATTGAAATTTGGCGATTTATAAATAATGGAACAGGACCCAACACGTTTAAACATATTATATTAGAAATTAACTTAATTTTCCAGAACGATCATCGAACCGGCACCCATCGCCTTTACAGCCAGAGCCAGATACAGCACATGTACTATAGCGGTCAAACCATTAAAAGCCTAATATTATATAATACTGTAATTTATACAAAAACATAAATACATAAAGTAATTAACCTACATACAAATAACGTGTTGACATTCCAACGAGAATGCCGTATGTATATGAAGCCCCAATGAGAGCTTTAGTTACAATGGCGGTTGTAGTCGGTTCGATGATGAAAAATCAATCAATTGATTTAATAATTAGCTTCACGCTGTAACACGCGTGATGACCACCTAGTGCTTAAATACTGTTTCCGTTCTCCACTTTACGCTGAATTTGCGGCATTGCGTTTTCAGTGGCGGAACTCAACGCCGCGCTTTGCCTTGTTACTAGAGCGAGAGATTAAGATATTAAATATTTAATTCTCAAATTGGGATCGAACCCACAACCTTTCATCAGTCAGGTCTGTGCCACGACTGGCCTAAACTTTTACTTGAAATTTACTTTATAATTGAATAATTATCTAAAGTATTTCATAATAATTTCGTAATTAGTGAAACATCTTGAAGAACGTCGTGGCTCAGTGCTGCAGAATAGAAATGTTAACGAGATGGGTGCGTGTTCGATTCTCATTTGGAGCAATAATTTGTTTCTGCGCTAGGTAAAACAAAAGTTACATCCCTCAAGGTTCCCGTTTTCTCAAGTTCACTCTGCCTGCACTACAGCATGGATAAATTGAAAAAATGTAAAAAAAAACATCATTGCATAAAGCACTGCAGGAAGAGAGCTCAGTGTTGAGGCTGTATGCCTACTCCCATTCTAACTTTCTATATATATATATATATAGAATCGCGGAACTCAACGCTGCGTTCATCTTATCAAAACAAAGCCTCCCAACTTCAAAGACAAAGTGTTTTACTCTAAATCTTTGTAAAATAAGTAGTGTAATAGATGGTCAATAAAAAAAGATCACATATCGTAAATAATCATATTCTTGAGAGATAATCATTATTGATTATAATGATTATTTAATCATGATCCTAAAGCATTTTACAATGATTAATTTACTGTAAGTAAATTATGGATTCCATGTACACTTGATAGAAGGTAATATTTAATTTCCCCAAGGAGGCAAAGTATGGCGTTCAGTTCCGCCACTCAACACGCAATGTCTAGAATTCAGTGAAAAGTAGGGAACCAGACAGAGTGTCTTAATATATAGGTTCCCTAGTTCCCTCTGCCTACCTTACCAAGTACAGCGTGAATATATATTCTTTTATTTTTTTTTTATGGATAAGACACGGCAAACGAGCGTACGGTTCACCTGATGGTAAGTGATCACCACCCACAGCCCCGTGTAACTCCAGAGGAGCTACAGGAGCGTTGCCGGTCTATAAGGTGGATGAGCACCGGGGCCCGGCATTACCCAATGCGAAACGCAGTGGCCGAAACCACTACTTAACGCCGGTTTTAAATGCCGCGGGTGGTAATAATGGCCGGTCGAGTCTGCCCATGCGTGTTGCCATTGCTGACAGCGTGACTCTGCCACACGTACTTTAGTCGCCTCTTACGACACCATCAG
The DNA here is from genome assembly GCA_019049475.1 of Eueides isabella. NCBI lineage: Eukaryota > Metazoa > Arthropoda > Insecta > Lepidoptera > Nymphalidae > Eueides > Eueides isabella. The sequence goes on along the minus strand of CM032412.1, from coordinate 4,867,028 downwards.
TACCAGGGTGATCCTATTCTAAGCCGGAATCCACTAAATAGGGAAGTAACGAGTGACATAAGTTTGTTTTCGGAAATAAGACCAATCGGTTAATTTATGGCTTCCAAAAATTTCATTTCAATCACTACCTCATATTGGCAAAGTACTTGTAACTCCTAAACTGCTGATTTATTTTCTATAAAACTAAGCCAAGAACCAGCACAAGAAACAAGGCTTTTGATTATAGCAAACCGTACTAAAATTGGTTCATTCATTCTAGAATTATGGTGTAACAAACGAATAGACGGCAGGGTAGGAAGAGGGTACCTACTTGGGAACCTAGTGTGTAGACATTGCGTTTTACTTCCGTTTCCCACTTTCCGCCGAAATTGAGGCATTGTGTGTTGAGTGGTAGAACTCAATGCCTCGTATCGTTACCAGAGCGAAGCGAATGAAAATATTAAGCATTTCATTTTCTCGAGCGAGGATCGACCCCACAACCTGTCGTTAACAGTCACATGCTCGTGCCGCTGCGCCACGACAGACCTCATATGTATATATATATAAAAGCAAAACGCGCCAGGAAACTGATTACAGCTTGAAGTTCAAGGTTCAATAAAACGTTTCTTTCCACACTATCATTTTAATTTCCTATTTCCTTTTCAATATCGAGATGAGCGGAAAGGCGTGTTTGATAAAAGATATGACGGTTCAATAGCAACGGGTTCAAATTCCAATGAAAAGAACAATATTGTTAATATCGAGGCCCGACTGTAACCGACAGGTTGTGGGTTCGATACACACTCGAGGAAATGAAGTATTTATTATATTCATTTCTTCGCTCTGGTGACGAAGTCAAAACTCGGCGTTGACTGCCGCCAATCAATGCCTAAAATTCAGTGTGGTCAAATGTGGAGAACGGAATGGAGTGTTTAAGGTTCCCAAGTTCCCTTTTCGTACCCCGCCGTGTACGTAGTATAGTGTGAAGTTGGAAAAAAACAATATTGTGCGTGTGGTAGAGTCACGTTGCCAGTAATGGCAACACGCATGGGCAGACTCGACCGGATTATTACCACCCCCAGCATTTAAGACCGGCGTTAAGTAGTGGCTTTGGCCACTGCGTTTCGCATTAGGTAATGCCGGGCCCCGGTACCCATCTACCTTAAAGGACGGCAACGCTCCTGTAGCTCCTCTGGAGTTACTCGGGGTCGTGGGCGACGGTGATCACTTACCATCAGGTGACCCGTACGCTCGTTTGCCGTCTTTTCCATAAAAAAAAACTCTTATTGCATCAAAAATATGAACATGTCACATTTACACGAAAAATTAGCAATTCAATATTAATTACTTCAAGGTTATATATATAATTTATGCAGACGCAAGCAATATATATACGTATACACTTTTTCTTAGCTTCACGCTGTATCCCGCACATGGCAGGGTAACCTGGGGAACCTAGTGTTAGAACACTCCGTTCCCTTAGAGACAATTTCTGCCGTTCACCACCTTCTACTGAATTCTTTAAACATTGCGTGCTGAATGACGGAACTCAACGCCGCTTTTTCTCGTTACCGGAACGAAAATATTTATTTACTATAAATATTTTATTTCCTTGAGTGGGCATTGAACCTGGAACCTCCCCGTTTCCAGTCATATGTTAAATTTTAAGATTGTTGTTCATTAGATGTACTCTGAATATTAAGCTAGGAAAAACGTATTGAAATGAAATTTAGGCCATTGTTGCGCGGTGACGTATCGGCTCGTATGACGACGGCAGGGTAGGCAGAGAGAACATGGGTGTGGATTGGGAGTGAGTGGCGGAGCTCAACGCCGCACTTTGAATTGTTACTAGAGCGGAATAACGAAAATAGTAAATATTTAAATTGACAATACTAAAGAGGCCTGTCGTGGCGCAGTGGCATAAGTGTGTGACTGTAACCGACAGGTAGTGGGTTCGATCCCCAGTCGAGGAAATGAAATATTTAATATTTTCAATTCAAATAGTTAATGTTTTCATTTCTTCGCTCTGGTTCAAGGCAAAACGCGGCGTTGATTTCCGCCACTCAACACGCAATGCCTCAAATTCGGCGGAAAGTGGGGAACGGAAGTGGAACGGAGTGTCTTAACACTAGGTTCGCATGTTTCCTCTGCCTACCCTGCCATGTGCGGGATACAGCGTGAAGCTAAGACAATACTAATTATTTCATTTCCTCGATCGGGGATCGAACCCACAACCTGTTACGACAAGCGATGCTGTAAGCGAAAATATATTTTTTCTATTAAAAGACAAGGTTTTTCTTGGCGAATTGTTTGTACGAGTATCTCTCAAATTGCTGATCCGTTTTTCGTACAACAAAGGGCTAAGAACAATCACATTGTAAAGTGCCACAGTCACCTTATTACCAGAGTGAATAAATAAAAATAATAAATATTTAAATTGAGAATATTATATATTATTTTTTTGCTCAAGGTGTGTATCGAACCCACAACCTGTCGTTTACAGTCACACGCTTGTGCCGCTGCGCCACGACAGGCTTCAACATAGTTAAAACCGCACCAAAATCGGTTCATTGATTTAGAAGCTATGGTGGAACAGACAGGTCAAATTTATAACACTTTTACGTAATAGGTTAAGAAATATATCTTTTTTTTTATCAATCGAGGATCGGAATTGCTTATGTATTAAACTATAATTTGAAGTAATTTAGGTTACAAAGTCACCTTGACTCTAAAAAAGGGAAACGGAACCTTGAAAGGTACTTAATTATAAAAAAAAAAAACTCGGAAACTGTCAATGTCATCTTGAAAGATGACATAAGATAGAAATATAGTGATGTTAAATAAAATATCGATATTTTTTGTTCAGTTTCACGCCGTATCACGCACATACGGATAGGTAGAGGGTAAGTTGAGAAGCTAGGGTTAACTACTGCCCTGCTCCGAATTTGATGCATGCGTGTTGAGTGGCGTAACTCAACGCCTCCATATATATTTAAAACAGAAAATATTTTTTTTGCATTACAATCGAGTTTACGTCCATGTTTGAGGTCTGTCGTGGCGCAGCGGCACAAGTGTGTGACTGTAAACGACAGGTTATGGGTTTGAACCCCACTCGAGTGACTGTTCATTTATTCGCCCTAATACGTAATGTTTAAAAATTAGCTAGCACTCTCGCCAGTTTTAACACAAAATATATTTTTCCATAAAAAAGGAATATTTGCCTATCTATATATTTTTTTTCCGGTTTCAGCTATATCCTTCACATGGCAGGGTAGACAGAGGGAACCCGGAAACCTAGTGTAAAGACTCTCCGTTCCACTTCCGTAATACTACTCTCACTCACTCAGCTTCACGCTGTATCCCGCACGAGACAGGGTAGGCAGAAGGAACCCGGGAACCCAGTGTAAAGACACTCCGTTCCACTTCCGTTCCCCACTTTCCGCCGAAATTGAGGCATTGCGTGATGAGTGGCGTAACTCAACGCCGCGCTTTGCCTTATTACCAGAGCGAAGAAAATGAAACATTAAATATTTAAATTAAAATTGAAATTCACACTCTTGTGCCGCTGCGACACGACAGGCCTCTCCGTAATACTATATGAGAATAAAAAAGATAAATATAAAAAAAAATATTGTATATCGATATTTCACATTTATGGACATCACTACAGCTCATCCCAACTATAAGAATGCAGTTACGCAGCTTTCAACAATTCACGGTCTTCCGGTGGAGTAGGTTACTTGACACACTTCAATTTGTCAAGTACCTGTCATGTATCCCAATGATACTCACTTTCACGCTGTATCCCGCAAGTAGCGGGATTGGTTTAGGGAACCTAGTGCTTAGGCAAACTGTTCACTTCTAATTTTATGATATTGCGTGTTAAGCGGTGGAGTTTAACGCTGGCTGCAGTACAACGTATTTACAGTCACGCACTGTGACAACCTCATATATATAGATTTTTTTATTAGAATGCAATGCATTTGTTTTGGCTTCAAACGGTTAAACACTTAGCATGGTGGGTAACTGGGATCAAAATTTAAAGACACAAGACTGTTCCTATTGAGACACTGCTCTTAACTTTGCTGAATTTTGAAAACATTGCACGTTTAGTGACGGGGAAAATATCGTTTTGCCTCGTCCCCAGCCCACCCACATCAAACCCACAAGTTTGAGAACGCTGAGAACTGGCATATAGTTTCATTAGGGAGTGTAGGGGAGAACTAAAAAAGGGTGTCTCAGAAAATGGAAAACGAAAGTGCCTTTATGGGAACAGAGTCTATTGAAACCTCGTTACCATTAAGACACTATTTGAAAAAAAAAATGGTTTTTGTGTTTTTCTATATTTTAATAATAAAAATATATTATTTTAAAATATAATATATATATTTCTATAAAATATATATTAGACATTAGCAAATAATCATATGTAATTATGAAACAGTACAACTAGCGTAATATGACTATAGTCTTTAAAATGCATGTTTACGAATCGCGTGATAATTTACGCGTAAGTCATAAGCGGTAGCGGGTTTCAATTTAAACAATTATATTAATTTGTAGTTTCACGATGTACGCTGTTGAGGGAACCTGATCATAATACATTGTCCCCCTATTATGTTCCCTGATTTCAAGACTTTTTTGTGATTAGTGGTGAAATTTAACGCTGTACTTAGGTATTGTTTTTAGAGTAGAAGGAAGGGAAATACCTAAATCGGTTAAAAAAGTTGTACATTGTATCCTATACATAGCAGAGTAGGCAGAGGTTAGCCGTATATTAGAATCTACGGCGTTGAGTTCCGCCACTCAACAAACAATGCCTCGAATTTGGCACAAAATCATATATTCTCGCCGTGTGATTCCGGCTTAGAATAGGATCACCCTGGTACTGATGGTGTGGTAAGAGGCGACTAAAGTGCGTGTGGTAGAGTCACGTTGCCAGTAATGGCAGCACGCATGGGCAGACTCGACCGGATTATTACCACCCCCGGCATTTAAGACCGGCGTTAAGTAGTGGCTTTGGCCACTGCGTTTCGCATTAGGTAATGCCGGGCCCCGGTGCCCTTCCACCTTAAAGGACGGCAACGCTCCTGTAGCTCCTCTGGAGTTACACGGGGTCGTGGGCGACGGTGATCACTTACCACCAGGTGACCCGTACGCTCGTTTGCCGTCTTTTCCATAAAAAAAAAAGTATCCCGCACATAGCAGGGTAACCAAAGGTTAGCAGTACATTAGAAGCTGCGATGTTGAGTTTCGCCACTCTACTAATAATGCCTCAAATTTGACAGAAAATCATAAATTCGATAAAAAAATTACAATCGAAGTGTATTAATGAGAACCCAACGTCTTAACACTATGTTCCCAGGTTCCCTCATTACCCTAAAAAATGTGATATTAGAAAAAAAAAACTATCTATTTACTTAACATTGTACCACAAAGCGAATGAGTTACGAAAATCGCGTTCATTATGGAGGGATTGCACAAAAATTGCATGCTCGGTTAATATTTCATACGTAGGTACATTTAGTAGGTCGCCGGTTTGTTTCCAAGTTTTTTTTTTCTTATATTTATTTTACTATTGAGTTTATTCGCTCTGGTAACCGGGCGGCGTTGAGCTCCGCCAATATATACGCGATGCTGTATATTCGGCGCAAGTTTGCAATGGAAAGAAGTGTCGGAACACTACGTTCTCAAGCTCTTTCTGCCTATCCTGCGATGAGCGGGATACAGCGTGAAAGCCCTCTGTAATCGCGACGCTAGCTAAAATAAATTATTTGCTTCTCCTCGTTCAAACTAAGTAAGAAGACAACGTGGCGTTTAGCACCACACAAAACATATTGAAAATGAGCCGGTGCAATGTAAACGGGTCCACTTAATTAGGTTCCCTTAGGTTCCCTATGTCTACTTGGCTTGTGGGATACAGCGTGAAAGGCGACGGCCTCAATCACATGTTGTTACACGGAATTTGTTATTTATAATTATTTTTATCTAAAAAAAATATGTTGCAATAAGTACTAGGAAATACTACTACAGTAGTAATTACTTTTTGGCATAATTATTGTAAATATAATAATTAATATAGGAAATTTAAATTCTAAAAAAATATATATATTCAACTAATTATAAATAAATAAAATTATTGAAAGAGGCCTGTCGTGGCGCAGCGGCACAAGAGTGTGACTGCAACCGACAGGTTCTGGGTTCGATCCCCAGTCGAGGAAATGAAATATTTAATATTTTCAATTTAAATATTTAATGTTTCATTTCTTCGCTCTGGTACAAGGCAAAACGCCGCGTTGACTTCCGCCAATCAACACGCAATGCCTCAAATTCGGCGGAAAGTGGGGAATAAAAGTGGAACGGAGTGTCTTAACACTAGGTTCCCAAGTTCCCTTTGCCTACCCTGTCATGTGCGAGGGTAATAATTTTACTAAAAAATAATATAACCAAGCATTAAATGTTTTTTTTTAATTTTATCGCTCTGAGAACGTGGCGTTCCACCACATCCAACATGCCTCAAATTCAGTAGAAATTAGGGAACTGAAGTATCTTGTTAATAACAAAGTGTTCTAACACTAGGTTCCCAGGTTCCCAGGTTCCCTGTAAACAAAGTGTTAAGTAAATCAACAAAAAAACACTCACCATGATTCAATTTGCCTTGTTGCGATATCAACATGTTCAATGGTACGGGCTTCTTGTTCGGTATACCGAATAATCTGTTGCGCGCCGACTGCCCCACAGCCAAGTACTGTTTGTGCCCCATTTTTTATTATTCTGTAAAAAAAGAAAATTTTGATTATTTTTTTTTTTCTATAAAGCACGGTGTATCCCGCACAGGGATACAGCGGGTTAGGTAGAGGGCACGTGTTAAGAAACTCCAATCTACTGCTCACTTGATGCCGAATTTGAGGTGGTTTTGGGTGGCGGAACTCAACTCCGCAGTTTGCCTCGTTACCAGAGCAGAAAACTCTCTCACTCACTCAGCTTCACGCTGTATCCCGCACGAGGCAGGGTAAGCAGAGGGAACCCGGGAATCTAGTGTAAAGACACTCCGTTCCACTTCCATTCCCCACTTTCCGCCGAATTTGAGGTATTGCGTGTTGAGTGGTGGAAATCAACGCCGCGCTTTGCCTTATTACCAGAGCGAAGAAATGAAACATTAAATATTTAAATTGAAAATATTAAATCTTTCATTTCCTCGACTGGGGATCGCACCCAGAACCTGTCGGTTACAGTCACACGCTTGTGCCGCTGCGCCACGACAGACCTAATGAAAAATTAAAATATTAAATATTTCATTTCCGATGTGAATCGAATCAACAATCTGTCGCAGTATCACGTTTGTGCCGCTGCTCCACGACAGGCCTCAAATATAGTTACTTTCTTTTTTCTTTTAGTTTTACGTAAGTCTCGATTGGTTTTTCATTTTTCGTTACCTTCAATAAGTTATTTAATAATTTCCTTTTTTTACTAAGGTAACAAGGGAGAGGGCGGCGTTTAGTTACGTGATCATTCGTGATGTCTCGAAAATTTGGCGGAAACTGGCAAATTTGTCAGTATTGCCAGAATTTGCCAATTTACGTAACCTACACTGTTACATGCGCAATACAGCATGAATAAAAAAAAATCTTTCTATAACAACACAATCTTTCAAAAGGCAAAACGCGGTGTTAAGATCCGCAACTCGACACACAAAGCCGCCTGAGTTCGGTGGTAAGTTAGTAACGAAAGTATCTTAATGGGAACGGAGTATCAAAACACAAGGTTCCCAGGTTATTCCTACCTACCCTCCTTTTACGGGATACAGCGCGAAGCTTAATAGATTAATGGATTAATTCATTAAATTTAATAATGAATTAAATAAGCTTAAAGCTAGAAATAATAAACAGCTTTCAAGCCAGCCATTATGACACATGACACATAATAAAAACCCAAGGTTCCCTTGAGGTGGCTTACTTAGAAACGTTTAATGGAGATAACAGCCTCGATTAAGGAAGAATGCAAATTATATATATGTATTTTTTTTTTCATTTGAACCAGTACTTCCTGAGAACATACAAATTCTCCTTATATAGTTAGTATAGAAATATATTTTTTAATGTGATACATTTTAATTTTATGCCAAATATTAAATATATTTTTATGAGTTTATTAGTATAGGAAACCTGGAAACCTAGTGTTGAGACAATCTGTTCCCATTAAGATACTTCCGTTCCCCACTTTCCACCGAATTTGACTGGCAGAACTCAACGCCACGCTTTACCTTGTTACCAGAGCATAGAAATTAAATCATTAAATATTTAAATAGAAAATATTAAATATTTCACCTCTTGGAGTAATGATCGAACCCACAACCTGTCGTTTACAGTCACACGCTTGTGCCGCTGCGCCACGACGGGCCGCCACGAATTCGAACTCGTTACAACCGTTACGAGACCATAATTTGACATCATAATTACACTACTGTATCTAATCATTAACTGTATTTTCTTCCGCCAGAATAAGTTATGCTCTGTTTCTTTTGAAACGTAACTTTCCTTAAAGAGTTTTAAGTATTTTGGGGCCCCTCGTGCCACAACGCGTCAGGTCGTGGGTTCGATTATTGGTCGAGGAAATAAATTTATTTCTTTCATACCTTCATTTTCAATTTAAATATTTTATGTTTCATTTCTTCGTTCTGGTAATAAAGCAAAGCGCGGCGTTGAGTTCCGCCACTCAACACGTAATGCCTCAAAAGTCGGGCGGAAAGTGGGGAACGGAAGTGGAACGGAGTGTCTAACACTAGGTTCCCAGGTTCCCTGCCTACCCTGCCTAGTGCGGGATACAGCGTGAAGCTGAGTCATACCTTCATTCACGTAACATGGCAAAGTACAGTAACTAGTTACGCCATTCAACACGGAACGGAGTGTCTTAACACTGGGTCCATTGGATCCCTCTGCCTACGTTGATACGTGCGGGATAAAGCGTGAAGAGTAAATTAATAATTAACACTGTGTTACGATGGCCACCTTAATGTTATATAATATATAATAATATATGTATATGTAATAATATTATTACTACATAGTATATTAAAACGTTTAGAAGTTATTAAACTCTAAGGAATAAACATGAGGCCTGTCGTGGCGCAGCGGCACAAACGTGTGACTGTAACCGACAGGTTGTGGGTTCGATCCCCACTCCAGGAAGCAAAATATTTAATATTTTCTGTTTAAATATCTAATGTTTTCATTTCTTCGCTCTGGTACAAGAAAATGAGTTCCGCCGCCTCAACACGCAATGCCTCAAATTCGACGGAAAGTGGGGAACGGAAGTGGAACGGAGTGTCTTTACACTAGGTTCCCAAGTTCCCTCCGTCCTAACCTGCCATGTGCGGGATACAGCGTGAAGCTGAGAATAAGTGCACGCCTTGTCAACTAGAAAACATTGCATGTATAAGAACGAAGCTTATCGCCGCAAATGTATCTAGGGAACAATGGAGAAAATAATTAAAGTATAATCAATCCAAGAAATCAAATGAAAGTGGGGTAGTGAAGTTATGTTTTTGTACCTTCACGCTGTATCCCGCATAGAACGTGGCAGGCAGAGGGAACCGACTGCTAAGAAACTCCGTTACCATTAGGGCACTCATTACGGCTTCCGTTCAGTCCAGTGCGTTCCAGTGCGTGTTGAATGGTGGAACTATTTTCTGTTCTCGTTGAAACACTTAGTATTCTATTTACAGGGTAAATGTAACTTTCTTAATTCAGTAGAAGCTTATAGGGTACCGCATCTCGATATGAAAAAAAACAGAACCCTTCATAAATACCACCGTAGTAAGCCGTCTACGTCCGTACGTCTGTAAAGACCATTCTGATCGATAACTTGAATTTAATATAAATTAAATTTATTTAATATTTTCAAGTGAAATATTTAATATTTTCATTTATTTGCGTGGCGTTGAGTTCCGCCTGCCAACAGGCAATGTCTCAATTTCGGCGGAAAGTGGGGAACGGAACAGAGTCTTGACATTAGGTTCCCAAGTTCCCTATGCTACCCTGCCATGTGCAGGATACAATGTGAAGTTAAAAAAATAAATATATCTACGGTCCTTTGGAGCAAATTTAGTTTGTAGATCAATGTGATTAAAAGATGACCTAATGGTCATCTTTGATTTATCATATTTCCACATCTAGTATGAAATTCTACTCTACTCAGCTTCACGCTGTATCCCGCAGACGGCGGGGCAGAGGGAACTTGGGAACCTAGTATTAAGACACTCCAATATACTTCCGTTCCGAGCTTGACGCATTGCGTGTAGAGTGGCGAAACTCAACGCCGCGTCTTGCCTTTTCACCAGAGCGAAGAAATGAAAACATTAAATATTTAAATTGAAAACCATAAATATTTCACTTCTTCGAGTGGGAATTGAACCCACAGGCTGTCGGTTACAGACACGCTCTTGTATCGCTGCGCCACGACCGCCCGACTATGATATAAAATTCACACAAAATACTGTAAAAATAAATAAAAAACAAAATATAAACGTGAAAATTTATAAGTATTTTTTAAGTAGGCCTGTCGTGGCGCAGCGGCACAAGAGTGTAACTGTAACCGACAGGTTCTGGGTTCGATCCCCAGTCGAGGAAATGAAATATTTAATATTTTCAATTTAAATATTTAATGTTTCATTTCTTCGCTCTGGTAATAAGGCAAAGCGCGGCGTTGAGTTCCGCCACTCAACACGCAATGCCTCAAATTCGGCGGAAAGTGGGGAACGGAGTGTCATAACACTAGGTTTCACTTTCGTTCCCTCTGCCTACCCTGCCTAGTGCGGGATACAGCGTGAAGCTGAAAAAAAAAGAAAAAAAAAAAAAATAAGTACGGAACCCTCGTTGGGCAATTCTTACTCGCGCCTAATCCATTTTGTACATAATAGAAAGAAAACCACGTTCCTCGAAGACGTACAAAGAGCTTTTGGTAGACAAAAGTGCCAACAATAGATTTTTTTATCATTATGCTGATAATTCAGTCAATGTATGTACCGTATTCAGTAATTTATGTTGTTGCCAAAATATTGAAATCGTCATGGTGCAGTGGTAAAACATAGCAGTAGGTTCATTTTACGTGAATTATTATAACTTAAATTATTGTTTTTTTCATTTTCACGTTGTATCCCGCACGAGTCAAGGTAGGCAGAGGGAACTTAGGAACCTAGTGTTAAGACTCTCCGTTCCATTTCCGTTCCCCATTTTCCGCCGAATTTGAGGCATTGCGTGTTGAGTGGCGGAACTCAACGCCGCGCTTTGCCTTATTACCAGAGCGAAGAAATGAAACATTAAATATTTAAATTGACAATATTAAATATTTCATTTCCTCGAGTTGGGATCGAACCCAGTACCTGTCGGTTACAGTCACACGCTTGTGCCGCTGCGCCACGGCGGGCCTCAATTATGTTAATTGTAGCACTAATGCCAAGTGGAGAAGAGAGAGGCAGTTGAGGCCTTTTTGGCGCAGGGGCGTGTGACTGTCCGACAGGTTGTAGGTTCGATCCCGGCTCGAGAAGACAAAATATTCAATATTTTGATTCTTTCTCTGGTATCTTGTTGAATGATATCACTTAACAATGCCTCAAATTCAACGGAAAGTTGGGGAAATGAAGGGTGTTTATGGTAATATAGCGTCTTTACTTTAGGTTCCCAAGTTCCCTTAGTGCACTTACAGAACTTAAAAGAATAATAATTTCATTATACGTATTTATAACTTAATGTCATTGCCATATTATGGAGACCTTTGTGGCGCAGTGATTAAAGATAACTACTGTAGGTACTGTAAATGCGACAGACGTGGGTAGATGTTAATTTAACTTCTTTTAACTTTAGAATGTAGCGGGATTTGAACCTGCACTTCTTGTTAATTGGTCCAAGCGCTTTAACCAACTAACTATTAATAAAAAAATCTTAACAATAAACACTGTTTTGATTAACTCTCCCTCTCAGTTTCACGCTGTATCCCGCACATGACAGGGTAGGCAGAGGGAACTTGGACTTCCGTTCCCCACTTTTTAATTTGTCTAAATAGGGCAAATAAATAAATATATTTCATTAACTCGTGTGGGAGTCGAATCCGCACACTCGGTTACAGTTAGAACATATTTAATATATATAAATTATCACGTACACGACCCAGGGTTACGCAAAATCAGTAAAAAACTCATCAACAGACAATCTGACACCTTGACCAGATTACTGAGTAAATATTACATGTATTATAGTCTTACATACATACATACTTATATATATATATATATATATATATATATATATATATATATATATATATATATATATATATATATATATATATATATATATATATATATATATATATATATATATATATATATATATATATATATATATATATAAATATATACATGATCTTGAGGCCTGTTGTGGCGCAGCGGCACAAACGTGTAGACTGTAAACGACAGGTTGTGGGTTCGATGCACACTCGAGGAAATGGAAAATTAATATATTCATTTCGTTGCTCTAGTAACCAGGCAAAAAGCTGCGTTCAGTTACGCCACTAACTGAGCAGTGTCTAAAATTAGACTTGGACAGTAGGGAATGGAAGTGTCTGTATAGGAACATTTCAGTCTAGACTCCCTGGTAAGTTTGATACACACTCGGAAAATGCTATTTTTAACTATATTTGTATTTCGCACATAGCTGAATATGTATAGGGAACCTGGGAACCTGGGAACACGGTGTTTTGACGTGTAAATGTTAATGTAAGCGTGACAGCAGAATGGTGTTAACAGAGAGTTACTATATTTTATTTCTTTACGTAATATTCCAGCTCTGGTAAGACAAAGTGAGTGGTTGAATTTCATCAAACAGTACGATCGTCAAATCTATAAATTTTGAGGTGGGAAACAGAGAGTCTTATCACTATGTTACCTCTACTTTACCCGCTAAATTACGATTTTTTTCACTGCACTATATTTGACATCTAACAGTGTAAGTTTTCAGACATTGCGTGTTGAATAGCGGAACTCAACGCCGGAGTTTATCTCTTTATCACAGCAAGGAGACTAAATAACTATCTCGAAGAAATCGAATCCACTTTTGCTTTTACATTCAGGCCTTATGCGATATATATTTATATACCTAATACCCGCGGCTTCGCCCGCTTGAATTACACTATCTCTCACTATCTCAACTATTTCTTGTTCTAATAAGATTATCACTTTTAGGACAATATCTATACATTGAAAATTAAAATTTCAAAAGGAAAATAAATAAAAAATATCTTTTAATTTAGTCTAATTTAATAATTTAAATAGTTGTAACTTTTTAATTTTCAACCGACTTAAATAAAACATACACTAACGGTTAAGTGGCCGTGTGATTCCGGCTAAGAATAGGATCACCCTGGTACTGATGGTGTCGTAAGATGCGACTAAAGTACGTGTGGTAGAGTCACGTTGCCAGCAATGGCAACACGCGTGGGCAGACTCGACCGGATTGTTACCACCCCCGGCATTTAAAACCAGCGTTAAGTAGTGGCTTTGGCCACTGCGTTTCGCATTGGGTAATGCCGGGCCCCGGTGCCCTTCCACCTTAAAGGACGGCAACGCTCCTGTAGCTCTTCTGGAGTTACACGGGGCCGTGGGCGACGGTGATCACTTACCATCAGGTGACCCGTACGCTCGTTTGCCGTGTGTTCTCCATAAAAAAAAGTGGACTAGTGGCTATCAAACATTATAAGGAAAACTGCATTGGAATATGTTTAGTCGTTTCTGAGATTTAGGAATACACAGACAAACATAAAATTAAAAAAAAAGCACTATTTTCCTATTACATAAATAAGTATCCCCTATAAGATGTTATTTAATATATCTTCCATGAACAGACAGAGATCAGTTACAGATTTATTATATGTATAGATATATGTTTTAGTTAAGTAAACAACAAAGAGTATGTTCAAAACAAACGATGCTCTAGCTGTAATCGAAATTCACGGCCTTCACCTATAATCGTAATACATTTGTTCTTTACTGCACTTATTAGCTACTTAGGATATAAAATCTGAATTTTATATATATATATATATATATATATATATATATATATATATATATATATATATATATATATATATATATATATATATATATATATATATATATATATATATATATATATATATATATATATATATAACACTAGTTTCCCTCTATCTATCCTGCCTAGTGCGGGTTACAGCGTGAAGCTGAGTATATATAGCACCTTCACGTTACGTTCTACGTACGTATATAGTTAGGCCTAAACGAGTGGTTGTGTGTTCGATTCCCACTCGAGGATATGAAATATTTAATATTTTCCATTTAAATATTTATTTTTTTTATTTCTTCGCTCTGGTAACTAGGTATAGCGCGGCGTTGAGTTCCGCTACTGAACACGCAATGCCTGGCGGAAAGTGGGAAATGGAACGGAGTGTCCTAAGAGGTGCCAAAGTTTCCTCTGCCTACATGCCACATGCGGGATACAGCGTGAAGCTGAGTGAGAGTGAATATATTAGTAGTATACGTTTTTTTTCAGCTTCACGCTATATCCCGCAGGATAGTTAGAGGGATCTAATATGAAAACACAATCCGATCTATCGCCCACTCTCCGCCGATATTCACGATTTATAGACTGGCGGAACTCAACGCCGCAGCTCGCATGCTTCGAAAAATGAATCGAACCTACAACCTTTAACGTTTGCCCGACGCGCCGCGTGAACCTGTTACGACCGCAGTAATAGAGAAATACGTAACGCAATTATAACATATCGTAATATTGATTCTTTATCTTGGCCAAGGACTTTACTAATAATTTTTGTTTTTACATTTAGTAATATTTTAAATTATGAACCTATTGATTGTAAACGCCACAGGTTCGATTCCCACCCGAGATAAATTTAATTAGATAGGATTACCTGGGGAACGGAGTCTCAACACTAGGTTCCCAAGTTCCCTCTGCCTAACCTGCCATGCGCGGGATACAGCGTGAAGATAAGAGATATTATCTGGTAAAAGATAGCTCGGTGTTTTTTTTTTTTCATTCAATTTCTCAGAAGAGAATTTGCGGAGTTTAGTTCCGCAATGTCTCAAAATCGTGGAGTCTCTAACTGTTATATGCGGGATAAAGCGTGAAACAAATAGAAAAAAACCTTTTATCAAATTTTTACTGAAGAAAAGTTTTTATTAAAAAAAAAAAAAAGAAATAATTTTTAGATAATCTATGTATATAGTAACATACATAGACAAAGCGTGGCGCGTTCAATTACGCTCAAGACACTATCTCTCGAAAATTTGGAGGCAGTACGAGAGGAATGTACTGCGTATTTGTGATTATTACTACGGTTGGACTAGGTTTAACGCCGTCGTCTCGCCATAATCGCGTAGGCAATAAAATATTTAATTTCTCTCTCGTAACGAGGAATCATCGCGGCGCTGAGTTCCGCCACTCAACACTCAATACCTTAAATTTGGCGGAAAGTTAAAAACGTGCCCTAAAAGAAACAGAGTGTCTTAACACCGGGTTCCCTATCCCAAACGCGGGATACAGCGTGAAAGAAAATAAAAAAAAAACGATTCAAACCCGCAATTAACACTCGCTTCTGGTTTTCTTCAACACGGTCGTTAATTTTAACACTTATATAGTAATTTTTTATTATAATTTTATCACTTTTAAAAGCTATAACAATTACGTTAATGAGGCCATTTATAGCTTATTTTAGAATTAATCGTATGCAGAAAGGTTTCCGTAGTACTTTGACAGTTCTCGTTCAAGTATATATCGTGTTGTGACAGGCTGGGAACCTAGTGTTAAGGCACTTCATTGCTTATGTACGCGTAACTTAACGCCGCGTTTAATCTTCTCATTGGAGTTAACATTTTATGTTTGTTAACTGCGTTAAGATAGTATCATATGTATATTTATGTAAATTTCGCATACTCAATTTTATAAATATACCGCGCCCTGATGCGCGGATCTTAACGCCGTGTTTTATAATAAGACCCTCACACTGTATCCTGTACATAGTAGGGCACATAATGGTAACCTGGGAACCTAGTGTTGAAACGTAAACCGTTCTCATTTAGATTTTCTGCTGAATTCTGGAGCCATTGCGTACGGAATGGCGGAATTGTACGCCGCGTTTTGCCTATATTGAGATGAGATAAGCTACAACGAGATCAAATCCACTACCGTGACATGTACAGTCATATGCTAACCACTGCGCCACTACGGTCTCTATTTATTTATTTATTTATTTATTAAGGCCTGT
Organism: Eueides isabella; assembly: GCA_019049475.1. Classification (NCBI taxonomy): domain Eukaryota; kingdom Metazoa; phylum Arthropoda; class Insecta; order Lepidoptera; family Nymphalidae; genus Eueides; species Eueides isabella. The sequence goes on along the minus strand of CM032412.1, from coordinate 4,850,732 downwards.
CGTGGCGCAGCGGCACAAAAGTGTGACTCTAACCGACAGGTTCTGGGTTCGATCCCCAGTCGAGGAAATGAAATATTTAATATTTTCAATTTAAATATTTAATGTTTCATTTATTCGCTCTGGTAATAAGGCAAAGCGCGGCGTTGAGTTCCGTCACTCAACACGCAATGCCTCAAATTCGGCGGAAAGTGGGGAACGGATGTGGAACGGAGTGTCATAACATTAGGTTTCACTTCCGTTCCCTCTGCCTACCCTGCCTAGTGTGGGATACAGGGTGAAGCTGAAAAAAAAAAAAAAGAAAAAAAAAATATTAAGGAAGACATACAGTTTTACAAGTACTTCAAATAAAACCAAATTTACATTCAATTAACCAATGAAGTCTTCACATAAAATAATACAAAAAAGATAGCTAGATGTACAATTAATCAAAAAGAAATCAAAATAAAACAGAAGAAAATCATTCAGAAACAGCTTCCATGACAAGTGATTTGAACTTATTTAATTTTATAGTAAACATGTCAATATTGCCAAACGCATTATCATGAGAGCTGCAAGCGCGATAAATAAAAACATTTCCACCATATTTAGTTCTTGTAATAGGTACATAGAACTGTGATATGAATATTTAATTATTCTTATAGTTTTAAGTCATAGATAACTGTTTTTATGCAAATAAATCTATGGTTTTCCTTTATTAATAATTTATTTTAGAAAACGTATAAAAAATTAAACGTACAGTGATTAAAAGCTGTGCTTTTTTGAAATTCCAAAAGGTGTAGGTTCGAATCCAGATTGATCTGAATATTTCATGCTAATTTAAGCTACAGACAGAAACACAAAAAAGATTTTAAACTAATATAATCGTAAGCTATAAGAGAAATATTTTGAGGTATTTCGTGGCGTAGTGGCACAAGGGTGACACTGTAAACGCAAAAGGTCATGAGTTCGATTCTCAATAGAGAAAATAATTTTTTTATATTTTTATTTCTTCGCTCTGCTAACTAGGCAAAGCGCGGCGTTGAATTCCGCCACATAACAAGCAACGCTCTTACTTCAGTGGAAAGTGGGTAACGGAATCGAGTGTCTTACCACTAGGTTCCCAGGGTACCCTGCCGCGTGCGGGATACAGCGTGAATCATCAAAAAAACCACAGCTGTCCCAATTTATATTAAAGTTGGCAAATATAACATTAGCTACGGACAATTTAGAAATAACGGTTACGAAATATAGAAGTATGTATATTATATAAGAGAATATTTCACATTCGATGTTATAAAACTATACGAGAATGTGTGTATGGATCGTGTATCAGCTTGGCTGTGGTAGGCTGCGGGTTCGATCCCGGTTGGGGGAATCAAATGGTTAATATTTTAGTATGGCGTTGGATTTGTCTACTAAACACGCCTTAGTGCTTTTAGAATTTAGTGGAAAGTTGGGAACGGAAGTGTGTTAATGAGAACAAAGTGTACAAGGTTCCCAGGTGCCCTCTGCTTACCCTAAATTACATAGCGTATCTTTTTTTTTGAAAAGTGACTCATTAATTAGTGATGTAATAGAAAGCCAATTACCTTGACAGTTCTATCTACGCAGGGGAAACTTGGGAACCTCGTGCTAAAACTACGTTCCCAATAATTAACATACTGTCGTTAACCACTAACGGCCGAATTTTTAAGCTCTTGTGTGTTGAGTAACGGAACACGGCGGGTCGGTGTGCCGCGTTACGAGAGCAACGAAATGAAAATATTAAATATTTCATTTCCTCGAGTGTGTATCGAACCCACAACCTGTCGTTTACAGTCACACGCTTGTGCCGCTGCGCCACGACAGGCCTCACGGCTTGCGTCAGTACATTGCAGCAATTATAAAAAAATACAACAAGAAATAAACATTTATGACTTGTTTACTTTTGTCTTTGCCTTATTTTAATTACTCTAACTAAAGAGATGAAAAGATCTGAAGTTGTCTTTGTTTTAAGCGCGGTGTTGAGTTCCGCCAAACGACACGCACTATCTCGAAAATTCAGCGGAAATTGGGGAACAAAGTGTCTTAATATAAGGTTCCCTCCCTCTCTCTACCTGCTTTGCTATAAAATGCTGGTGCATAAGTTTTATGTACGATTTGCGCTCGAAAAAAAATAAATATTTAATATTTTAATTTTTCCGCTCTGTTGCAAAGCGCGGCGTTGAGCTCCGCAACTCAACACCCAACGTCTCCAGAACTCAGCAAGAAATTGGAAAATGAGAGTGTCTCAACGGGAACGGATCGAACGGACGAAAGTGTTTCAATGGGAACGGGAGCTGAGCTTTTTATTGAATAAACTGTTTATAAATGCTTAGCCTTTTCATGTACCTACATGTCTAATGTACCTGCAATCACATCTACCCAGGACACAAAACGTGTCATGACACAACTCTTAACAGCTTTTGACACAACCGGGCATCGAATCTGCTGCCTCTAAAAATAATATAAAATAATTTTTCACTAGAAACGTCTGTCTGTATATTTAAAGTGGTTAAGTGAAAGTCAACATTCACTCGCCGAATTCTTTCTTACCGTCTAACAAAAAACTTGGACAATTTATACAGTTATTATTATTTATTTATAACTATAAATTGTCTGGCCTGTCGTGGCGCAGCGGCACAAGCGTGTGACTGTAACCGACAGGTTGTGGGTTCAATTCCCAATCGAGGAAATGAAATATTTAATATTTTCAATTTAAATATTTAATGTTTTCATTTCTTCGCTCTGGTAATAAGACAAATCGCGGCGTTGAGTTCCGCCACTCAACACGCAATGCCTCAAATTCAGCGGAAAGTGGGGAACGGAAGTGGAACGGAGTGTCTTAACACTAGGTTCCCAAGTTCCCTCTGCCTACGTGCGGGATACAGCGTGAAGTTGATAATTATTTATTTTACAATTTAGTAACTGATCGCTGTCTGTACGTGGAACATACATACATTTTATAAATATACCGCGTCCTGTAGCTGATCTAAACGCCGTATTTTATAATAAGACCCTCACACTGTATCCTACATAGTAGGGCACATAATGGTAACCTGGGAACCTAGTGTTGGGACACGCCGTTCCCATTTAGATTTTCCGCTGAATTCTGGAGGCATTGCGTGTTGAATGGCGGAGTTGTACGCCGCGTTTTGCTTATATTAAGATGAGATAAGCTACAACGAGATCAAATCCACTAACGTCACATGTGCAGTCATATAGTGTACCACTGCGCCAATTATTGTCTACTAGCCTGTGACTGTATCTATTTTAATGCAGTTTGACTTTTTATATTTTAGCAAAGTTCCGTTAATATTTTGAGAATGTTATATTTAAAAGTTATATCGACATACGGAGGCCTGTCGTGGTGCAGCGGCACAAGCGTGTGACTGTTACCGACAGGTTCTGGGTTCGACCCCAGTTGAGGAAATGAGATGTTTAATATTTTCAATTTAAATATTTAATGTTTCATTTCTTCGCTCTGGTAATAAGGCAAATTGCGGCGTTGAGTTCCGCCACTCAACACGCCATGCCTCAAATTCAGCAGAAAGTGGGGAACGGAAGTGGAACGGAGTGTCTTAACACTAGGTTCCCGGGTTCCCTCTGCCTACCCTGCCTCGTGCGGGATATAACGTGAAGCTGGATATATCGATTGTGTCTTAAATAAAATTGCTACAAAATAACCTTTTTATATATTGGCTAAAATTATAGTTTTAATAGTACTGCACATGGCAGTGTAAGCAGAGGGAACTTGGGAACCTAGTGTTAAGACACTCCGTTCCCATTCAGATATTTCCGTTCCCTACTCCCCGCCGCACTATGTCTCGTTTGCCACAAAGAAATGAAAATATGAAATATTTAATTTTATTGAGTGAGCATCGAACCTGCGACATTGAAAGTCATACGCTTGTTCGTAGTTTGTAGCTGTACATTGTTTTTATTGCTCTTGCTTGAAATATCTTTTACAAGGTTCATTGTGGTAATAAAAAAATTGGTAAAAATTACTGAAATGGCCTAACATTTGTTTTTTATACATTTAATATTTAATAATTTTATAATTTTATGTGTATAAATAAATAATAAAATGTTATTATTGTAATTAACAGACGTGGGACGGTAACGACGGGTTGTGGGTTCGATCTCCACTCGAAGAAATTAAATATTTAATATTGTCATTTTTTCAAAGCAATGCCTTAAAAATCAGCTAACAAAAAAAAATAGATTTATTATGTGTCTCCATAAATAGCAAAATAAAATAAAAAAGTCAGTAACCTTTTTAGGCTGTATCGGTGTGTCCTTCGATCGTTGCACGTATTCCTCAAAATATACAAAAAAAAAAAAAAGACAACTGACACACAAGCTTTTTTTCTCTATATCTAAATGTCAAACGTTTGACATTTAGGTGACAGGCAATTAAATAGCGACTAGACGTATTTTCGTTCGGTTCACAGATAAAAATAAAGAAAACACGAATTCAATATTAAAATAATGTATGTATGTTTAATACTGTTTTATAGGTTTTAAAAAACGATAAAATTTTGTGCTGCTGCTGTTTGTTTGTAGGTAGCTTGTTAAGTTAATTGAGGATCTTTTTTATTTTTGTATTCGAGTTTTGCCATCGCTTGTGGAGTAGAAGGAGATTTGGTTCACGCGGAACGCGGCGTTCAGTTCCGCATTGTGCAATTTTTTCTTTAACCAAAGTAAGGAATATATCTTAAATTGTAGATGTAGAGGCAGAAGCAGATGCGAGTGACTGTAAACGACAGGTTATGAGTTCGATACCCACACGAGGAAATGACAAATTTAACATTTTGATATTTAATGTTTTGATTTGTTCGCTCGTGTAACAAGCAAAAAAACGGCGTTGAGTTCCGCCACTCAACACGCAATACATCAAACTCCGTTTAAAGTGGGAATCAAAAAGAAGTGAAATTAGGTTCCCAAGTTCCCTCTGTCTACCCTGCCGTGTGCGGGATACAGCGTGAAGCTTAAAAAAAGTGTTATAATTAAATTGGATATACTAACTAAGTCTAATATTAGTTGCTTATTATGCGGGATAGAGCGTGATTCCAAAAATAACCATTTACTCTATAGAGAATCGAACCTGCACCCACTACAGAGTTCAACAGTAATTTCACGCTACGTCACGATCAAACGATACTGAGATAAACTGTGAAGCGTCAAAAGTTTTGGCTTTTTGATCTAACGGTTAAATATAACTGCACTTTTGTTGTCAGCTCGAGAGAAGATTTAGTACAACGTTATTTAGTACAAACGACAGGTTGTGGGTTCGATGCCCATTAGAGGAAATGAAATATTTAAGGCGAAGCGAAGCGATTTTTGTTAAGGCGTTGAGTTCCGTCACTCAACGTGAAATGCTTTTAGAATTCAGCATTAAGAGAACGTATATTATAAGTTAACTGGGGTTAACATTAGGTTCTCACATTATATGTGCCCACCATGCCTGTCTTCCCCAGACGCAACCCCAAATATTAAGACATTAGATGTCAAGCGGAACTAAACGCCATACTTTGTGTTACAATCTAGAATTCTATTCTAATTCTATATCTAACTCAACATGTGTTCAAGTAATTGATCTAGAAAAGTCCACATTTACAAACTTATCATACAACTTATTTCCGTAATGTTTTAATATTTAATATGCAAATAATATTAGATTGTGTTGTTGATTTAATTTATGACAGCCCCCTATAAGATGTTATTTAATATATCTTCCATGAACAGACAGCGATCGGTTACGGATTTATTATATATAAGTATCGAACGCGACGCCACTGTTTTGAGAATGACTTATTTTATTATTTTGATTACGCTCTGGTAACAAGGCAAGCGGTATATCGACAAACAACACGCAATATATCGAAAATTGTATTAAGTGCAGTAGGTTCCCAGGTTCCCGGGTTCCCAGGTATTCCGAGCGAATGTTGAGTCACTCCGTTCCCCGTGGAAAGGAAAAATTTTTTTTACGGTGTTCTTTGTCTTACGATGTACAATTTTAATTCAAAATATAATATTTATTTAAGTATTAATTGATCTGGAAAAGTTTAAGAATTTCTGAGTTTTTTTTTGTTTGTTCATACAAAAACTATTGGAATTTCTGCTTCATTACGCTCTTTTTTGTTTCAAATTTAATCGGAAATGTTTTTTTTAATTATTTGAATAATTAATCGGTACGATTCAAATTGAATATTTAATACGTTAATTGGTTTTGCTTTGGTTACAAGGCAAAGCGCGGTGGTTTTTTTTTTTTGAAAAAAGAGAACGGGGTTGAAAAAAAAAAAGGAAAAAAAGAATGCTCACTCACTCATTCACTCAGCTTCACGCTGTATCCCGCACATGGCAGTGTAGACAGAGGGAACTTGGAAACGTAGTGTTAAAGTACTCCGTTCCACTTCCTTTCGTCACTTTCCGCCGAATTTGAGACATTGCGTAGTGAGTGGCGGAACACAACGCCGCGCTTTGCCTTGTTACCAGAGCGAAGAAATCAAACCATTGAATATTTAATTTGAAAATATTTAATATTTCATTTCGTCGAGTGTGTATCGAATCCACAGCCTATCGTATACAGTCACACGCTTGTGCCGCTGCGCCACGACAGGCCTCGAAAAAAATGTTAATAATTAAAGGTATTTTGAATGTTTCCTGTGCAAAGTACCCTACACTGTAGGCAGAGGGAACCCAGTGATAAGACACTCCCTAGCCCTAATGTTTTGACACATTGCGTGTTGAGTGGCGGAGCTCAACGCCGCAACGCATATATAAATATGTCTTGCGTCTAACATCAGCTGTTATCTCAATTCGACTCACTTATCATAATAAAATCGTCATGAAGTATTTTTTTTTTTTTTTTTTTTTCAGCTTCACGCTGTATCCCGCACTAGGCAGGGTAGGCAGAGGGAACGGAAGTGAAACCTAGTGTTATGACACTCCGTTCCACTTCCGTTCCCCACTTTCCGCCGAATTTGAGGCATTGCGTGTTGAGTGGCGGAACTCAACGCCGCGCTTTGCCTTATTACCAGAGCGAAGAAATGAAACATTAAATATTTAAATTGAAAATATTAAATATTTCATTTCCTCGACTGGGGATCGAACCCAGAACCTGTCGGTTACAGTCACACTCTTGTGCCGCTGCGCCACGACAGGCCTCAAGGCGCCACGACAGGTCATGAAGTATGGCAGTTATAGTAATCTATACATATAATAAATCTGTAACTGATCACTGTCTGTTCATGGAAGATATATTAAATAACATCTTATATGAGACTTTAGTTTAAATTTTTGTCTAATTGTCTGTGTGTTGATACGCGTTAATCTCAGAAACGGCATTTAAGGTTAATTAGCCTTAAGTGCAGTTTTCACTATTACTCGTATATTTTGGCAACCTTCCTTTGAACGGTTGATAAATAATTTTACCAAAGTAAAAGTATTTTTTTTTTGTTATTATTTTACAAAAAATTTTAGTTTTCATAATGTATAATTACGAAATTAATTGAAGTGGAACGGTGTGTCTTAATACTAGGTTCCCGGGTTCCCTCTGCCTACCCAGCCACGTGCGGGATACAGCGTGAAAAATAAAAAAAAAATTGAAATTGTGATTGAAGCGGGCGAAGTTGCGAGCGGGCCGTTAGTATGTATAGATGCCTTTAGTAAAGCTACCAAAAAATTCAGTGGAAAGTAGGTAACAGAAGTGTGTTAATGAGAACACTAGTCTAGCCTTATTTGTGCCTACCCTGCAAGGTGCGGTATACAGCGTGAAGGTAGAAAACTCAGCTTCACGCTGTATCCCGCACATATCAGTGTAGGCAGAGGGAACTTGGGAACCTAGTGTTAAAACACTCCGTTCCCTACTTTTATTTACCGCATTTGAGGTATTGCATGTTGAGTGGCGGAACTCAACGCCGCGCTTTGCCTTGTTGCCAGAGCGATGAAATGAAAATATTACATATTTAAATTGATACTATTAAATGTATCATTTCAAGTTAATAAAGATGAAAATAATAATCTTTCTAACCACTCAGGCATCTTTAACCAAGGAACCTTGTGGGCACATTATTATACAGCTACCTTATAGTAAAAATTATGGTTAATTGACGGTCGTTTAAAGTGTTCTTTGAAGCGAGGAGGTCATGTACGGACATTATCTTGAATGCTTGTGATCTTAATATTTTCTTTATTTCTTCACGCTGTATCCCGCACATGGCTATGTAGACGGAGGGAACTTGGGAACCTAGTGTTAAGACACCAGGTTCTTAAATTATACGGTATTTTGACGCATTGCGTGTTAAGCGGTGCAACTTAACACCGCGTCACCAGAGCTACATCTCATCATCTTTATACATATATGTATATAACATATATGTATATTATTTTAGGATTCCGTACCTTAAAACTAAGAGGCCTGTCGTGGCGCAGCGGCACTAGCGCGTGACTGTAACCGGCAGGTTCTGGGTTCGACCCCCGGTATTTCGTTGACCGGGTGTCGAACCCAGAAATATTTAATATTTTCAATTTAAATATTTATTGTTTTATTTCAAAACGCGGCGTTGAGTTCCGCCACACAACACGCAATGCCTCGAATTCGCTGGAAAGCGGGGATCAGAAGTGGAACGGAGTGTCTTAACACTAGGTTCCCAAGTTGCTTCTGTCTACCCTGCCACGTGCGGAATACAGCGTGAAGCTGAGTAAAAGTGAAAGAATGGAAGGGACGCTTCTAGTATCGCTTGACTGTCTGTATGTCAACTGCCGGTGTACCTGTTAAGATCGTTTTTCTTAACATTAGATACTAATGAAACTGAACAGTCCCTAGAAGCATAGAAAAAAATAACTTTTATATAAAAACATGAGCAATTGATTGATTCAATTATACATACATTTATGTATCTTTTTTTGCCGTATTTTATTTATGAAAATTATCGTTTTATGTAAATGTATAGAGTACTTTGTGTGTTCCTAGAATTACAATGTTTATCAAGGAATATGTCACAGAAAAAAACTAATACACAATTATAATTGTATAGCTGCACAAGCGTGTGACTGTAACCGACAGGTTCTGGGCTCGATCCCCAGTCGAGGAAATGAAATATTTAATTATTTCAATTTAAATATTTAATGTTTCATTTCTTCGCTCTGGTAATAAGGCAAAGCGCGGCGTTGAGTTCCGCCACTCAACACGCAATGCCTCAAATTCGGCGGAAAGTGGGGAACGGAAGTGGAACGGAGTGTCATAACACTAGGTTTCACTTCCGTTCCCTCTGCCTACCCTGCCTAGTGCGGGATACAGCGTGAAGCTGAAAAAAAAAAATGAGAGAACTCACCTCAAGTTTATGTTTGTCAACTTTTGTTAATCAAGTGGTCGTTGAATTTAAAATTATTAAAGTACGGAACCTTCGGTGAGCGAATGCAACTCGCACTTGGCCAGGATTTTAATTTTTCAGGGGTACTACTAGTTTTAAATATGAACGAACTCGTGTTCCCGTGGACATCTCCAGTTTCACAAAGCACGGTGTTAAACACCGCTATTGCTTCAGCGTTTTTACTTAAATTGATATCCACATCAATTATATATAGATATTTTAAGAATTACCAACTGCGTAAATAGACAGCTCTAGTTAGACAAACGGTGTTAAACGCCGCCATTGCTCCTATCACTGAATTCTCTACTTAATTTATACAAAAATTTGAAACACCTGCTAAAATACCAGCAACAAGAACACTGAATGAATCTAGAAAGGGAAAGTCAACCGGTCAGTTGCAACATCCAAAGCTTTACACATGGACTCTAATATTTTAATACGTTTTCCTGCGGCTTCGCCCGCGCTAGAAATAAACGGAACCTGGATTTTAGGAGAATAGGCAAAGGGATCTTGGGAACCTATTTTTAAGACGTTCCAATTAAGTTCCCGTTCCACATTTTAAGTTTGAACAATTATTTTATGTGATTTTTTTTAATTTCTCATGATTGTTATTTGTAAGTAATTTTTTTAGGGTAGATTCTGACAAGATTTCTGGATATAGCAAAGCGCGGCGTTGAGTACCTCCAAAAAGTGAGAAATAAATTAGTTTCCGAAGTTCCCTCTGTCTACCTATCCAGCACATAGCTGGGACAGAGGGAAACAGAGGGAACCTGGGAACCTAGTCTTAGTACACTCATTCCGTTCCCATCAAGACACTTCTGTTCCCAAGTTTACGTCATATCTGGAGGCATTGCGCGTTATATGGTGTAAAATTAGTGAAATTATTTTAAAATAATTATTTTATTTTTTGTACTAAAACACATTTATATTGATAATATTTTATTATAAACTATTGAATATTTATAACACTTTATAGCAATCTGGGTCCGTGATGTTGCATATATTTGTAGGAAATTAACTTTTCAATAAACTGTTATTGCGACGATCGTGGGTTTAACGCCTACTCGGGAATTAAATAACCTCACCAGATAAAGCGCAGCGTTAAACTCCGCTGCTCATAACGCTAAATCCCTAAAATTCGGCGATGCATTAGCGTTAGGCAGAGGATTTTTTGCCGTGTGATTCCGGCTTATAATAGGATAACCCTGGTACTGATGGTGTCGTAAGAGGCGACTAAAGTGCGTGTGGTAGAGTCACGTTGCTAGTAATGGCAACACGCATGGGCAGACTCGACCGGATTGTTACCACCCCCGGCATTTAAGACCGGCGTTAAGTAGTGGCTTTGGCCACTGCGTTTCGCATTAGGTAATGCCGGGTGCCGGTGCCCTTCCACCTTAAAGGACGGCAACGCTCCTGTAGCTCCTCTGGAGTTACACAGGGTCGTGGGCGACGGTGATCACTTACCATCAGGTGACCCGTACGCTCGTTTGCCGTCTTTTCCATAAAAAAAAGAAAACTTGGATTAAGACATTCCGTTATCTCCGCCCAATTTTCAATTTATATGTATCGCGAGTTCAGAATGGTGGGGATTAACGCCGCGGTTTGCCTCGTTGTTGCATATAGAAATGGCCAATAATCTAGAACTGTCGCTTTCACAAGAATAATATACCGATGAGCTAAGATATCAGTATGGAAATATTTAAATATGTAAAAGATAGACCTAAATTTAAAGAAATAAATTTATTTAAAAAACTTTCATTTAATAAAATATATTGTTGTTTTATTCTTGTTAATATAAATGCTTTCTAAACATTTGTCTCCATTTTTTCGCTCTGGTAACAAGGTGAAGTGCGGCTTTGAGTTCCGCCAGTCAACACGTAATGTCTCAAATGTCAGAAAGTGGAGAATAGCATGACATAGTACTAGGTTCCCAAGTTCCCTATGTCAACCCTGCGGTATGCGGGTTACAGCGTGAAGCTGAGAAAAAAAAATATAATTTCCACACGAGGCAATTAAATATTTCTTTATTTTGTTAATGAAGTATGTATGTGCAAAGATAAATGTTCAGTTCTACAGCTTAACACGGAATTCTTGTAGAATTCTTTGGGGACTGGAATGGCTTAAAACTAGGTTACTGGTCAGGTACTGAAAAAAAAAACTTAAATTATAAAAAACTATAAAACTCCAACGTCATGGGTTTGGGGTTTTGGCATTTCGTACTTCTAATAACGAGAATTGAGTGTCTGATACCTCAAAATCTGGAATTAAGGAAACAGAGTGCTTAGACGCTATGCTATGTTCCCAGGTTCCCGTTCTCTACACTGCCATATGTATATAAATTTAGAATGATATTTTAATAATAAGTATATATATATATATATATATATAAATATATATATATATATATATATATATATATATATATATATATATATATATATATATATATATATATATATATATATATATATATATATATATATATATATATATATATATATTGTATTCATTTCATTCCGCCATTAAAATATAAATTATTAACAAGATTTCTAATAATATGACAGTGACCTTAAAACATAGTGCCTAAATATTATAAAATTAATATTGGTTGTTATAACTTGTTTGACATGTTAGTGACTTTGTCTAGGTCGTATTTATGGATTCGACTGCCGACCCGTCCGCGGCTTCGCCCGCTTGAATTGCACTATTTAATTAACTAATATCAATTACTTTCTTGTTCTAATAACATTATCAATTTTAAGATAATATCTATACATTGAAAATTAAAATTTCAGCTATATGAGATATATTAAATTGACACAACTTTGTATTAGCGCGTACAAACGTACAGACAAACAGGCTATATTAATAAACATCCCGTATAAGGTGTTTAAATATCTTTTATGTACATGTTTTCAAGTATATATTATTGTTTTTTTTTTTCAGCTCAAAAGTAGAAGGAACTTAGGAATTTGAGATATTGCGTAGCGTAACTCAACGCCGCGTCTCGCCTTGTGACCAGAGCGCAGAAGTGAAAACAACAAATATTTAATTTGAAGTCACACGCCTCCATCTAAGATACAAGTATCTCAGGTCTAGCTCACACACGATTATGCAGTAAGTGGGCTTACGCAACCCCAGTGACATACAGAATATTATTTCCTTACAATTGCGTCAGATTCGACCGAAAGAGGTGTCAAATTAGATATTTTTTTTTTTCTAATATTTGCACATGATCTGTACCGCAGTGGCACAAGCCTGTGAACGTGACTGGCCGTGGGTTCCATCCCCACTCGAGGTAACGAAATATTTTCATTATACTCAGCTTCACGCTGTATCTCGCACAGTGTAGGCAAGGCAGAGGGAACTTGGGAACCTAGTGTTAACACACTCCGTTCCATTTCCGTTCTCCACTTTCCGCCGATTATGAGGTATTGCGTGTTGAGTGGCGTAACTCAACACCGCGTTTTACCTTCTACCAGAGCGAAGAAATGAAAACATTAAATATTTAAATTGAAAATATTAAATATTTCATTTCCTCGAGTGTGTATCGAACCTACAACCTGTCGGTTACAGTCACACGCTTCTGCCGCTGCGCCACGACTCCTCTTATCATAAAATTCACAGGACCCTTTCAAGTTAAAGATATTTCTCTCTTTAGAGTAAATATATATAAATATATATGTCACTTTCATTTTGCTATCTTCAATAGTTTAAAAGAAAAATAAAACATATCAGAGTTATATTATTATTTATTATTAAATTACCACATTATTAATAGGTACAGCTGCTAATAGAGGCCTGTCGTGACAGGCCTTGGCAAGTGCATCAACGCATTCATCGTGCGGAGCGCGGCGTTGAGTTCCGCCAATCAACACGCAATGCCTCAAGAATACCTAGGAAAGTGGGGAGCAGAGTGTTTTAATTATGGTCTCTAGATACATCAGGTTCCCTTTGCCTACCCTGCTGTATTCGGAATACGTCGTAAAGCTCGATTCGGACCAACAGTTCCTGATATTAGTACGTTCAAACAAACAAATTCTTCTATAATATTTATATGGAAATAGACGGTATTTTTATCAGCTTCACGCTGTAGCCCGGACATGGCAGGGTATCCAGGGGAACTTGGGAACCCGTTTCAAAGACAATTTCGTTTAGTATTTTTCGCTGCTTTGCGTTGAGTGCCAATACTCAACGCCGAGCCTTGCCGTCGTATACAGAGCAAAGCAATGAAAATATTAAATATTTCATTTCCTCGAGTGGGGATCGAACCCACAACCTTCTGCCCCTAAGTAGCACGCTTCTACCCCAGCTTCATAACATGCCATATGAAACGTATTTGCTATCTACTGGCAACCAGCCAGCGGCTTCGCCCGCTTGAAGTACAAAATGTTATGCACTTATCTCCCTTTCTTTCTTGTTTTTAATAAAATTATCATTTTTAAGATATTGAAAAGTAAATTTTTAGCTTAATTATAAAAATAATATAGAAATTTTGCTGAGCAAAACATTATAAATTCACGTAACCGATCTGAATAAAGCAAACACTAAATATTAAGGGAAGGTTGTCAAATTAATAATAGTGAAAACTGCATTTAAATCTGGTCAGCCGTTTCTGAGATTAGTGCGTACAAACGAACAGACAAATAGACAAAAATATTAAAAAATCACTATATTAGGCCCTTTTACATAAACAAACGTCCCATATAAGATGTTATTTAATATATCTTCCATGAACAGACAGAGATCAGTTACGGATTTATTATAAGTATATATTATATAATTTTATTTATAAACGTACGTCCTTGAGGTAACCTCAAAATAAAATCGTCACGCCAAGAATAACCTCACTGCCTTTAATAATATATCATTTACTGACTCGAGTTCCATGAAAGTTACATACATATATGAATTGTTCATTTTTAGCTTCACGCTGTATCCCACAGTATAGCGGGGTGGGTGGGGAACATGGGAACCTGGGAACCTAGTGGTAAGACACATGTTCAGTGGTAAGAACATAATTTATTACCTCAATTAGGAATTAAACCTATTAGTTTTCATTTTTCCGTAAATTAAAAATTTAAAATATTTCGTTTCTTAAGGCTTTTGGAATCAATTAATTAATTTAAAAATAATTAAATTATTTGTTATGCTTGGTACTCTGCAGAACACAACGCCGCGTTTTAGTATAATGTAATTGTAACATATATATGTACATATACTTTCAGTCATAAAGGTGTAGCTACGATGATCGTAAATAACAAACAATAACTTTATTTAGTTACATTTTATATTTTAATTTTGAACAAATTAAAATCTGAAGTGAGAATTTTGTGAATATGAACGAAGTATCCTTAAACCAGGTTCCCAGGTTCCCGCTAACTGTACCTAAAGGTACGCTGTAGATGGTAATACTAAAATAATCTCCAATACTTTGTATGTACATTTACGTCATATTTGTACCGAAAAAATCTTCACCTAGAATTGTTATCACCAAAGTAGATAAGCTTGCATTAAATACTATAAATGAGAATAAGACCTGTCGTGGCTCTGGTGATAAGGAAAAGCGCGGCGTTGAGTTCCGCCACTCAACACACCACAATGCCTTAAATTCCGTGGAAAGTAGGAACGGAACGGAGATTAAACTTTAGGTTCCCATGTTCCCTCTGCTTACCCTACCATGTAAAGGATACAGCGTAAAATTGAAAAAACATGTATATGAGTATGGACGTTTATTCCACTTTCAAGCTGAAACTACTAAACAGATTTTGATGAAACTTTCTAATAATATAGCTTATACATCCGAATAACACATAGACTAAGCGGGCGAAGCCGTTTCTTTTTCTAGCATATATATTTATTTAATCTCCAACCGCAACCAACAGCCTGCACATACAAAACGGCCCTCAAGACAGGATAAAAAATATATGTATGTAATAATTTTCTATGCTGATGCAAATTTCTATGAATGTTTACCATATATGGTATTGCTTTGGATCACCTTGGTTTCTTAGAAAAGATGTAATGACTTAGCTGTTAATGGGATTTTTTCTTTACTAATATTATATTGATTCAGAGCTGGTCGTCGCAGGTTTGATTCTCGGTCGAGGAAATTATGTATATCTATATATGTATCTTAGCTTCAGCATTTTAAAGCGCTCGAATTCTACCACAATGGGGAAAAGTGGGGAACAAAAGAGCCTCAATGGGAACAGAGCATCTTTAAATTAGGTTCCCAGGTTCCCTTTGCCTATTCTTATGGGGGGAAGCAAATGGAATCACAATATCTCTTTCTCCTATGGTTTTACCCCCTGTACCTGAGATCAGAATTACCGAAACGTTACAATGTGTCATATAAAAAGTGTACATACTTCCATAAGCGGGCGAAGTCGTCAATATATTGCAATTTCCTATTAAATGGGAAAATATTGAAAAAAAAAACCAGTACGTGCTTAGAATAATGAAATGCAGGTGAATGTTTTGTATTATTATATATTATATATTATATATATATATATATATATATATATATATATATATATATATATATATATATATATATATATATATATATATATATATATATCATATATATATATATATATATATATATATATATATATATATATATATATATATATATATATATATATATATATATATATATATATATATATATATATATATATATATATATATATATATATATATATATATATATATATATATATATATATATATAGATATATATATATATATATATATATATATATATATATATATATATATATATATATATATATATATATATATATATATATATATATATATATATATATATATATATATATATATATATATACATATACTATATATATATATATATATATATATATATATATATATATATATATAATATATATATATATATATATATATATATATATATATATATATATATATATATATATATATATATACATATATATATATATATATATAC
Source organism: Eueides isabella (assembly GCA_019049475.1). Taxonomy (NCBI): domain Eukaryota; kingdom Metazoa; phylum Arthropoda; class Insecta; order Lepidoptera; family Nymphalidae; genus Eueides; species Eueides isabella. The sequence continues at coordinate 4,834,355 of CM032412.1, read as the reverse complement.
ATATATATATATATATATATATATATATATATATATATATATATATTATATATATATATATATATATATATATATATATATATATATATATATATATATATATATATATATATAATATATATATATATATATGTATATATATATATACAGGCAGATGTTTCTTTTTTTAATTTAAATTACGTTCCCAGGTTCCCTCAGTCTACTTTGTTATATGTGTGGAACAGCGTAAAGCTATGAATAAATAAACATTATTCAATATGAAATCGTCGTACTAATCTCACTCACTCTCACTCAGCTTCACGCTGTATCCCGCACGTGGCAGGGTAGGCAGAGGGAACTTGGGAACCTAGTGTTAAGACACTCCGTTCCACTTCCGTTCCCCACTTTCCGCCGAATTTGAGGCATTGCGTGTTGAGTGGCGGAACTCAACGCCGAGCTTTGCCTTGAACCAGAACGAAGTAATTAAAACATTAAATATTTGAATTGAAAATATTTCCTTAAGTACAGGCCTTAAGTAGTCGTAGTAATCTAATATCTTCAAATACTCATGATCTTGGAATTGATATCTTAATAGTACGATAATTATATGTAAACTGATTTCTTTTCCCCATTCTGGCAAAAGAGCACGGCGTTAACCTCCGCTACTTTACATACACTGTCTCAAAACATAGTCGGAAACGGAATGTCTAAGCATCAGACTCCATAGATAGAAACGAAGTGATAATGTCATTCACGCCCTAGTCCTCCCATTGCACTTCGTGTATGTATATATATGCTAATTCATTCAACGCTTCACGCTGTATCCCGCACACGGCAGGATAGCCAGAGGAAACTTGGCAACCTTGAGTTAAGACACGCCGTTCCACTTCCGTTTCCTATGTTCCGCCGAATTTGAGACATTGCGTGTTGAGTGGCGGAACTCAACGCCGCGCTTCGCCTTGTCACCAGAGCGAAGAATTAAACACGATAAATATTTAATTTGAAAATTTTAAATATGCCCTCTTATACATGAAAACACACAACACTTCCTAAACTACGTTCGTAGCGGAACTCAACGCCGCGGTGTCCACGTCCAGCGGAATTCTAAATTATCGTCTGAAGTATGAAAACCAACGGAATCTTATAATCAGTTGTAAATTAGCATATTTTTTGTGATAACAATTTATCACATTTATATAATGTCAAGGCAGCTGGAACAATGATGCATGACCGATGCGATACCTTATTTGAGTAAATATTTATTTTTAACTGTTATGTAACGGAGATGTTTGTGCAAAAGGTTCCCAGGTTCCCTTTGTTCGCCCTGCCAAGTGTAGGTAAAGGGAACTTGGTAACCTATTGAACAAATATCTCCGTGAAAACATACAGCGTCAAGCTGAAAATCAATTTATAACTGAGATGGTATTAAATGTTTTTTTTTTGTTATTAATTTATAATTCAAAATTGTTATAATCACAAGTATAAACGAAACGCGGTGTTGAGTTCCGCGTAATATCTCAAAAAATGAATAGTTCTTTAGGAACGGTGTATTTTAATGTAAGGTTAAGGAAAATTATATTAAATGCGGAAAACGGCTGTTTCTTTATTGTCCAAAAAATTAACAACGTGTTTAACAAATAGCAAGAGACTATTTTTTCAAATCATTCCGTAATCAATTCACCGAGTGAACTTAACAATATTGCGTGTTGAGTGACGGAGCTGAACGCCGCGTTTTATCTAATTATAGCTGATAAATGAATTTTAACTGTAGGTAATAAATAGAGGCCTTTTGTGTCGCAGGGGCAACAAGAAGCTTCAATTTTTTTTTTTTTTATGGAAAAGACGGCAAACGAGCGTACGGGTCACCTGATGGTAAGTGATCACCGTCGCCCACAGCCCCGTGCAACTCCAGAGGAGCTACAGGAGCGTTGCCGTCCTTTAAGGTGGATGGGCACCGGGGCCCGGCATTACCTAATGCGAAACGCAGTGGCCGAAGCCACTACTTAACGCCGGTCTTAAATGCCGGGGGTGGTAACAATCCGGTCGAGCCTGCCCATGCGTGTTGCCATTGCTGGCAACGTGACTCTACCACACGCAAAATTCAATGACAGAATTCGACGGAAACTGGGGAACTAAGTGTCTTAACACTAGGTTCCCAAGTTCCCTCTGCCTGCCCTGTTATATGCGGGATAGAGCGTGAAGCTGAAAATTATTTAGTCTCTCGAGAAAATGATTAACCTTTAAAAGCAGCTTGTATAAGGCAAAGTTAAATAATCAATTTACTGGGTCAAGATCATACTACTTAGTATTATAGTAACATAAACCTAGAATCTAGACTGAAACCTAATACGGATGACTTTAATTGTACCTAAGTACATAGATAAATACACTAGAGGACCAGACGCGGCTTCGCCCGCTCTAGTTTTGTATATTGTTATATATATATATTTGCAATGTAATTGCGGCTTCGCCTGATCGAACTCGCTGTTTTTTTAAATAAATCGTAGGTTATATTCTGATGTATAAGCTATATATTATTATAAAGTTTCATGTATATCAGCTTAGTGTTTTTTGCGTGAAAATGAAACGATAACGTTATAGAGGCCTGTCGTGGCGCAGCGGCAAATGAGTGTGACTGTAACCGACAGGTTCTGGGTTCGATCCTCAGTCGAGGAAATGAAATATTTCATATTTTCAATTTAAATATTTAATGTTTCATTTCTTCGCTCTGGTAATATGGCAAGGCGCGGCGTTGAGTTCCGCCACTCAACACGCAATGCCTCAAATTCGGCGGAAAGTGGGGAACGGAAATGGAACGGAGTGTCGTAACACTAGGTGTCACTTCCGTTCCCTCTGCCTCCCCTGCCTAGGGGGGGATACAGCGGGAAGCTGAAAAAAAAAAAAAAAAAAAAAAAAAAAACGATAACGTTATAGAGGCGAAAACGCGGCTTCGCCCGCTTATGTTTTTTTTCATATTATGGTTAAAAAATATATTAAATTTGTTTTTTTTTTACATAAATTATAGTATGTATGTGTCATCTTGATGTATAAGCTATATAATTGTTAAGTTTCATGTAAATCGGTTCAGCAGTTTTTGCGTGATAATGGAACAAACATACACATTTATAATATTAGTAAGAACAATATATTTTAATTGAAGATCTTAGCCTCATACAAGCAAGAGTAAGTGGTGAGAGAGGCAGAAACTACTGGAGGACACCGGAGGACATGTATGAAGAGGTTGATGACAGTGGACGAGGCGAAAGAGGTATGGCGAGTATATAGCGTTTGGCACTATGTCACCTCTTGCTACTCTGCTAGAGGTAATGGTAAATTCTCGACATAAGTATTTATTTAAAGTATTTTTGTTATGTTTTTTTTTTTCAACTTTATACTTAATCGCACTCATAGTAGGGAAGGCAGAGTAAACTTGGGAACCTTGCTTAGGTAATATAGTATTAATAATATTTTTAAGATTTAATTTCATGTTGCTTGCTCTCTTTCTGTGTACGTAGCTGGCGGCGTTAAGTTCCGCCAACAAACATTAAGATAATACATTGCGTAATCCAACGCTGCCCCCATTATAAACGTTGTTTTAAGTATTTATTGATTTTATCTTATTAATTATAAGATATAATTTATTTAAAAAAAATACTGTTATTTAATTATTGTAAATAACATATTATTTTGACGCCTTGATTTTTTTATTTTCGAATCCATTTTGTTAATAATATAATAATGAGAATTATAAAAAATAAACAATTGTATTGTTTTTTTTTTCTTGTGAGGGTCAAGTGCAAGGTTTCATACCATCATCGTTGTTTTCGTAGCTTCAAGCTATATATATATCACATATATAACAGGGAAGGTAAAGGGAACCTCAGGTTCCCCGTACATAAGGAGTGTCTCTGTATGAAAACGAATGTTTTTACTTGTAATATTTATTATGAGCGGCAATTATTATAGTTAAGTTGTATTTTCTAATCCCTATGTATACATTAAGGCCTGTCCTGTTGATATAATGTCTTCATTTCTTCGCTCTGGTAACGAGGCAAAATTTTTTCATAAGTACCTATGTAAAAATAATTAAACAATACGTATTTTTTGCTGTTAAATTAATGTTTTCGCATTATGCTAAACGGTTTTTTTTGCTAACCATACAAGTTGTGACCCAAAAAACAGTACACAGCTGTACCTTATACACTTTTTTTTATATTTGTTTATTACTCTTTTATTCAGCTTGACTCTGTATCTAGTACATGGCAGGGTAGGCGGAGGGAACTTGGGAACCTAGTGTTAAGACACTCCGTTTCACTTCTGTTCCCCACTTTCCGCCGAATTTGAGGCGTTGTGTGTTAAGTGGCTGAACTCAATTTGCTTTGTTGAGTTCCACCACTCAACACGTAGTTAGAGAATTCATTTCGTCGAGCTGGGATCGAACCCACAACCTGTCGCGTTAACCGTCACAAGCTTATGCCGCTGCGCCACGACAGACATAATAAATTTAATTTCTTTATATAAAATTTTTACTAAAATGTTATCTCTCTTTCCTGGAGACCTGTCGTGGCGCAGCGGCACAAGCGTGTGACTGTAACCGACAGGTTCTGGGTTCGGTCCCCATTTGATGGAATGAAATATTTAATATTTTCAATTTAAATATTTGTTTCATTTCTTCGCTCTGGCAATAAGGCAAAGCGCGGCGTTTAGTTCCGCCACTCAACAGGCAATGCTTAAAATTCGGCGGAAAGTCGGGAACGGAATACTTTCCAAAGATTGTTTGTTAGAGATTGCTTGAAGCAATATGATCCTTATATACATTTTTCTATATATTTCTACGATTTTTGTTGGCTTTTTTTACGTGCGCATATAGAATATTCTAACTGATGACTCTTACACATGTGATATTTTTTCCAAAAATCAAATACTGCTAAGCACGTGTGGATCTTAAGTACTAATGTTATTCCAGAGGACCTTTTTCCTTCTTCACTCTAAACCTAACATCACGCATTTGTGCAATGTATAAATTGTTATTCCACACTGAAAGAAAAATATAATTTTTATGAACGTATAAAAATTTGAACGTAGCAGGATTTGAACCCGCGCCTTTCGGAAACCGTCCAAGCGCTCTGACCAACTAAGCCATACGTTCTCATCAAGCTACGTCGAAATTTAACATACATCTCGAATTTATATTTAAACAAAGCGATTACATAATAATGTCTTTGATTTTCGCGATTGTTATACATTTTAAATGAAACACTTTTAAACGGATTAATCGCGTATATTGAATGGTAAACATTTTTGGGAAACCCGACGTTTCGAAAACTTTACAGTAGTCCGTGGTCACGGGTAGACTGAGGTGGCATTTGTCTGTCAGTTGATATAATTATTATATCAAACTACCGCCAACGATTCCTTAATTGCCTCGCGTACTGCCCTGGATTCTTGCAGAATGAGCTAACTGTATCTGGTCCTCTAGTGTGGTGTGCTGGGGATTTTAAATTTTTTAATAGTGGGTCCCAGGTGGTGGAAAGTTTCCAACCATCTTCTCTATTGAAATTAGGATGTTTTTGTATTTCAATAGCCTCGCGGATCATTCTAGGGATATATCTATTCTCCCTAGCGAGTATGTGGGGTTTATCAAACCTGATGTAGTGGTTGGATTTGTTCGATGTATGCTCACACACAGCTGACTTTGATACATGCCCATTCTTGACATCGGAGATGTGTTCCTTCACCCTAACACCGATGCTTCTCTTTGTTTGACCTATATATGATAAGCCACAGTCACAATCAAGTTTGTATACACCTGCACACTGCAAAGGAATATTACTCTTCACTGGTCTCAAGAATTGGCTCACTTTCTTGTTAGGCTTGAAAATAGTTTTAATAGAAGCTCTTCTTAAGATGTTGCCGATCCTGTCTGTAACACCCTTTACATATGGTAAAAGTGCTGGTTGCCTCTCAACTGTAGGTGGCTTGTTGGTCTTCTGACAATGCTGGCGGGGAACTGGCAGCTTGTTCTGATGAAGAGCAGTCTTCACCTGTCGAAGCTCGTCCCCTAGGTGTTCAGCATCGCAGAGGTGGTGGGCTCTCTGAAACAAAGATTTGCCAACGGTAGATAACTGTGTAGGGTGGTGGTGAGATTGACCAATAGATACCTCAATGGTGAATCTCACCACCACCCTACACAGTTATCTACCGTTGGCAAATCTTTGTTTCAGAGAGCCCACCACCTCTGCGATGCTGAACACCTAGGGGACGAGCTTCGACAGGTGAAGACTGCTCTTCATCAGAACAAGCTGCCAGTTCCCCGTCAGCATTGTCAGAAGACCAACAAGCCACCTACAGTTGAGAGGCAACCAGCACTTTTACCATATGTAAAGGGTGTTACAGACAGGATCGGCAACATCTTAAGAAGAGCTTCTATTAAAACTATTTTCAAGCCTAACAAGAAAGTGAGCCAATTCTAGAGACCAGTGAAGAGTAATATTCCTTTGCAGTGTGCAGGTGTATACAAACTTGATTGTGACTGTGGCTTATCATATATAGGTCAAACAAAGAGAAGCATCGGTGTTAGGGTGAAGGAACACATCTCCGATGTCAAGAATGGGCATGTATCAAAGTCAGCTGTGTGTGAGCATACATCGAACAAATCCAACCACTACATCAGGTTTGATAAACCCCACATACTCGCTAGGGAGAATAGATATATCCCTAGAATGATCCGCGAGGCTATTGAAATACAAAAACATCCTAATTTCAATAGAGAAGATGGTTGGAAACTTTCCACCACCTGGGACCCACTATTAAAAAATTTAAAATCCCCAGCACACCACACTAGAGGACCAGATACAGTTAGCTCATTCTGCAAGAATCCAGGGCAGTACGCGAGGCAATTAAGGAATCGTTGGCGGTAGTTTGATATAATAATTATATCAACTGACAGACAAATGCCACCTCAGTCTACCCGTGACCACGGACTACTGTAAAGTGTTCGAAACGTCGGGTTTCCCAAAATGTTTACCATTCAATATACGCGATTAATCCGTTTAAAAGTGTTTCATTTAAAAAGCGATTACAGTTTTGTAATAAAATTATTCCTAATATCTAAGTAATAAATTGAGAACTATACAAGTAAAGCCCCGGGTAGATGCTAGTTGATTTTAGAGGTCATTTGCTAGCTAGAATGTTGCGAAAATGAAATTCAAAAAGAACCCTGATAATGTCCCTAACGCGGCGTTGAGTTCCGCCGCTCAACACACAATGCCTAAAATTCTACGGAAAGTGGGGCACCGAAGTGGAACAGAGTGTTTTAACACTAGGTTCCCAAGTTCCCTCTGCCTACCCTGCCATGTGCGGGATACAGCGTGAAGCTGAGTAGTACCCTGATAATAATACATTTCGGATTAACTACAATCGATGCAACATGGTGTGTAGAGATAAAAAACGACCCCATATACATAAATCTGTAATTGAAGAAAGAGACTCTTACAAAATTTGGAACTTTTCAAAACCTATTGGAGTTGGCAAAACGCAACAAATAGTAAATCCCAAAAATATTAATTTAAATGAACTCAATATACATTTCTCTACTTCCAGTGTTATTGATAACACAACAAAATTAACTACTATCCATCATCTGAATTGGTTTTCCACTCCTAGTATTCCCTATTTCTTCTTTAGTCTAGTTGCAGAAAGTGATGCTAAGAAGACCATTTTAGCCATCAGCTCTGTTGCCATAGGCGCTGACGGCATTGGTCGTAAGATGATCATCCCCATCCTAGACATAATTTTACCTGTGATTACATGTTTATTCAATCATACTATAACATCTAAGCAATTTCCGTCAGCATGGAAAGAAACATAATCCAGTTGATTACTCTGATTATCGTCCTATTTCTATGCTTCCTTTCTTGTCCAAAGTCTTTGAGCGCTTAGTTCAAAATCAACTCACTCAGTTCCTTTATACCATAACCTTACGAATCCTATGCAATTTCCGTCGTGGTCATAGCACGACTACAGCATTATTTAAAATTACTGACGATATTCGTCGGGGCATGGGATCGCAATAAGTTACAATTTTAGCGTTGTTTGACTTTAGCAATGCCTTTGACCCTGTTAACTTTGATGTCATGCTGACTATCTTAAGGTCACTTAACATATCTCCTGATGCGATTGACTGGTTTGGTGAATACCTGTTCGGCTGCTGGCAACGTTTACAAATATAAGATTCGTACTCAGACTGGTCTCCTGTCGTTGCTGGCGTACCGCAGGGTGGCGTGTTGTCCCCATTATTGTTTTCTTTGTTCATAAACACTATTTCTTGTTCCTTATATTCTCTCTGCCACTTATATGCTGATGATTTGCAGATTTATAACCAAGCTAAAATTATAGAATTACCTACTGCAGTCTTAGATATGAACAAAAGCTTATAAAGTTTATCCTTTTGGTGTAAATCATTTGGTCTGTATCTCAACTCTCAAAAAACGCAAACTGATTGAAATTCGTAGCACTAAACTTCTGTCAAAAAAGATGCATCCACTTTACCCTCAGTACTCCTTAATAACGGTATCATACCATATAGTAATTCAGTAAATGACCTTGGGATTACTCTGGATCATGGAATTCACAGGTAAATGAAGTAAGTAGAAAGAAAAAAAAAAAAAGTTGCTCCCGATCCGCCTTCGCAGGAATACCCACACACTTCATCTTCTGTGCCGTATTCTGCTCAATCCAATCTCCTTTCTTTACCTTAAAGAATGTTTCAAGATTCTGGGGTCACATTCCCGATTTCTTCGCTCTAAACACAACTTTACACTAAAAATTCCTTCCCATAATACTTCCTTTTACAGTAACTCATCCACGGAAACCACCTGTCGTTTGTGGAATTCTTTACCCTTAGAAATCAGAAATGCTTAGCCTTTCCAAACTTATAAACGTCGTTTAAAGATGGTATACTTCTTGTCACTTTAAATCGTATTGTTTATTTATTTTCTTTTTTGTTCTCTTTCGTGCTGTTTTTTATTTTATTTTATTTTTTTCGCTTTCCAAGTTTTCTCTGCAGCTTTATATGAATTTTTATATGTATATATGTATATGTGTATGTATGAATGTTTGTATTTATATATGTATGTGTATTTGTATGTATATTTTTTTTAGCTTCACGCTGTATCCCGCACGAGGCAGGGTAGGCAGAGGGAACCCGGTAACCTAGTGTTAAGACACTTCGTTCCACTTCCGTTTCCCACTTTCCGCCGAATTTGAGGCATTGCGTGTTGAGTGGCGGAACTCAACGCTGCGCTTTGCCTTATTATTGTATATATTATTATTTTATTGTATTACATATACTGTAATTAAATATAGAATAGAACAAGTGTATCATGTAGTATGCATATTACGGTTTTTATTTATTTTATAAGTTATGCAATTTGCACCCTATCCTTGTCGTAATTTATTATTTCCTTTGCCTTAAGGTTGCCTGGCAGAAATTGCTATTAAGTAATAAGGTCGCCTTTTTAAATGTATATTTTATTTTCTTGTTATTATATTTTTGTTGTTTTTTTTTCTTTTGTGTGTACGACAAAGAATTATTATTATTATTAATATTATTACCAGTCAGTCCCTAGCTTAACGTAGTCTAGGAACTGACTGTTTAACATAAACTAAACTATCTCAACTAACTGAGTTGTTATTTCTTAACCGGATGTTGTATCTATGAAGGAAATGAGTATTTAAAGTAAATGTGCAACATGACTAAGATTATAATGTTGTAATATTGCTAAAAATAACAAATTTTAAAATAAAAAATATAAAAAAAAAAAAAAAAAAAAGTATGTCATGTGCAGAACTAATTGGTTTTGGTGTTAATGGCATTGAGATATCAATTGAATATTGGCTAAGATAGGTATAGGGAACCTAATGTCAAGACATTGTGTTCACCTTTCCGTCTTATTTGAGACATTCAGTGGATCTCAACTCATGATGATGCTAGTTGTTCAAAATATAGTTATTATTATAACGTTCATCATAATCACACACAAAAATGTTAAATGAAATAATTTATTGCCTCTCTATCTTCTTTAGTGAATGAATATTTTAATTGCCTTTGTAACAAAATAGAACACGGTGTTAAGTTCCGCACAATATCTCTTACAAACTGAGTGCTTCTCCAATTTTCTCATTGCTTACTCTACTTTATGAGGGATATATCAAAGAGCCTCACTATCATGATAGTTGTCCGTTCTTTTCTCATTTATAGTAATGAATTATGTTTTTTTTAAATAAGCCTTAGCGTTGAGTTCCGCCATTCCACACGTAATGTCCTAAAAATTGAGAAAAGCGTGAAGAAGAGAGTATTTATTATATGCGTGATACAGCGTGTAAAAAGAGAGAATTTAACAAAAAAAATCATATTTAATGCCAGTTACAACTTAATTAACGTCTCCGAGTACGACAGTAAGTCATTCAAATTAATAAATAATAATCAATCGCAAGCAATTTTTTTATATTGGAATGCGAACTCATTTTTTTTACATTGATTGCCACAATTGATGTAGCGTCAGCATAAAAATGTTTATGTATTATATATTGTGAAATTTATTTTTTGCTTAAATTTTCAAACAAGTATCAAATATCTGGTTGGAAACCATTGTGGTACAGTGGTACAGATTTAGAATGTACATTCTGGTTGTGGGTTTCTTTCGCATTCGAGGGAATGAGTAATTTAATATTTTCATTTCCTTGTTCTGGTAACGTCTCAAAGTGATAATATCTCAAAATTAAAAAAAAAGTAGGGATTGCGGGTCGGGTAAAGGGAACCTGGGAACCTAATGATAAGACACACAGCGTTCTACGGGAACATAGAGTCACATCTGTTCACTACTAGCTACCGAATCTTGACCTCGTTGCGTTTTGTGCTCAGTGGAGCTTAACGCCGCGCTTTGCCTTGTTACCAGAGCGAGAAAAATAACGGGAAGATATAAAATACTCGGTTATCTCGAGTGCAAATCGAACCTGTAAGCCGTCTCATTTATCAATTTATTCGCGATCTAATATATATATATATCTTATCACCTTAACGTTAAACTTTATATTTAACAACATTTAGGTCAAATTGAAAAGCTCTGACGTACAATACTTTCTCTACAAACTTATGATGTACTGGCTTACTGTTATGTGTACTTTAATATATTCAGCTTCACGCTGTATCCCGCACCTGGCAGGGTAGGCAGAGGGAACCTGGGAACCTAGTGTTACTACACTCCGATCCTTTCCCCATTTTCCGCCGAATTAGAGGCGTTGCGTGTTGAGCGGCAGAACTCAGTGCCGTGGTTTCGCTTTTCAGCAAAGCGATGAAATTAAAATATTAAATATTTCATTTCTTCTGGTGGGTATCGAAACGAACAACCCATCGTTTACAGTCACACGCTTGTGCCACTGCACCACGACAGGCCTCCAGTATGTAAAACGTAAAATCCCGGATTTCCGTTTCCGTTACAATTTCGGGAAATCCCCTCTTTGTGTCTCCAAAATTTAACTTTTTAACTTGAATAGTATCGTTCGTGCTTTAGTTAATGTCAGTATATTGGCTTAGACTATCCAGGATGTACTTGGAAACCTAGTGTTAAGACATTCCGTTCCACAGATCACTTAAGGTATTTCCGTTTCCTACTCTCCGTCAAATTGGTGGCGGAAGTGGCGGAATTAAACACCGATTTACCTTTAGACGAAAGGGGAGTAATAAAGATCAAATTATTTATATATATATATATATATATATATATATATATATATATATATATATATATATATATATATATATATATATATATATATATATATATATATATATATATATATATATATATATATATATATATATATATATATATATATATTTACATTATGTATGTATGTTACAACACAAACCGCAATAACTCGTTCCTCGATCGCGCTCCGATTCCTATACGCTGACATAATTACTTAGAAACTACTTTAAACTTAAAACTGAGGCTGTCATGGCTTAGCGTAGTTAAAGCGATAGTTCTGGGGTTCAGTTCCCAATCGGGGAGTGAGTTTTAATTTCCATGCTCTGATAACGCTTTGAATTACGCCATTGTTCGAAATAATGTCTACTACATTAAGGTTCCCAGGTTCCCTCAATCTACCTTACATAATGCGAGATAAAGCGTGAAGCTACAGAAAAGGTTATTTTCTTTTCATTTTAGGTAGGCAGAGGGAACTTAGTGTTAAGTCACTCTATTCCCCACTGATCGATCACCTTCTTGAGAATTACAGATTTTAGCTTCACGTTGTATAGCAGTTTAGGTACAGGGAACCTGGGGAACCTGATGTTAAGACACTCCTTTCCCCACACACTGTTTAATTTAACAAAGTATATAGAAAGACATAATAACTAATTATACAATATCTAATATTAGATCTCACATTTTTTACTTTTAGTTTAAAATAACTATTTAATGGCCGTTTCAATAACGTTTAGATTATTAATCGCCGTTTTTTTGCTTAATTTTTTTAACAATAAATAAATCTATTGTATTTTTTTTAGTTTCACGCTGTATCCCGCACATGGCGGGGTAGGCATAGGGAACTTGGGAACCTAGTGTTAAGACACTCCGTTCCACTTCCGTTCCCCACTATCCGCTGAATTTTGAGGCATAGCATGTTGAGTGGCGGAACTCAACGCCGCGTTTGGCCTTGTACCAGAGCGGGGAAATGAAAACATTAAATATTCAAATTGAAAATATTAAATATTTCATTTCCTCGACTGGGGATCGAACCCACAACCCTTCGGTTACAGTCACACGTTTGTGCCTATGCGCCACGACAGGCCTCAATTTAAATAAAGTTTTTTCTAATATACTCTAGCAACTATCCTTCTTTCTACTTAACACACAAAGCCTCAAATTCGGTTGAAAGTTGGAAACGGAAGTGAAACGGAGTGTCTTAACACTAGGTTCCCGGGTTCCCTCTGCCTACAGCGTGAAGCTAAAAAATAACAAAAAAACTATCCTTCAATATTTGATGTTTGTTTTATTTAAATCGGTTAATAAATAAAAAAGTTGAGGCCTGTCGTGGCGCAGCGGCACAAGCGTGTGACTGTAACGGTCAGGTTCTGGGTTCAATACACACTCGAGGAAATGAAATATTTAATATTTTCAATTTAAATATTTAATGTTTCGTTCCTTCGCTCTGGTAATAAGGCAAAACGCGGCGTTGAGTTCCGCCACTCAACACGCAATGCCTCAAATTCGGCTGAAAATGGGGAACGGAAGTGGAACGGAGTGTCTTAACACTAGGTTCCCAAGTTCCCTCTGTCTACCCTGCCTCGTGCGGGATACAGCGTGAAGCTGAAAAAAAAAGAATTAAAAATTACGTCAATTTAAAATATTAAATTCGACAAAATTGCTATAATTTCTTTAACTAAAATTTCAGTTTTCAATGTATAGATATTGTCTTAAAAGTGATAATGTTATTAGAACAAGAAAGTAACTGAGGTTAGTTAATAAAATAAGCGGGCGAAGCCGCAAGCTGGTCCCTAGTATAACAATACATAAATGGAAATATTTATAAATACAAGAACAAAAAGCATTGTAACTTATTGTTTTATTCATAGCTTTTTTTCTCTTGAAATATATTATTATCTTGTTTTGATTCTTGTTGTAAAGAATTAACATAATACATATCTAAACTGTACTGAGGTCTGTCGTGGCGCAGCGGCACAAGCGTGTGACTGTAAACGACAGGTTCTGGGTTCGATCCCTAGTCGAGGAAATGAAATATTTAATATTTTCAATTTAAATATTTAAATGTTTCATTTCTTCGCTCTGGTAATAAGGCAAAGCGCGGCGTTGAATTCCGCCACTCAACACGAAATGCCTCAAATTCGGCGGAAAGTGGGGAACGGAAGTGGAACGGAGTGTCTTAACACTAGGTTCCCGGGTTTCCGCTGCCTACCCTGCCTCTTGCGGGATACAGCGTGAAGCTATAAAAAAAAAACTGTACTGAAGCCTGTCGTGGCGCAGCGGCACAAGCGTGAGAATGTAAACGACAGGTTGTGGGTTCGATCTCCACAATATAAAATGTTAAATATTTAATATTTTCAAATTAAATATTTAACATTTTATATTAAATGCATTAAATTCGGAGGAAAATGGTGGGGACGAAACGGAACCTTTTATCACTAGGTTCCCAAGTAGCCTTCCCTGTTATGTGTAAATAAAGAAAATATTTCATATCTTCGATTAGGGATCGAGCCGGCCATAACAATCTAAGATTAACTTTAATTGCATTTAAATCTTTTAAACGTCTCTTTTTGAAGTATGGCTTTTGTATGATCCATACAAATAATACAAAACTGATATGTTTGTTTGTATGTGCTTATCTCAGGAAATGCCTTTTTGTACTTGTTTCTTTGATAACAGTAAAAAACTATGAACTATGTGTGCATTGATATTTCTTTTGTCTTTTTTTTTTCTTTCTTCACATCTTAGAACCCCTTACAATGGAGTTTCCACCTTAACCACTGTACATACGGCCATACAATCTAAGTATGTATCGATATACTTTTATTTTTTGTTTTTTTTTTCCAGCTTCACGCTGTATCCCGCACGAGGCAGGCTAGGCAGAGGGAATCCGGGAACCTAGTGTTAAGACACTCCGTTCCACTTCCGTCCCCTACTTTCCGCCGAATTTGAGGCACTGCGTGTTGAGTGACGGAACTCAACGCCGCGCTTTAGCCTTATTACCAGAGCGAAGAAATGAAACATTAAATATTTAAATTGTAAATATAAAATATTTCATTTCCTCGACTGGGGATCGAACCCAGAACCTGTCGGTTACAGTCACACGCTTGTGCCGCTGCGCCTCGACACGCCTCAATATACTTAATTATTTACATCTTTTTTAGACTAAGTAAATCTGTCAGTAATAAGTAGTAATAAATATAGGTGATTGAATAGAAAAATACTTCTTATATTTCCTTGGTATAATTTGTATGCTGACTGTATCCATACATGGCAGGGTACAGGGAACTTGGGAACCTATTGTTGTAACCTTATGTCATGCACATCGCGGTGCTTAGCTACGTTTTACAAAAATTAGATTAGCATTTCTAGAGCTATTAGCTCTTTGCCAAGATGAAGTAGACATTTTCTAAGTAGAGATTTTGCTTAAACTAATAATGATGTTGATAATAATCCTATGTGTTATACGAAAATATCTAACAACCCGAGGTTTGAATCACTGCGTTTTTGCGGGTTTTAACGCCGCTCTATGTCATTTCAATGTTCTTCGTCCACCAGGACAGTAAAATAAAAGTTTTTTAATTTATTATGCCTTACTTTGTTCCTCTTGTACTGGAGAGAACGGAAAAATATGTATCCCAATCACTGTAAACGTAGGGATGAGTATACCCCCCTCGAGTGGGCATCGAACCCGCATCTCCATCAGACACAATCAGACAATGTCAATCCAAGACGTTGGCGCTAATAAAATGCAGTTTTGGTAACTTTCATCTGCAGCGAGGCCACTTTCTTGGCAAAAATTAACATAAAGTGTCAGAAATATTATTTTTTTGTTTGAATTTTTAATATCATTTACATATTATACTGGGCTACATTTAATTTCTATCCGGCTGTGTATTGGTAAGGAGTGTAATGTGTTTAATAATATATTCCATATATATACAGGCCAATGCCATGAAATTTATTAAGATTAACGACTGGACCCCATGTTTCAACCAAAACCAAATATCAATGGGTCCCGACCGTTAATCCTAATAAATAATTGGCCTTGTTTCTTTTTTGTTCAACAAAACGATACCCACCTTCCGCCTAAGGAAGTATTGCGTATTAATTGGCGGAATTCAATACCGCGTTTTCCCTCATTAACAGGACAAGGTTATGAAAATATTAAATATTTCATTTCCTCGAGCGGGTATCGAACCCACAACCTGTCGTTTACAGTCGCTACAGGCGCATTGGTTGTTAAAAATGAACCAAAATCTTTTTATAAATATTAAAGTTGACCAATATCTTTTAATATAACTATAAAAAACGTTAAATATGAAATCACTTTCACGATCGTTAACTGGATTTTGGCAATTTTAAATACAGGTATCTATATTTATTAATAATAATTATATAATATAAAGTCGACGTTTTGTTATAGCTTCACGCTGTATCCCGCACGGGGCATGGTAGGCAGAGGGAACTTGGGAACCTAGGTTCCCTAGTTGACGTTGACACTAGTGTCAAGACACTACGTTCCCGGTAAAACACTTAAATTTTTCACTTTCTATCAAATTCTGGAGGAATCGCGTGTTGAAATGCGGAACCTAACGCCGCGTTTTGCTATTAATAAAGTGAGTGTATAAAAATATTAAATATTTCACTTCCTCGAGCGGGAATCGAACCCATAACATATTTAATCTTAATAATTAAGCAGCAAAAAATTATTATAGGCTTGGAATAACAAAATTACTGTTAATTATTTTTTATTACTTTACCCATTAAAATTAATATTTAATATGTAATAAATCATTATATTATATCTATTGAACTTGAGACCGTTATGGCGCAGTGGTGACTTCACAGGTCAAACTTCTGTTAATGAGACAGGTTGTGGGTTCAATTCCCAGAGAGAATGAAATATTTGTTGAGTTAAAAACAGCGTTAACGTCCGTCGCGTAATTCTCAAAGCTTCTAGAATTTAGTAGAAAGTTGGGAACAGATGTGTCTCAGTGGGAACGGAATGTCTAGTGTTAAATAAGTTCCCGAGTTCCCTTTATAAATCATCCTCTGTTTGATACATATATTATTTCTTCTGTTGTTTGCTCGCTCTGATATTAACGAGAGTAATCGCTGCGTTGAGTTCCGCCAAACGACAGTTAACGTCTCGATAATTGAGCAATGCGTGGGGAACGTAGTGTAACACAAGGTTCCCAATGCCTGCCCCGCAATTGCCGGAAACAGTACAGTCACATATATTTGGTCTATATAACCTATGGTTTTTTTTTTTTTTTTTTCAGCTTCACGCTGTATCCCGCACTAAGCAGGGTAGGCAGAGGGAACGGAAGTGAAACCTAGTGTTATGACACTCCGTTCCACTTCCGTTCCCCACTTTCCGCCGAATTTGAGGCATTGCGTATTGAGTGGCGGAACTCAACGCCGCGCTTTGCCTTATTACCAGAGCGAAGAAATGAAACATTAAATATTAAAATTGAAAATATTAAATATTTCATTTTCTCAACCGGGGATCGAACCCAGAACCTGTCGGTTACAGCCACACTCTTGTGCCGCTGCGCCACGACAGGCCAACCTATGGTTAATGATAGTAATTCCGTAACCGTGAAACTTAGCAGTAATTATTTTAACCACCAACGCAAAAAAAATGTGTTTTTAGTAGTTTGACATGTTTGTCTGTCTGTGAGACTATATATAGCTCCTGAATAAATAAATCAACGTAAGAACGAGGCCTTTCATGGCGCAGCGGCACAATCGTGTTACTGTAAGCGACAGGTTCTGGGTTCGATCCCCGGTCGAGGAAATGAAATATTTAATAATTTCAATTTAAATATTTAATGTTTTCATTTCTTCGCTCTGGTACAAGGCAAAGTGCGGCGTTGAGTTCCGCCACTGAACACACAATGCCACAAATGCAGCGGTAAGTGGGGAACGGAAGTAGAACGGAGTGTTTTAACACTAGGTTCCTAAGTTCCCTCTGCCTATCCTGCGATGCGCGGGATACAGCGTGAAGCTGAGTAGAGCGTATGTAAGAACGATTTGTTTAATCGAAAACTTTATTCATTTCAGTGGTTCTTGTCTATGATTTATGAAAATAATTGCCTTTGAAATGAAAATATTAAATATTTCATTTTCTCGAGTGAGAACTGAACCTACTGGCCTGGCGCGTTTGCAGTATACCTCTGCCACTACGCCAGGACGGACCCAGATATATGTATGTATGAATTACAAATTCTACTTCAAGTGATTTCTAATAGTTCTCAAGGCAGTGTAGTATTACTGGTAATTTCTATAATTTATAGTTCAATTCTAACACAAGGTGAATCATTTACATTAACATTGTTATTACTAAGATTTTTACAACTAGATACTACTAAAAAATCCTTCTAGGGATTTTTTTACTGGGGACTGGCTAACTTTAAATATTTTTTTTTTTTACGGTGACGCTGTTCCCGTGCTGGTATATAGGAGAACTAGAGAACCTAGTGTTGAGACACTCTGTTCCCATTAAGTCACTTGTGTTTTTTTGTTTACTTCTTTCTGATTTTTGTAGGCACCTCGTAATCAAAGCGTTGAATTGTAAATATTATTTTATTCCTACTATTTTTAAAGTACCATTTCACAAATCAAATTCGGCGGAAAGTGGGGAACGGACGTGGAACGGAGTGTCTTAACACTAGGTTCCCGGGTTCCTTCTGCCTACCCTGCCTCGTGCGGGATACAGCGTGAAGCTGAGAATTTCATACTTAGGAAAGAAAAATACGAAATTTAAAAACTTATTGTTACACTTGTTAACATAAATAAGTTGTAACAAGCGTATAAGAATTTCTTTGTAGCTTGGCGAGAACGTATGGCTTAGTTGGTCAGAGCGCTTGAACGGTTTCCAAGAGGCGCGGGTTCAAATCCTGCATCGTTCAAATTTTTATACGTTTTTAAATTTTGTATTATTTCATTCCTTTGAATGGGGATTGAATCCACTACCCGTCGCCTTTACAGTCACACGCTTGTGTTGCGCCATGCGCCAAATATTTTTAATTTATATACTTGTTTGGTCGATTTCAGGTACAAAAATAACATTAATATTCGCTACAAGACTGTTTATCAAACTGGGTGATGTGTTTTCTCTCTGCACTCCCTGCTATATGCGAGATACAGCTTGAAATTGTTTTTTATAAATGATAACACGCCTTGGGAATAAAATGCTCGCTCCAGGTTATTTCAAGTGTATCATTGTCACTTAATTATATAATGTAAAGTTTTGTTTAAAAAAAAGACAGAAAAGTTCTTCTCAGGTCTGAGGCAGTAACTTTAGTAAACTGGTGGTAAATTGTTTGACGTTCAAGAAACGAAGCTTGTAACTATTTATTTTGAATAAAAATATTTGAATTTGAATTAAATAAAATATCATTTAAAGCGAACACACAACTGTCTCGTTCTTCAATTACTTTGACTTAAATTTTTATTATAAAAGCTTTATAACTTTATTAGTTTTTAGTTACACAACCTATCGTTTACATTCACATCGTTGTGCCACTGCGCCACGGCAGGCCTCGATTTACTTCGTATTGAAATATTTGCGACTTCTTTTGATAGCGCTGTTATAGAATTTAAGAGATGGTATAAAAGAGTACTGGTGATATATTTAAAGACCATCAGCATAAAGGAGGTAGAGAGAAGCTAGAACGTGACAGAAATAATTGATAAAAAGAGAAAATAAGGGAGGAGAAAACACGCACCTTGTGGAACACCAGCAAGCACCGGAGATTATTCAGAGTAAGTATACTGAAATCGAATACGTTGCTTGCGACCAGACGAATAAGAGTGAAACCAATCAATCACTTTCGGAGTTATGTTAAGCCAGTAAAATATGGAAATCTGTAGTATTGAAGACGTTACTAAGATCGAAGAAAATCATCAGTCACTTGATGATTGTCCATTTCTAAGCGAATATCATCTGAATCTTTGACCAATAGTTGTATGACCAGGCGTGAAACCGGTATTAACTTTATTATTGATTTACGAGGCTTTACATTTCATAGAAAAAGTAGGATTCATATATGTCGGTAATCTGACATGCAGGAAAAATTGCGGTGTTTACTTAGTGGTATTATTTGGGCTTCCAAGTTGAAGGAAAGACACAGACAAGTTTTTCCAAAATAATTGAGAAGTTAAATAATTGAGATTTATCGTTAGATCAGGAATCAGAATGTCAAGGATTGGTATAAACATGTTACGGCTTTTGCTTTCAGAGCCAACAGCATCAGAATTCATCGCCAGTATATGTATATACTCTTTACCATCACTTTCGACAGACTCTTAGGGCCTAGGCCCAACCCAAGGACGTGCCCATGTTTATGGGGGCTCAGCCCTGGCGCCGTTCCCCCTCTCCCTCCTCGGGGGGTAGAGAGAGGAATTCCTCCGACCGACACTTTCGATAAATTGTGTGAAATTGAAAATAGGATCTTTAAGAGTGGGCAAGGAGTGAGTTTGATTTAAAGAACGTAATTTGATGGGTACAGTAATAATTTTACCAGAAGCAGAAACAATTTGTTTAATATTTTACAGTTTTTTACAATGTTGTAACAGGCGTATAAGAATTTCGACGCAGCTTGATAAGAACGTATGGCTTAGTTGATCAGAGCGCTTAGACGGTTTCCAAGAGGGGCGGGTTCGAATCCTTTTTAAATTTAAATGTAGTATGTTTATTTCAATTTATTCAAATATATATTACTAGGATGTTGCGTCGTTAATTGTCCCTACACACCATATTACATCGATTCCGAATCTTGATGTATTCTTCTTGGTTAGAATCTAACAAGTTGTTGTTTTCATATATAGCGTTTGCATTATTTTTACAAAAGGTGTATGAGAATCTTAAAAGATTCTCTCTCTCTCTTTTCTCTCTCAGCTTCACGCTGTATCCCGCGAGAGACAGGAACTTGGGAACTTGGGAACCTAGTGTTAAGACACTCCGTTCCACTTCCATTCCCCGCTTTCCGCTGAATTGCGTGTTGAGTGGCGAAACTCAACGCCGCGCTTTGCCTTTTTACCAGAGCGAAGAAATGAAACATTA
This sequence comes from Eueides isabella, assembly GCA_019049475.1. Taxonomy (NCBI): domain Eukaryota; kingdom Metazoa; phylum Arthropoda; class Insecta; order Lepidoptera; family Nymphalidae; genus Eueides; species Eueides isabella. Next base: position 4,813,535 of record CM032412.1, on the reverse strand, counting down.
AATATTTAAATTGAAAATATTAAATACTTCATTTACTCGACTGGGATCGAACTCAGAACCTGTCGGTTACAGTCACACTCTTGTGCCGCTGCGCCACGACAGGACAAAAATTGATCTATTAATATTTGAGTACAGTGCTTATTGAACTTTTTTATTCTCAAATGTTTACGAATATTGAATATTTCTATATTCAATAGCGAAAAGTGTAGATAATAGAGTAAGGAAGGTACTTAATGTTAAGTCACTTTGTTCTCCACGCAACCACGAATTGTCAATTGATTCTGTCCCAAAGCGTGTTGAGTGACGGAGTCTGGAATCTCTTATTCTTTTACTATAACGAGAAAATTTATATTTTATAACTCAAAGAAGAATCAAATATATTTCCGCGTCGCTATGCCACTGCGACACGACTGCCAAATTCTTTTACATCGTGTATGTTAAAATATGACATTTAAATATAATTCCGGTCCAATTATATAAAGTTGACCTTAAACCTTAGCACAACATATTTCTAAAATAATTTAAAAAGTAAAATTTTTGATGTCCGTCGTGGCACAGAGGCACACGTGTGACTGTCAACGCGACCAGTTGTGGGTTCAAGCTGTTTTAAAAGAAATAAATCATTTATTTGCTCGCTCTGGTAACAAGACGGTTGAGGTACGTTACTTAACACGTAGTGCCTCTATAATTCTATAAAACGTGGAAAGCTTTAGTGTCTTTCTGGGAACAGAGTGTCTTAACACTAGGTTCGCAGGTTCCCTCTGCATACCTAACTGTATACAGAGTACAGTGACAGTAAAAAAAAAATAAGGCAGATAAAATTTAAGTCTACGTTTTCTGTCTATGTGGATGCATTAAAGAATACCTTGGTATCGATAGTCCTGGCGAGTGACAATTATGAGACCGTCGTGCCTCATTGGCGAAGATCGACTGTAAACGACCATTTTGGGTTCAATTCCCATTTGAGGAAACGATTTTTTTCATATTTTCATTTCTTTGTAGTGATAACTAAAAAAGGAGCACCACTCTACACGCAACGCCCTCACGATAAACAGAAAGTGGGAAAATGTCTTGCTGGGAACGGAAGTGTCTTGCTGGGAACAGAGTGTCTTAACAATAAGTTGTCTCTTCCTATAACGTTCTGTGCAGGATATATGTTGAGATAAAAAAATCTTCTTAAATAATAATGTATGTAAAATAAATACATATATATATAAATAAAATAACAATAAAATGTATGCATAAGTTGAAAAGGTTACAGCTTTTAGTTATATTAAGAAAAACATAAAAAAAATGATACTAAAATTTCCCATTCAAATGAAAAGTATATAAAATAAGTATTTTTCGAAATTACGCTCTATCGTATACAGCGGGATAGATGGGAACCTAATGTTAAGTCAGGTTCATTCTCTATTCTCCCGACCCTTTAAAGAAGCATAAAATATATAACTCTCCCTCTCTCAGCTTCACGCTGTATCTCGGACGTTGCGGGGCGGCAGCACGGCGTTGAGTTCCGCCACTCAACACGCAATGCCTCAAATTCGGCGGAAAGTGGGGAACGGAAGTAGAACGGAGTGTCTTAACACTAGGTTCCCAGGTTCCCTCTGCCTACCCTGCCATTTACGGGATACAGCGTGAAGCTAAGAAAGAAAAAAAGAAAGAAATTCTTATTTATGAATGTGATTTGGACGGTTGTGTAGTTATAAATATATGTTAATATTTTCGCTGGTAACAAGGCAAAGCGCGGCGTTTATATCCAATATTCAACTCGCTATGATTCGAACAAGCTAGTGATAGGTTGCTTGTTTTTAATCATTCGAAGAAATTAAATATTTAATACTTGCGGCGTTGAGTTTCGCCTCTTAACACGCAATGTCTCTAATTTGGCCAAATTGGAGCATCTTAACACTGGGCTTGCTCTGCCTTGCTATCTATAAGCGTTAAAGTAATAAAATATGTAATTGAGAAAATTATAGATTAGATGGGAAAAGAGCGAGATGTAGCCATCTTATATATTTTCTATATGAATTATTCTATTTTCATTTAATAATTTATAAATAAGTATTAGATTTAGCTGTAAAGTCTTTAATATCTTTAATACACTAGTATAAAACTCCTTTTTACTCTATGTTCAAAATAAAAAAAAATATATGTACCATAAAAAAACCTAAAAACTCAGAAAAATGCTAATATTTCCATATAAAAAATAATCAAAATATTTATATAATTATATGTTTATACACACCCTGTATAAACATTTAAAAATTGCAAAAAAAATATTAAAAACATATAAAATATGTTTTTTTTTTTAATAATATTAAGCATAACTCGAGATGGCTTTTATGCATACAGCCACCGAGATAATACTTTCTTGGCCTACTGCCCTACATCCCCTCCAACGAGTGAAAGCAACAAGTTAATGACATAATATTACAAATTACTGCTGTAGTATGAGAAAAAAATAATTATTTGTATATATATTTTTAATTTTTTATCTATAATTTATTTTTAGTTGCAGTTTGGGCTGTTTAAATTGAAACGTTCGCCTGAAACTTTTTTAAATTTATTTCTTTTTTGCGTGTTCTTAGTCTTTTTTAATAATTTTAATGAATAAGTTGTTTTTTATTATTATTAATTATTAATTTCTTATAATAAATAAAATATGAAATTCCAAAAAAAAAAAAGCACTCACCTCAACCCTCTAAAAAAAACACAACCTACCCAAATCACTAGTATCCAAAGCACAAATTCACTCACATTTCAGATGGCACTGAAAAAAAAAAAACAAACTGTCACTGTCATAAAAACGCGCGAAGCATGCGCAATGAACGGCGCAAGTTGCTCGACTGATGGTAGTAGACATTCGCTTTCAGTAACAGTTTATTTAAGGCCGTTGAGGCGCAGTGGTGACTTTGCTGGTTAATTTAAGGGCCGTGAGTTCTTTTTCTTTAACTATATGAATATTAATAAACTAATAAACTATTTAATAAATATTTCAGTATTATTAAATATTAAGATAATTTAAGGTAATAAGGTTCTTAACGCTGTATCTCTCATTCGTTTCCTACCTTCAACAAAATTTTAGAGGCACTGCGTGTTGAGTGGCGGAACTTAACGCCAACTCAACTTATATGCCTTGTTACCAGAGCGAAGAAATGTAAATATAAATTAATAAAATTTCATTCCACCACGTGGGAGTCGCACCCACGACCATCACCTTTACAGTCACACTTGTACCACTGCGCCATAACGAAGGAAATCAGGAAAATTTATTGTGTTATCAATTTTAAATTTAATTAATCGTTTTTTTCTGTAATTTGAGATTATATTTCATTTTGCTCGCAAAAAATATCGTACTAATTAGAATAAATTAAATTTTTTTCATACCTACCCGAGACCTGTTGTAGCACAACGGCACAAGCGTGTTACTGTAAACGACAGGTTGTGGGTTCGATCCCCACTCGGAGAAATGAAATATTTAATATTTTCACATTAATATTTAATATTTTCACTTCTTTTCTCTTGTATCAAGGCAAAGCGCTGTGTTCAGTTAAACCACTCAATCCGCAATGTCACCACTTCGGTAACTTTTGGACTGAAATTTACGGAACGGAAAAAAATGTCTCAACATTAAGGTTACAGTGTGAAATTGAGAAAAAAAATACAAAATAATTCCTTTCACCTTCCCGCAAATTTATACCTGTAGGTAATAGACATATCCGTAGGAATTCCCTTCCACGCGCCACACATCTCTGAAACGACCTACCCGCGGCAGTATTTCCAGGTCGTACGACATGGGTACCTTCAAAAAGCGCGTCTACCTACACCTCAAAGGCCGGCAACGCACCTGTAGCTCCCCTGGTGTTACAAGGGGCCGTGGGCGACGGTGATCACTCACCATCAGGTGACCCGTACGCTCGTTTACCTTGTCTTTCCATTAAAAAAAAAGAAAAAGGTACCCTATAACTCTTTGATTTTTTTATAGCTTCATGCTATATCCCGCACGAGGCAGGGTAGGCAGAGGGAACCCGGGAACCTAGTGTTAAGACACTCCGTTCTACTTATGTTCCCCACTTTCCGCCGAATTTGAGGCATTGCGTGTTGAGTGGCGGAACTCAACGCCGCGCTTTGCCTTATACAGAAAGACAGAAAGACAATAACAATTTTATTTTAAATAACATAGAAATACTACAATTTCATTTACATGTACAGATAAAAAAAATCTTCCATATTGAACTTATTTTTCTAAGATAACTTTTATAATATCTAACTACAGTTTGTTTTCATGTTTTCAAATCAATATTTAGTATTTTCACTCTGGTATCAATCAATCAGGCAATCTGCGGTGTTCAGTTACGGCAATCAACGTGCAATGTCTCGGAAAATTTGGTAGAAAGAGTAATACATTAAATACATTAAAAGTTCCATCCAAATCGGTCTAGTAATTCAGAAGGTATGCTCATAAAGACACCTATACAGTAATTTTAAATTATAAATTCCATACATTGCTAGATACCTCTGACGGGAAAAGTGGTGTGTGAGTTTAATCTGTGTGTCTGTATGTGGCACCATAGCTCCTCTAATCACAAGCATGTGATAGGTTGACAGGTGGGTTCGATCCCCACTTGAGAAAATAAATCATATAATTAATTCAAATCAATATTTAATATTTTGACTTCTTCGTGCTGGTAACAGGGCAAAGCGCGGCGTTTAGTTCCGCCCAGTACACGCAATGCCTCAAATTTGGCGGAAAGTGGAGAACGGAAGTTGAATGGAGTGTCAACACTAGGTTACCAAGTTCACTCGGCCTACCCTGCCATGTGCGGGATACAGCGTGAAGCTGAGTAAGAGCTAAGATGATGCAGTGAATCTTTGCATAGAGAGTATTTTTTTAAACAGATGATTGAATAATGAAAACAAAATAAAAAATTATAATAAACTAATTTCATCCAAAACTGTGAAGAAAAAATTAAAATATGCAAATAATGACACGTTATTTACGCGTATTTCATTTATTTTTAGAAAAAATTATAAACATGAAAAGGTTTGTTTCTATGAACCCCTCCTCAGGTGTAGGCCTTTAAAGAAGTCCATATATCTCTACTTTGAGCTATTTACGGCCAGCTGGTACCATTTATTTTCATCAACAACCATAGATACGATATCGTAACTCTCTCCTGGCTAAGATCCCATGACCTGGTTATTGGACATTAGATGGTAAAGTCTGATTGAAAACACAGTGACTTTGGGAAATGATTATACTTATATATTTTATATATCTCCATTTTTGGAGCTAATAGGCTCATAGTCCTCCAGCAAGTTTCAGACCATTGATAATTGAGGCCTATCGTGGTCCCCATTAGAGGGAATAAAATATTTAATATTTTCAATTTAAATATTTAATATTTTCATTTCTTCGCTCTAACAAGGCAAAGCGCGGTGTTTAGCCCCGTCACTTAACACGCAGTGCCTCAAATTCGGCACTGCCATGTGCAGGATATATAGTTAAATAGGATTAACAATCGTCATCTATCTAGAGAGAACAGTAAGTAAAGTAAGTAAGTAAGGTATATAATAAGACCATGATATTTAATTAAGACGTAGCTGTGCGGAGTTAAACTCTACCACACAAATTAAAAAAGTCCGAGACTTACATTAGATTGTCTCTCTTCTCTTTTCTCGACTCGCAAATAAAGATACAAATCTTTTTAACCGACGCAAAAAAAAGCGGTTTTTGAAGCGGAGAAAAGATATGCACCCTAGCTTTACGCTGTATCCCGCACATGGCAGGGTAGGCAGAAGGAACTTGATAACCTAGTGTTAAGACACTCCGTTCCTCTTCCGTTATCCACTTTCCGCCGAATTTGACACATATCTTTTTGTTTTGTATTATTTAACATAAATTATATATTATAATATATAGAGTTAAGACACTCCGTTTCGCTGCCTTCTTTTAGCCCAATTTGAGATAATGCGTGTTGAGTGGCGGAACTCAACGCCGTGATTTTTATTACATATTTAGCAAAGCGGAGAAATGAAAACATTTATTATTTCAGTTCGTCGAATGGGGATCGAACCCACAGCCCGTCACGCTTACAGTTACACGCGTGTACTCCTGCGATACTACAGACCTTAACCTAGTGTGCTATATTAATTTTTTTTTATATTTGAAGCTTTTATTGCTATTTTAAGCTTTCATTTTAAACTTTTTACAATCTTTAATTTAAACTGAATACAAACTTTGCTTCACGCTGTATCCCGCACATGGCTGTGTAGGCAAAGGGAACTTGGGAACCTAATGTTAAGACATTCTGTTCAGTTCTCTACTTTCCGCCTAATTACAGGCATTGCATGTTGAGTGGTGGAACTCAACGTCGCGCTTTACCTTGCTACCAGAGCGAAGAAATGACAATGTTAAATATTTCATTTCCTCTCGTGTGTATCGAACCCACAACATGTCGTTTACAGTCACGCGCTTGTGCCGCTGCGCCACGACCTTAATAAATAAAATATCTTATATACTTAGTTTTGTCGACATCTACTCCAGGCAAGTTCCAATCTTATCTATTATTGGCTTTCGTTGACCAAGAGGCATTTGAGGCAGTGAACGCGATAGACTGCTGGTTCGATGCCCAGTCGAAATGAGAAATTTAAATTTCATTTTATCTCCGGTAATGTTGCAAAGCACGGCGCAGAGCCCCTCCACAGTTGTCTTCAAGGTAACAGAGTGACTGAACACTGGGTATCTTTAAAAGTTTAAAGTGATATTCTACTCCTGAAAAAAGCCTGAGGCCTGTTGTTTTGCATGGGCACAAGCTTGTGATTGTGAAAGCTTGAAATTTTATATTTTAAAAAGTGAATTATGAATTATTTTCATTTCTTCACTCAGGTTACAAGGAAGCGCGGCGTTGAGCTCCGCCACGTAGCATGCAATGCTTTAAACTTGTCGGAATGTGGGAAACGGAATGGAGTATCTTAACCCTAGGTTCCCAAGTTCCTTCTGTCTACCCTACCAAGTGCGGGAAACAATAACACTGACAGAATAGTCAATCTTAAAAAAAACACATCTCTTTTTGCATCAGAAATTAAAAACAATTCAAACGTCCATACTACCTAACATGACCTTAACCACTGAGCCACAAGGGTGTAATACTCCACTTCCCTTATATTAAGTGACAATCTGATAGACAATTTACTATCAATTATATATATACGTACATATTATAATTATTGCCATTAAAATAATTGTCAGGTTAAAGACTTATATAACTAGATTCGCTTAGTAATATCTAGACTAGACAATGTTTGTGGGTTTACGTATGTTTTATCTGCTTTACGTGAATGTGACAGGTCGTGGGTTCGATCCCCGCTCGAGGAAATTAAATATCTAATATTTTATGTTTTAATATGTAATTTTCATTTCTTTGCTCTGGTAACAAGGTAAAGCGCGGCGTTTAGTTCCGCAACTCAACACGCAATGCCTCAAATTCAGCTGGTGTCGGAGTGTCTTAACACCAGGTTCCCAAGTTCCTTTAGCCTGTCCTGCCATGTGCGGGATACAGCTCAAAGCTAATAAAAAACTATGCTCGGTATGACAGTGGACGAGGCTAGAGAGGTATAAAGAGGCAGTAGTATTTTGGCTCTACTGCCTCTACATACCTCTCTCGCCTCGTCCACTATCAGAGAACGGTCCTCTGGATACCTCTCCAGGACCAAAAAAAAAAGTATTAATAGAGACTTATGGTGTTTTTTTCTATTGTACCGTGATATTTGAAGCCGCTAATTTCGTTAATCACTTAATAACTGAGTCACGTGGGGTTCGGTAAGTCATTACAGCGTTACTTTGTTGCATACTGTTTGAACATAACATATTCACGTGTCAAGCATTTAGATTAATTGACTTTATTATAGGCTATTGGGGTACAACGGCATGGCGCCAGATTGTAAACGGGGGTTGTAGATTCAATTCCAATTCGGGGGAATGGGGAATATATACAGGGTGAGTTAAGCGTGTAAGGTAGAGATTCTCCAGCTAATAAGCGATGAGTTAAAAATTGAGAAGACAGTGAGTAACGGGATATCTCAGCTCTAGATGTAGGAAAAAACGGTACGGTCTTCCTTAATAAATAAATAAATAAATAAGCGGTACAAACATAGATGCAGACGGACAAACAATTGTTTTTAAATTGTTCGTTTATCAGCTTCACGCTGTATCCCACACACGGCAGGGTATCCAGAGGGAACTTGGGAACCTAGTGATAAAACACTCCGTTCCCCACTTCCCACCGAATTGTGTGTTGAGTGGTAGAACACTTTGCTTTGTCTTTTTACCAAAGCGAAGAAATGAAAACATTATTTTTCTTGATAATGTCTTTGATTTTCGCGATTGTTACACATTTTAAATGAAACACTTTTAACCGGATTAATCGCGTATATTGATTGGTAAGCATGTTTTTTGGAATCCCGACGTTTCGGACACTTTACAGTAGTCCGTGGTCACGGGTAGACTGAGGTGGCATTTGTCTGTCAGTTGATATAATTATTATATCAAACTACCGCCAACGATTCCTTAATTGCTTCGCGTACTGCCCTTGATTCTTGCAGAATGAGCTAACTGTGTCTGGTCCTCTGGTCCTTTAGTCTCAGGAATTGCCCGTTATGTTGTCTACCGTTGGCAAATCTTTGTTTCAGAGAGCCCACCACCACTGCGATGCTGAACACCAAGGGGACGAGCTTCGACAGGTGAAAACTGCCCTTCATCAGAATAAGCTGCCAGTTCCCCGTCAGCATTGTCAGAAGACCACTATCTAACAAGAAAGTGAGCCAATTCTAGAGACCAGTGAAGAGTAATATTCCTTTGCAGTGTGCAGGTGTATACAAACTTGATTGTGACTGTGGCTTATCATATATAGGTCAAACAAGGAGAAGCATCGGTGTTAGGGTGAAGGAACACATCTCCGATGTCAAGAATGGGCATGTATCAAAGTCAGCTGTGTGTGAGCATACATCGAACAAATCCAACCATTACATCAGGTTTGATAAACCCCACATACTCGCTAGGAAGAATAGATATATCCCTAGAATGATCCGCGAGATTCAAAAGAGAAGATGGTTGAAACCTTTCCCCCACCTGGTACTTACTCTTAAAAAATTTAAAGTCTCAAGCACACCACACTAGAGGACCAGATACAGTTAGCTCATTCTGCAAAATCCAGGGCAGTACGCGAGGCAATTAAGGAATCGTTGGCGGTAGTTTGATATAATAATTATATCAACTGACAGACAAATGCCACCTCAGTCTACCCGTGACCACGGACTACTGTAAAGTGTCCGAAACGTCGGGTTTCCTAAAAATGCATACAAATCAATATACGCGATTAATCCGTTTAAAAGTCTTAGATTTAAAATTATTTTTGTCACTCGACTGTAAACCGAACATACGATCTGTCGTTCTACAGTAGCACCCCACATGATTCATTTACTCCTAAACAATATGGCTTTTAAATGAACAAAGGAAATACCATAATAATTCAGGTGCCAGTTCAAATCCAAGTAATTATATTTTAAACGCCGTCTAATTCTTTTGTTAACGTCGATGACTTTTGACCCGGTTATATTTTCTGCGTAAACATAATTATTTTGTTAACAGAAAATTGTTAGAATATGATAATCATTGTAGGTAATCGTAGGATCGTAGGTACTACTCAGCTTCACGCTGTATCCCGCACGTGACATGGTAGGCAGCGGGAACTTGGGAACCTAGTAGCGGAAAGTGGGTACCGGCAGTTCCTTTCTTTCCGCCGAATTTGAGGCATAGCGTGTTGATTGACGGAACTCAACGCCGCGTTTTGCCTACTACCAGAGCGAAGAAATAAAAACATTGAATATTTAAATTCAAATTGTGAATATTTAATTTCCTCAAGTGAGGAACGAACCCAGAACCTGTCAGTTACAGTCACACGTCTAAATATTTGCTTATTTATAATGCCTTAGGCAGAGGGAACATGGGAACCCAAAAGCGTTTTTAGTGGTGACACTGAACGTCACGTTTTATTTTGTTGCCAGAGTGCGGAAATAACAACATTTAATGTTTATTTTGAGGCCTGTCGTGGCGCAGCGGAACAAGAGTGTGACTCTCACCGACAGGTCCTGGGTTCGATCCCCGGTCGAGGAAGTGAAATATTTAATATTTTCAATTTAAATATTAAATTTTTCATTTCTTCGGTCTGGTAATAAGGCTAAGCGCGGCGTTGAGTTCCGCCACTCAACACGCAATGCCTCAAATTCGGCGGAAAGTGGGGAACAGAAGTGGAACGGAGTGTCTTTACACTAGGTTCCCGGGTTCCCTCTGCCTACCCTGCCTCGTGCGGGATACAACGTGAAGCTGAGTAGAGTAGTTTATTTTGAACGTATTAAATATTTTATTTTGTCGAGTGGAGTTCGAACCCACAGCCTATCCTGTTTACAGTCACTCGTTTGTGGCCTCATAATTTTCTTAATATGTTAAGTAATATTCTACACTTAAGAAAAAGATCTAAAGCTTCTTATAAATGTTTAATTGGTTAAAGAATGGGTCCCGACTGTTAAAACTAATAAATTATTGGGCTTCTTTGTTAAATTTTTATGTTTTAATTTAGAATCAGGCCTGTCGTGGCGCAGCGACTGCGTAACAGATTGTGGCTCGATCGCCACTGTTGGTTACAAGGTAAAAAGCGGCGTTGAGAACCATCCAACACGTATTATCTCAACAAAACTGACAGAAAGTGGGATACGGAAAAGTCTCAGTGAGAACAGTGTCAGAAATCTAGGTTCCCAAGTTCCTTCTGCGTACCCTGCCATGTGCGGGATACAGCGTGAAATCGAAGAATCCAGGACCATCGCATTCATATCGCTATGACTTATTGCGCCATTAGGGCGTGTCATAAACAGTAATTACCTTAATTCAATTAAAATTGTTTACACACATGCTTCATACATATGATGTTATAAATATACTATGGCCACGATAATTTATTATCTAACTAATATTATTACTTTATTGTAATATGTACGAAAACCTATACTTATAATGAATCTGTAACTGATCACTGTCTGTTCATGGAAGATATATTAAGTAATATATCTTTGTTTGTTTAGTAGCTTCATTCTATTAATGAGATGATGTGTGACTGTAAACGACAGGTTCGGGGTTCGATGTCCACTCGAGGGAATGAAATAATTAATATTTTCCTTTTCGAGGCTATGGTAACACGACATAGTTAGTTAAGCTCGCGACTTAATACACAATGCCTCAAATTTGAGAAATGAAACGGAGTGTCCTCACACTAGGTTTCACGCAAATTCCTTCTGCCTTCCCTGCCAGCAGAGGGATGCAGATACGTAAAGCAGAAAAAATAGTTTTTTTTTTTTTATCTAAAACGATATTTTAAAGCGTTTTATATGATATAAGTAAGCATCCACACTAATAAAATTCTTGTATAAATCATAAAATTACGATATTGTTAATAACTTTACATGATCTTATTCTATGAAACGTTACTTAAGCGGGTAATATCATAATAATTATATAATGTGATGGAAAGTGGGGGACGGATGTGGAACGGAAAGTCTTAACACTAGGTTCCCAAGTTCCCTCTGCCTACCCTGCCATGTGCGGGATACAGCGTGAAAAAAATGTGATGGAATTGGACAGTGTTCTGACTGTAAACGAGATTGTAGCCGGTTCTAATCTAATTCAGATTACAGTTTACAGCTATGTAGGAAAAACAATTGTATAGCATAGCTGTGGTTGCAAGGAGGGGCTTATGACGTAAATAAATGTCAAGAGGTCACCTTAAATAGGTATTAACGTTCACCTCTTTTAAGCCTCTTAAGGATGGTATGACTTTGACTTGCCTATTTATGTGTCTGTGGCCCGTCGTGGCGCAGTGGCACAAGCGTGTGACTGTAAACGACAGGTTGTGGGTTCGATCCCCGCTCGAGGAAATGGAATATTTTATTTGAAATTAAATATTTAAAGTTTTTTTTTTTTCACTCTGGTAACAAGGCAACAAGGCATAGCGGCGTCACTCAAAGAGCGCTTATTTGAAAAAAAAGTCTGTATGTCTGCCTGTAGCACGTCAGCTTATGATTGGATGAACTGATAAAAGTTTTTGTTAATTGGAAGTCTTGTTTATAATCGCTATGGTTTTTATGATAACTAAATTTGATGATATCCTATTTATATCGCAAATTTAATTTCTTCTTATACTCTTGTTACAACTTGTTTATGTTGTTAGCAAGAATTTCAACGTAGCTTGATGTGAACGTATGGCTTAGTGGTAAGCGCTTGGTTGCCAAGGCCAACACCAACCCGCGCTGGGTTCAAGTCTGTTACGTTCGAAGTTTTATACTTTTTCTAATTAATTATATTTCTTTTCTAAGTGTAGATTAACACTGAAAATTACACCACAACTCTTAGATTTTTTATGGAAAAGACGGCAAACGAGCGTACGGGTCACCTGGTGGTAAGTGATCACCGTCGCCGATCACTTACCACCAGGTGACCCGTACGCTCGTTTGCCGTCTTTTCCATAAAAAAACGGCCACGAGTAACTCCAGAGGAGCTACTGGAGCGTTGCCGTCCTTAAGGTGGAAGGGCACCGGCGCTCGGCATTACCTAATGCGAAACGTAGTAGCCAAAGCCACTGCTTAACGCCGGTCTTAAATGCCGAGGGTGGTAATAATCCGATCGAGTCTGCCCATGCGTGTTGACATTGCTGGCAACGTGACTCTACCACACGCACTTTAGTCGCCTCTTAAGACACCATCAGTACCAGGGTGATCCTATTCTAAGCCGGAATCACACGACAAAAATAAGAAATTCTCCTTGGGTAGTGGAAATTTGTAAAAAATCGTCCTTACAGAGATGCTAACAACATAAACAAGTTATAACAAGGGCATAAACATTTTGTCGTAGCTTGATGAGAGTATTTGGCTTAGTGGTCAGAGCGCTTGGATTGTTTCCAAGAGGTCCGGGATCTGTTCCTAGTACCTTCAAATTATTATTATATGTTTTCTAAATTAACATTACTATAAGGCCTTTCGTAACCCAGAGGCATATGCGTGACTGTAAACACAACAGGTTCAATTCCAACTCACAGAAATGGAATATTTAATACTTTTATGTCTTCGCTCTGGTGACAAAGCAAAGGGCGGCGTTGAGTTCCGCCATACAATACACAATATCTCAAATTTCTCGAAGAGTGGGGAATGTAAGGGATTGTTTTATTTAAGGTTCCCAAGTTCCTTCTGCCTACCCTGCCATGTTATCGATACAGCGTGAAGCTATATCATTTCTATATATAGCAATGTTTTCAAGAATTGTAAAATCCCGATATTAACCACTAATTTAATATAATATTTACTTTTAAAAAACCACAACGCAAGTAACAAGTTTGAGTCCTTTTTGTGGCAAATATTTATTCAAGAGTTCGTAAGAAAGAAAAAAAAAAACAGGAAATTCTATTTAAAAATTGTGTTTTTCTTCTTCAAATATGTTTGTCATTTTCTGTTTGATGAATTACTGTTAATTTATTCGAAGGTTACTGTGTGACGGTGTTTGTCTGATTCTTTTTACAGCCTTATACTGCGGCTTTTCCCGCTTAGTCCAATATAGATAACCACTCGTTGTGTCATGACACATGTCTCCCTTACTTAGAAAGTGTCATGGCACGTTCTAAGTGTGTGAGACATGTGTCTGACGCAACGAGTGCATATGTCATGTGTCATGGCACAATGGTGACACTGGCCACAGACGGTGTTTGTCTGATTCTTTTTACAGCCTTATACTGCGGCTTTTCCCGCTTAGTCCAATATAGATAACTACTCGTTGTGTCATGACACATGTCTCCCTTACTTAGAAAGTGTCATGGCACGTCCTAAGTGGGTGAGACATGTGTGTGACGCAACGAATGCATGTCATGTGTCATGGCACAATGGTGACACTGGCCACAGACGATGTTTGTCTTATTCTTTTTACAGCTTTATACTGCGGCTTTTCCCGCTTAGTCCAATATAGATAGCCACTTGTTGTGTCATGACACATGTCTCCCTTACTTAGAAAGTGTCATGGCACGTCCTAAGTGTGTGAGACATGTGTCTGACGCAACGAGTGCATATGTCATGTGTCATGGCACAATGGTGACACTGGCCACAGACACAATGTGCTATGGATATAAAATTTAAATTTTATGAAACTTCCAGCCCGAAAAGTGACTACCTCATCTTAGCAAAGTGCTTCTAGGTCTGAAATTGCTAACCGCCTTTTGTAAAGAAAATCTCGCTTGCGGAAAAAAATATTTAGTCTTTTGAAATGAAATATTCAATATTTTCATGTTTTCGCTCTAGTAATAAGCCAAAGCGCGGCGTTGGGTTCCGCCACTCAACAATAATAATTCGGAACAGAACCCAGAACATGCGGAACGAAACGGAAGTGTCTTAATACTCGGATTCCAAGTCACGCTGCCTACCCTGAGATGTGCGGGATGCAACGTGAAAATGAAAAAAAAAAAAAACCGGTCAAGTGCGAGTTGAACTCGTCCACGGAGGGTTCAGTATATCCATGTGATCTCGAAAAGGCCTTGACAGACAGACAGACATACCGAGAACAAAATGATTTTATAAATGTTTTATTTCTTCTTTGGGGTACGGAATTCTAAATACTTTTATCTATGGATAAATGATCACATAAAAGGATATGTGATCATATATAAGGCCTCTCGTGGCAAAAGCACAAGCGTGTGACTGTAAACTCGACGGTTTTCGTTTCAATTTTCACACGAAGAATAATAAATATTTCAAGTATATAATATTTACTTCGCTCTGGTAACAAGGCAAAGCGCGGCGTTGAGTTCCGCCACTCAACACGCAATATATCAAATTCAGTTGGTTTTGTAGAGGTTTTCCTCTGCCTACCCAGCCATGTGTGGTATACAGCATGAAGCAAAAAAAATAAGAAAGAATATTGTTTCGAGTGGGAATCGAACCTACGAATCGTATTGTTTCCACGCACGTCCGCACGCTGGGGGCGCCACGCCAGGCCTCAAATTATGCATTCTGTTTGTTTACGAGCAAATTGTCTTTAATTATATATGTCAAGAAATATCTAACTAGAGAGGTTACGCACTCTGTTAAGAAAATAAATAATTTTATTTTATTGTTCATAAGTAGTTTATAATGCATGGTTTAATTACACATGGGTCATGGGTTCAAATCTGTATTCATATAGATATATATATATATATATATATATATATATATATATATATATATATATATATATATATATATATATATATATATTTATATATATATATATATATATATATATATATATATATATATATATATATATATATATATATATATATATATATATATCACATTTTTATGAAACAGCACATTAGAAATGTTGCAAGCATCTAAGTATTACTCAGCTTCACACTGTATCCCGCACATGGCAGGGTAGTCAGAAGGATTTTAGAAATATTTACAATATTATATTACAATATGGAATAATAATTTGTATGTCAGTTTGTTTGTATTAATTTCTCTTTAAGGAAGGTGAAGAGGATTTCCGCTCTTTGTAAAAAAGTTATTCTCAATAGAAAGTATATTTGCTTGTAACTCTTGTTACGTATTGTTGTAATTTAAAATGCATTGGAGAGGCTTGTTGTGGCACAGCGGCACAGTGACTGTAAAGGTAACAGGTTGTGGGGATCGAACCCCATTCGAGGAAATGATTTTTTTCTATATCTTGGCTATGGTAACAAGGCAAAGCACAGTGTGAGTTCCGCCACTCAAGACACAATGCCTCAAATTCTCGAAGGTGTCCCCATGGTAACGGGGTGTCGTAAAATTAGTTATCAGGTTGAAGCTAAAAAATATATGCTAAGCATTTCAGTAAGCAAAAATAAATTAATAGTTTGAAAAACTAAGAAAACGTCAAGACCAATGTAATGAGCACAAACTCAATATGTTTACGAGTAAGCACACCCAGGTTCTATCAGCCTTCGTCCTCTTCCATCATCAGACCAGGTCATAATTACCAAATTTTATGATGATACAACAATCGGTAGTGCATTTAATTCAGATTCTTAGATTTTTTACATAGATACTTAGTAAGTTAATTAAATTAGGAGTAGCTAGGAGTCCGGAACTTTAGATCTTATCAAAGGCTGCACTTGCCACCTTTAACCAGCCTTCGCTTCCGCAGTTGTGCACAGAAAATGACATTTTGGTCCATACAGCTAAAGAGAAAGCCTCGAAATCACGTGGGTGCTGTCTTTGTCTCGAACTGGCAAAAATAAGGCGATGGTTCCGTTCCAATTAACTATAGGCATACTGCTATCACCATAAAGAGCATAATGAATAGCCAGCTTGTTTTTATTTGATCAATGACCGTCAATATGGTTCGCTCAACCAGAGTTCTTCGTATTTACATAACCCACCGCTGGGCTGTGGTTTTTTAAAACCGGGGAGAAGGCCTGGTCGGACATAGCGAAGGCCTTTTATTGACTGTGTAATAACAAACATAGGGGCTCCTTGCCAAATTTCCATCTTAAGGGCTTTCTCAATGGGCGCAGCCTTAAGGCCGCAGTCGATTGTTTCTACTACAAATGCATGCCCGTAAACGCTGGCGTCCTCCAAGACTCTGTGTGTGTCTCTCCCCTAAGCTGTTTCTTCTGCGTATCAATGAGACATCATAGAAGACTAACATAAAGGTAGTGCAAGTCTTTCTCAGAAAAAAGTCGACCACTGCTGAAAACAAATTGTGTCTTCGGTTGAGGCATCCGTCGGGAATATCTCCTTATAGAGTAAAAAAACCTAGTTCAATTAAACCCTTGAAGACACAACTCTACACGTTAACCCGTTAACCAACCTTCGGTAATCCATCAGCTGACCAGTACGATCGTTTCATCTCCATGTCTTTTCCACAAAATAAAGTCAGTCAGTTTGAGGTCAGTCGTGGTGCAGGGGTACTAGGGGGAATGCGACTGTAAACGCGACAAATTAAATATTACTTTTTCTTTTCCTCGCTCCGATACCGAGTCAAAACGCGGCGTTAAGTTCCGCCACACGATACACATAGCCTCAATTCAACGAAAAGTAAAAAGCACGAGCGTCTAACGGGAGTTCCCAGATGCTTTCTGCCTGCGCTGCTATAGGGTACAGCGTGATGCAAAAAAGTCATCACGTTAAACATTTCTTTGTAACCCACAGTACACCTGTGGTCAGAGTTACCTCCAGCACTCACAATGTGTAATATGTCATGTGTCATGACACAACGAGTTGTTATTTCTCTTTGGCAACACGTGCAAAGACACCGATAAAAACTTGTATGTACCTACCGGTAAAAACCTATACATATAATGCATTTGAAACGGATCTCTGACTGTACATGAAATATATATGAGGAAAATTATTACTGACGATTTATTACCAAATCAACTTAATACCAAAACAATGATTTTCTGTTTATTTTTTTCTTATTGAAAGACACGGCAAACGAGCGTACGGGTCACCTGATGGTAAGTGATCACCGTCGCCCACGACTCCGTGTAGCACCAGAGGAGCTACAGGAGCGGTGCCGGTCTATAAGGTGGATGGATTATCCAATACGAAACGCAGTGGCCGAAGTCACTACTTAACGCCGGTGTTAAATGCCGGGGGTGGTAACAATCCGGTCGAGTCTGCCCATGCGTGTTGCCATTGCTGGCAACGTGACTCTACCACACGCACTTTAGTCGCCTCTTACGACACCATCAGTACCAGGGTGATCCTATTCTAAGCCGGAATCACACGGTGTTTGTGCACGCTGATCTGAGAAACTGCTTAAAATGCAGTTTTCTGTATTGTATTTCCTCAAGTTTTTAGTACCTGTTTTATATCAATTGGTTCATAAATAAAAAGGTTTAAGGAAGGTTTTTGTTCAACGAACATACAACAGCAATAATTAAATAAGTATGTAATTTAAGCAGGTGAAGCCGTAAACTTGCTGCTAGGGTATTTTTTCACTTCACGCTCTATCCCGCACATATCGTTTCTATTAGAACACGTCAGTAGCTTGCGGGAAAATTTTATTGAGTTAAAGAATTTGACTTCGTCTTGTTACCAGAACGAAAAAATGACTTGGCTTCACGCTGTATCCCTCACTTGAGGAAAACAGACAGAGGGAATTTGGGAATCAAATTTGAGGCCTGTCGTGCCGCAGCGGCACAAGCGTGTGGCTGTAAACGACAGGTTGTGGGTTCGATCCCCAGTCGAGGAAATGAAATATTTAATATTTTCAATTTAAATATTTAATATTTTCATTTATTCGCATTGGCACAAGGCAAAACAACAGTGGAACGGAGTGTCTTAACACTAGGTTCCTAAGTTCCCTCTGCATACCCTGCCACGTGCGGGATGCAGCGTGAAGCTGAGTGTGAGTGAGAGTGCAATTTGGGAACCTAGTGTTAAAACATTCCACTTCCGTTCGCCACTTTCCGCCAAATATGAGGCTTTGCGTGTTGAGTGGCGAAACTTTGCTATTAAATATTTCATTTCCTCGAGTGGGGATCGAACCCACAACCCATCTTTTACAGCCTCATCCTTACGCCCCTGCGCCACGACGGGCTAGATTATAAATACGTAATATATAATTATTTTCCATTGATATCCTTGTAAATGCGTTAATTATGATTCACATAATGGAAGATCTCTGACTTACCTCGTTGGTTCATTTTAAATCCATTAAAATAGTTTATACTATATAAACGTCAAACATAATTATATTATATAATAATGATGTAGTGATGTAACTGTTTCTTGTTTATATCTAGGTTGACTAGTGGTCCGTTTGCGGCTTCGCCCGCGTGGCTGAACGCTGTATCGCGGGAACCTAGTGTTAAGTATTACGT
The DNA here is from genome assembly GCA_019049475.1 of Eueides isabella. Taxonomy (NCBI): domain Eukaryota; kingdom Metazoa; phylum Arthropoda; class Insecta; order Lepidoptera; family Nymphalidae; genus Eueides; species Eueides isabella. The sequence goes on along the minus strand of CM032412.1, from coordinate 4,794,594 downwards.
GTGTTATGTCCTACTTGCGTGTGGAGTGGTGGTGGTGGTGGTGGCTCAACGCCATGAACTTGATTGTTGTTGTTGTGTATACCAGAAGTTTACTATGAATTTCTTATTGTTTTTTATGTTTTTTTTTACTCAACGCAACTGGTACATTTGGCAGAGGGAACTTGGGAACCTAGTGTTAAGACACTCCGTTTCGTTTCCGGTTAAATCCTTATGAAATTTCAAAAAAATATACATTGAGGCCTGTCGTTGCGCAGCAGGCGTGTGACTGTAACCCACAGGTGGTGGGATCTATTTAATATTTTCAATTTCAATTTAATATTTTCAATTTAAATATGTAATGTTTTCATTTCTTCTGTCTGGTACAAGGCAAAACGCGACAATGCCTCAAATTCGGCGAAAATTGGGGAAAGGAAGTGGAATGGAGAGTCCAGAGTGAGAGAGAGGAGTAGAGTCCTAACACAAGACTCCCAAGTTCCCAAGGGATACAGCGTGGAGCCAAAAAATCCAGAGGTTTGTCGAAAGCTGATATAAAGTTAGTTAATCACCATGATAAACAAAACTTTCCATTAAAAAAAATGCCGTATGATAAGATGGTGTCGTAAGAGGCGACTAAAGTACGTATGGTAGAGTCACGCTGTCAGCAATGACAACACGCATGGGCAGACTCGACCGAATTGTTACCACCCCAGCGTTAAGTAGTGGATTCGACCATTCTGCGTTTCGCATTGGGTAATGCCGGGCCCCGGTGCCCAACCACCTTATAGACCGGCAACGCTCCTGTAGCTCCTCTGGTGCTACACGGAGTCGTGGGCGACGGTGATCACTTACCATCAGGTGACCCGTACGCTCGTTTGCCGTGTCTTATCCATAAAAAAAAACTTAATTCAGTTTATTAATTCCTCAGACACACACACAAACATTATTTCATATGTAACCAATAAAAATATCCCATTCACGCTGTATCCCGCACATGGGCAGAGGCAGAGGGAACTTGGGAACCTAATGTTAACACCAACTTCCGATCCCCATTTTCCGCTAAAATTGAGGCAATTTAATGATACATTTAGAAAATTATAGTTTTTCTTTTGTTTTACAAGTAAGTATCATCTAATGTCACGTTGACGTTAATTTTTGTACGTAAAAAGAGTAATTTTATCATGTAATTGTATGGAACGAAAAAAATACCTGAGTAAAAAAAGCAATTATAGCAATATGATGTCGTTAGGGTTTTGCTTGTTGAGATGTTAGCTGGCACAAGGTTGCGGGTTCGATTTCTACTCGAGAAAATGAAATATTTATTTAAGCAAGAGGACCCCCCGGGGGCATGTATGAAGAGGTTGACGACAGTGGACGAGGCGAAAGAGGTATGCCGAGACAGTAGTGTTTGGCGCTCCGTTCTCTCTGCCTACCCCGCTAGGGATGTAGCGTGAAGCTAAATTAAGTTAAATTAAAATCAAGCCCCTGTTTTAGTTACTTTATAATTTTAATTAGTTTTCAAAAATAAATTTACAAATACAAATAAGTATATTTTAAAGTTAGTAAAACCACTCTGAATAAAAACCAATTTTACTACAAGGTGAAAAGTTTTTATATTGATCTTTGGAAACTTTGTTTAAAGCTCCATTAGAAGTAATTAATCAGCTAGCTTCACGCTGTATCCCGCATATGGCAGGTTAGGCAGAGGGAACTTGGGAACCTAGTGTTAAGACATTACGTTCAATAAATATTTTTTGATTTCACTTTTCATGAAAAAAAATATACATAAGGCCTTTAGAATTTCAACTGGCAACGTTGATATTTTTTTCAGCTTCGAATTGTATGCACATGGTATGGTAGTTAGATGGATCTTGGCAACTTAGTGTTACGACACTCTGTTCCATTCTCTACTTTCCGTCAAATATGAAGCATTGCGTGTTGAGTGGCGGAACTCAACGCCGCGTTTTGCCTTGAACTAAGCAATGAAAATATTAAATATTTCACATCCTCGAGTGGGGATCGAACCCACAACCTGTTGGTTTACAGTCACACGCTGATATCATAAATTGTCATACAAACTATGTAAAAAGAAGTTTAGACGTAGGAATAGGCTAGGGTTGCCATAGTACAAAAAAAATATATTTAATATCCTACTAATATTATAAGTATGAGAGTGTGTGTACGTATGTTTGTTCCACTATAACGTAAAAATTACTGAACTGATTTAGTTAAAATTTTAAAATTATATAGTTTTTACATCAGAATAACACATTGATTATAATTTATGTAAACATTTTGTATAATTTGGCTATAATATAACAATAAATTTAACCTGTTAAAGCCCTGTTAGGTCAGTTCTACTATAGTATATATTATGTAGTAACTTGAACGTGTTGCTTCGTCCGCGTGATCAAACGAAAATAACTAAGAGGTAAGGCAGTAATTAGTTCCTGAGATTGGCGCTTTAAATCAAAATACACTTTATCGTTATAATATGTATAAATAGACACTCAGCTTCACGCTGTATCCAGCACATGGCAGGGTAGGCAGAGGGAACTTGGGAACCTAGTGTTAAGATACTCTGTTCCACTTCCGTTTCCCATTTTCTGCTGAATTTGGCCATTGCGTGTTGAGTGGCGGAATTCAACGCATCGATTTGCATTGGCCGTTATGATATATATATTTATTGAAATCAGAAATTCCTTCGTGTTCAGCCTACAAAACTTGCAAAGCAGTTTTTTTTAGTTACAGCAGCGCCATCTTAAGTTAGCTTTATTTAACAACTAACATACATATATGAATAGTTCTAAGAAATATTATAAGAATACTTTAATAGATGCCGCTGTATTATTATTGTTTAATTTTACTCTGTATTGTACATATTGTAGGCAGTTGGAACGTGGGAATCTATCGTTAAGACATCGTTCCGTGTTTCGTTTCCGTTTCCGTTTCCGTTAACTGTTCCGTTCCACACTTTCCAGTGAGCTTGAGACATTGCATTGGGTGACTCATTATCGCAATTTACTTGATTACCAGATTGAAGAAATGAAATTATTATATACTTTATTTTCTCGGATGGGAATCGAACCCACAACCCGTCGTATTTACAGTCACACCTTTGCGCCGTTGGGTCCTGTGTCTTTTACATATAAGTAATAGTTTCTAAAATAAACATTATACAAAACAAGATTGTATATATATTTTTTTTTATCAATTAACGTGTTAGTTCGTATATTTTATAATAGATGGCGTTAAATATTAATCTTTTTCTTTTTTATATTTATTTAAGCTAGAAATCTAAAATATACTCTTTATTATATTTAAGGAAAAACTAAAAAAAATATTTGTTAAATTAAATTTTAATATTTACAAATTAAAATTTGTTATTTATATGTTATGAGAATATTGTGGTACGATTATTCGTTCGGAAGAAATTTCCCTTCTCCCATATCAGTGTTTGTCTTTCAAATGCTTTCTTTTGGTCATTTTTAATTTGTTTTTATTATTTATTATTGATTAAAACAATTAATAGTTACTTATTTCAACGGAAGAGTTAGATATATTTATTTATGGCTATAAAAGAAAGTATATGTAACACCTGAACTCTTTGATGTCCATAAAAATATATTATAAGTATCAAAAAAGAAATATTTTTCCATTTAAAATTCGATAATAAATTGAAAATTTATTATACACAATTTCTAAAAGAAAGAAAATATATATTGATATCGAAAAATTAATTATCAAAATAGCTACAAAGTTTATAAACTATATTACATTATAAATTAAAAAAACAGAAAATTTATTATATGTATTAATGTTAATCACATTTAAAATTAAATACTTTAATAAATAATAACTATATATATATTTGAAGAAAGTAAGATTATCATCTGAACTTATTTCAATATACAACAGAAACTAACTCCCATATATATATATAAATGCTATAACAATATTAACATAAAAAATCTACACATTATTTTAATTTAAAATTTAATTTTCAAAACAATAATTTAATTATTTATAACAATTATTTCTCTAATAATTTCTTATTTATCTTTTATCTGGCAATATCAGTAGACGTGCCCTCGCGATAACAACGAACGACTGGTGTTTTGTAAACTTTGTGACAACTTGTATATTTTGTTTTCAAAATCATTTATTATTATTTCAGTTACTTATTACAACATCCGCTTACTATTTTCGAGTATTTCTTTAAATATTAAAGTTATTTTATTAAAATAGTGATTGATAGATGAATTTAAATTAACTGGTTTGCTAATATATACATGTTTTTGTGTTCCAATTAAAAATTATAATGTTTAATTATAGTGTTTACGATATATAATAATATTACGTGATAGTTCAGTGCTCGATAAGCGTATTTGATTTCGAAAATGTATTTTGTGTATTTGAAATAATGTTGGCACAGCCTAAGAACAGAGTGCAAGCAATAAAAAGTAAATTTGAGAGCCTCAGTGCAGAGCCAGAGTACGTTATTAAAAAAAAATCTTCGAAACAGGATAATTTTGCTGAAAACGTTGACAAAAATCCTATTTTTATAGCAGAAAATGACCAAAAGCTGTGTAAGGAAAAATGTGTTAATGAGTCAGACTCTGATGAGTGGTCTCCAAAGCCTAACTCCAGTTATTTATATAGTAAGAACGATGTAAAACGCAGCTTGAGTGACACTAAATCGTCTCTGTCAAGACAAACCAGTGATCCCGGCAAGAAACTGCACAGAAGTCACGCCTTCCGCTGTGACAAGAGCCAGAAAATCAACCAGAGCCCTAAAAGACACGGTAGCTGCAACGGTAGATCTGAGACCAGTGATTTCTCATACAAAATGGGTGAACAAAAGCTAAGTAAAGAAAGGTTGAAACAGCTAGGCAATTTTCTGGAAGATCAAATGAAGAAAGATAATTTTAAGCCCAACACTAGTGATTGTATTATAGTGGGTGAAGTCCATGAAATAAAAATGGATTCCATACCAGATAAGGATGTGCCTAAACATATATTAGATCAATATGCGAAAGTTGTAAAAACTAAAAAACCTGAAAACAGACAAGATTCAATGACGGACAGTGGTGTCAGCTCGGAAACGGAGAATGTTGAAGAAGAAAAGAGTAATAAAATAAAGAAACTAGTGTGCCAGTATGAAAATCCAGAGGCTCAGCCTAATTTGGAGACAATGAATGATCTTTGCGCTTCCAGTGAAACCATGAAATTAGAACGTAAGAATCCTCATCTTATATTAACAGATACTTTGAAGAAAGCGTTAAAACAACCATTGCCAGCTGGTCCTCCGCCAAAAAAACCACCAAGAACATTCCTTAACCCAAATTCTATAGAAATACCTGGAAAACAGAAAAAAGATACCAAAAAAATGTTGGAAAAATTAGAACAAGTGCTGAATAAACGAGAAACACAAAACCAAAATACAAAAAATATCTATGACATAGCGGAAGTTGATGAAAATGCTAAGAAACCTAAAGAAATGCATTACTTGTGTACTGAATTGTTAGACATAAGCCAACGGAGTTTACCACCGAAGGATCCATTCTCGAAATGCTTGAATTCTCTGAATTGTGCCATTTTAACAAATAATTCAACGTTAAGCTTGCCATATACAAGACTAAGTTCAAATATCTGTTCGTGTAGCAAAGAAAATGTGAATATTGACACTTTTTTAAATGAAAAATGTGTAAAATGTCAAATAAATGAACAGTCTACGGGATTTAAATGTCATTTACATTGTAAATGTAAGCCGGAGAAGTCTGAATTTTTTTTGGAAAAGGAACATATATATGATGTGCCGTTCGATAATCAGTACGGCAGTTTGAACGCTTGGAAGAATCACAGCAGAAGTATGGAGGACTTGAAGACAAAGAATGATGAGGTAAGTTGATTTATTTTGTATTTTATTTTTTAAATCCCAAGTCGAGGGCTGTTGGGGCACAGAATTACAAACATGTGGCTGTTAAAACAACAGGTTGTGAGTTAGTTACCCACTCGAGGAATTAAAATATTTAGTATTTTTATTTTTTTGTTATGGTAACAAGGCAAAGCGTGGTGTTGAATTCTGCCACTCAACAAGTAACATCTCTTCGGTGGAAAGTAGGGAAAAGATCTCTCTGCCTCGCCTGCCATGCGCAGGATAAAGTGTACAAATAGAAAAAACTTTTATCTGTATTTTATATAAATATGAAATGACTATCTTTTGTTTACTGCATCGCAGTTAATCTGTTTACATAACAAAAAACATTGCAATGTATGGTTCATTACTCAGCTTCACACTGTATCCCGCTTACGGCAGAGGGAATTTTGGAATCTAGTGTTAAGACACTCCATTCCCCACTTTCCGCTGCAGACATTGAGTTTTGCCACTCAACACGCAATGCCTCAAATTCAGCGGAAAGTGGGGAATGGAGTGTCTTAACACTAGGTTCCCGGGTTCCCTCTGCCTACCCTGCCTCGTGCGGGATACAGCGTGAAGCTGAGAGAGAGAGAACAAACACAATGTTAGCCTAATATTTTTTTTTTTTTTTTTTTTTTTAATTAAAAAAAAATATTTTTTTCTCTTTAGAGGGCAGTAATATAAATTAAAAAATTGTTAAAAATAAATAAAATAAATTAGCAGCACTTGTACCTGCACCTCTGGAAGACTATCCAAGCATTCTGATTACTAAGCCATATGTTCTTATTGAGCTTTGTTGAAATCTGCATGAATCAGGCTGGTTTCTTCTTAGAAATTGTTTTCAACTTCGAAAGTGCTTCACGCTGTATCCCGCTCATGGCAGGGTAGGCAGAGGGAACTTGGGAACCTAGTGTTAAGACACTCCGTTTCACCTCCGTTCCCCACTTTCCGCCGAATTTGACGCATTGCGTGTTGAGTGGCGGAACTCAACGCCGCGTTTTGCCTTGTACCAGAGCGAAGAAATGTAAACATTAAACATTTCAATTGAAAATATTCAATATTTCATTTCCTCGAGTGGGGATCGAACCCAGAACCTGTCGGTTACTGTTACACGCTTGTGGCACTGCTTCTCGACAGGCCTCATAAATGCTTTGAGTATAATTTATAAGTTTAATCATGATTTAGTACATGTTATAAGCAACATTTTATTTGTACAAGTGGAATAAGTATTTGAGGCCTGTCGTGGCGCAGCGGCACAAGTGTGTGAATGAACGCGACAGGCTGTGGTTTCGATCTCCACGTGATGTTCTGAAATATTTAATATTTTCATTTCTTCGCTCGGCAAGCTAGGCGAAGCGCGGCGTTGAGTTGCGCCACATAACGCCTCAAATTCGGCGGAAAGTGGGGAACGTAACGGAGCGTCTTAAGACTAGGTTCCCAAGTTCCCTCTGTCCATGATGCCATGTGCGGGATTCAGCGTGAAATGTAGTGTTTGTCAGAAGCCTCTCAGTCCTTAGAATTTATGATTTTAAAAATAAAATTATTAATAAAGAAAAATTGTCATGCATCGCTAGATATAAATCGACGACCTCTGCCATAGAATATTACCATTAACAACGCTTTCGCTGTGTCAAATGGTTGTTGGTTTCAACAGTTTTCTAAAATAATATATAATTATATGTACTGGGTACTATGGGTATATAGAAATCGTATAAAATTAGAACGTAGCGAGATTTGAACCTGGGCCTCTTGGAATCCGACAAAGAGATGCGGGTTCGAATCTTGCGTTGTAAGTTTTCTAAATAAGTATATTACCTGAGTGTGGATTACATACATACATACATAGCTTATACGCTATATCCCTAGCGGGGTAGGCAGAGAGAACGAAGCGCCAAACGCTACGGTCTCGGCATACCTCTTTCGCCTCGTCCACTGTCATCAACCTCTTCATACATGTCCTCCGGAGGGTCCTCATGCTTTTTACGTGACCCTCCTCCAGTATCGTAGATATTGTTTTCGAAGTTCAACCGAGGTCACTAAACAATTCTTTTGCTCTCCTCTACTTATAATAAAGTGGGGAACGGAAGTGGAACAGAGTGTCTTAACACCAGGTTCCCAAGTTCCCTCTGCCTACCGTGCTATGTGCGGGATACAGCGTGAAGCTGAAATAAATATATAACAATAAATAAATAATATATATACTTTCCTTTTTTTTTTCCAGCTTCACGCTGTATCCCGCACTAGGCAGGGTAGGCAGAGGGAACGGAAGTGAAACCTAGTGTTATGACACTCCGTTCCACTTCCATTAGCCACTTTCCGCCGAATTTGAGGCATTGCGTGTTGAGTGGCGGAACTCAACGCCGCGCTTTGCCTTAATAATAATATATATAATAATAATAATAATAAATTTGTAACTGATCATTGTCTGTTCATGGAAGATATATTAAATAACATCTTATAGGGGATGTTTATTTATGTAATAGGGCTCAGCAGAGTTTTTTTTAAAAAAAGTTTTGTCAGTGTTTATCTGTGCTTTTGTAAGCGCTTATATCAGAAACGACTAATCAGATTTGAATGCAGTTTCCACTATATAGTTTTGGCAACCTCCACTTAACATTTATGGTTGGTTTTATTTCAATCGGTTGGCTAATAAAAAAGATATGCCAATAGTGCCTACCATATATAATTCATTCCTTATAATTTTGCTTTAATTTTAGTTTCCAATGTGAAAGTATTTGAGATAAGCAAATAAAATTGTATAATTCAAGCGGGCGAAGCCGCGAGTAAGTCGCTAGTTCCAATAATGCCTATAAACTAACAAACTTTAAAGCATCGTTTGTTCTGAGTGGTACCTCAAATGGAATTGAACCTGTGACTATAGTGATCAGTCAGTATGGCCTTGTAAGAGTATATCTTGGAAAATAAAGCAAGGGTAGAATCCCATTCGTTCAGGCGTGACGTATCGTTTCCGACCTTCGTGCTCTGGTGGAGATAGATTTGGTGAAATGTTATTTGATATTTATCACTCACTCAGCTTCACGCTGTATCCCGCACACGGCAGGGTGGGCAGAGGGAACTTGATGTTAAAACACTCCGTTCCACCGAATTTGAGGCGTGGCGTATTGAGTGGTGGAACTCAACGCCGCGCTTTGCCTTTTAACCAGAGTGAAGTAATGAAAACATTAAATATTTAATTTGAAAATATTAAATATTTCATTTCTTCGAGAGGGAATCGAACCTACAACCTATCGTTTACAGTCACACGCTTGTGCCGTTGCGCCACGACAGATGATATTTGTATCGTGTTGTAATTGATTTTTTTTAAAGTAGGCAGTGGGAACCTGGGAACTTAGTGTTAAGAAATTCTGTTCCCAGCAAGACATTTCTGTTTTCCAATTTGGTATTGCGTTTTTAGTGGCTGAGCTGTGCTAGGAAATGAAAATATTAAATATTTCTTTCCCCCGATTGGGAATCGAACACGTAACCATCGCGTAGAGTGTCTTACTATAAACATCATTACTGAATGAATTTAGATGAAACTTTACAGTTAGTATAGTGTATACAAGAGAATAATACATAATGGTTAGTAAAAATATATTGAATATTTTTTTTTGTAGCAAGTTTTGGTGGGCGTTAAGTTCCGCCAATCAACAGGCATTGCGGCCTCAAATTTGGCGGAAAGTTTTAACGTTAGGTTCCCATGTTCCCTCTGCCTACCCTGCCATATGCGGGATACAGCGTGAAGCTAAGTTTAAGCGGGCGAAGCCGCGTTCAAGTCGTTATATTAATCTTTTATTAAAGTATGTAAGATAAAACAGGGGTACCAAACGCTCTACCGTGACGACCTTCGCGCACCAATGCCTTGTATTGGGCAATAGAAATAAGATACAAGAAGAGGTACTGGTGCATTGGAAAATTATACCCCATTCCTACCACTGTGGTTGTGGGTTCGATACTTAATTGTGGGATTATAATTTTTTCTTTCAGCTTTACGTTACGGCTAGGCAAAAGGTACTTGGGGAACGTATAGTTAAGATATTACGTTCCGTTTTCTATTTTTCGCCGAATTTGAGACACTGCGTGTTGCGTAGCGGAGCTCAACGCCGTGTATTACCTTGTGAGTAAAACGAGGAAATGAAAAATCTACACCTATAATAAATCTACATTTAAATCTGGTTAGCCGTTTCTGAGATTAGAGCGTACAAACTCACAGACAAACAAACATGGGCCCTATTACATAAATAAACATCCCCTATAAGATGTTATTTAATATATCTTCCATGAACAGACAAAATTCTTAACTTTTAAATATGCATAACATATGCAGTGAAAAGGCAATTTTTAATGCTTCACGCTGTATCCCGCGTAGAGTAGGATAGACAGAGGGAACCTAGGGTTAAGAAACTTCCCGAATCCAATTTTCGGAACATTGCAAGTTTAGTCGCGGAACTCAACGCCGCGCTTACTCTTCTTACCAAAGCGAGATAATGATAATGATGATTTCTTTTCGCCATACCTCTCTCATCTCATGCGTCATGAAAAAAAATTAAACACGATGACTTTATATTTACCAAACTTTCATCTTGTATCCGTTTGATTTGCTTTTTTTGTCGTTTTACATCATTTTTTTAATGTGAAATCGAACCTTGTACCGTCGTTATAGAGTTCAAAATTCTTTAATTGAACAGCGTGAGAAAAGATATGTATCACTTATTGTAGTGTCATTAAACGGTATACTTAATAGTGTGATTGGTTAGTTTCACGCGTTTTCCCGTATAGCGGGATAGCCATAGAGAACGCTGCAGTTTGTCTAAGCGGATTAAATTTGCTTCAGTAGACAAAATATAATATTTTCATTTCTTTTCTGGTGACAAGGCAAAACGCGGCGTTGAGCTCCACAACACACAATGTCTTAACACTAAGTTTTAGTACCATCTAGGCAGATGATCCTGCCAAGAGAAACTGAGAGTATATATAATTGTAAGTCAGATAGAGAATCGTCTTTGTTATTGTTGTTTTTTTCTTTTTTTTTTTTTTATAAGAAATGTAATATTTTAGATAATAGCCTATATAACTAAACTTAAATTTAAAAAGCGTATAAAAATTTTGAATGAAGCAGGATTTGAACCCGCGCCTCTGGAATACCGTTCCAGCGCTCTGACCAACTAAGCCATTCGTTCGTTCGTGGTCAGAGCGCTGGAACGGTTTTCCAGAAACGCCGGTTCAATTCCTGCTTCGTTCAAAATTTTTATACGCTTTTTCAATTTAAGTTTAGTATTTTCTGTCCTAAGTGTGGAATAACACTTTAAAACATAGTAAAAATATCGTATATTTTTTGTTCATATAAAAGATTGTTCTGCCACTCACTCAATGCCTCAAATTAGGCTGAAAGTTGATACGTAACGGAGTGTCTGAACACTATCCCGCTGCCTTCCCTCCTAAATGCGGGATACAGCGTGTATATATATATAAAATAAGTAATATTTGTTCGTATGTCTGTTAAAAGCCGGTTGATATTATGCGGCACGTCGTTGCCTTGGCGAGCCGGTTTCACATCCTGCCTGTATCGACATTTGAAATTGATATTTGGTTTTGGTTAATTCATTTTCTTCTACTAGTTCTTTTGTTTAGCAAAAAATGCTTTTAAGGTGTCTTGTCTGGTGAAATGCGGAGTTTAACGCTGTTAGTTGTTGGGTAATGTCTTACCAATTTTTATCTTTATATGGCAGGGTAGGAAAAGGAACTAAGGAACGTAGTGATAAGATACTCCGTTCCCGTTAAGACACTCGATATGTATTTTTCGCGAAATGCGGTGGCATTGCGTGTTGAGTGGCAGAACTGAACGCCGCGCTTTGACTCGCTGTCAGAGAAGTTTTGAAAATATTAAATATTTTATTCTCTCTAGCTGGACTTGATCAATCTTTGCCTCTTTGTGATGGCCTCAAATATAATGACTAACCCACAATTATCGAATATACCCAGTTTCACTGTATCAATATATGTAGATAGTCAAAAATTACCATTATACCACAGTATGGACATATTTCAAACGTAACTTAACCCTGCGTTTTGTCTTAATAGAGCAAATGGTATTGACTTTTTCACCCTGAATAGGTACTAAATCTACGACCATTTTATAAAGCTGGTCTGCCGTGACAGAACGGTCTCATGTATTTTTTTTCAGCTTCACGCTGTATCCCGCACATAGCAGAGTAAGCGGAGGGAACTTAGGAACCTAGTGTGAAGACACCCTGTTCTTTTCCCCACTTTTCGCCGAATTTGAGCCATTGCGTGTTGAGTGGCGGAACTCAACACCACACTTTGCCTTGTTATCAAAGTGAAGAAACGAACATATTAAATATTAACTCTCTCTCTCAGCTTCACGCTGTATCCCGCACTAGGCAGGGTAGGCAGAGGGAACGAAAGTGAAACCTAGTGTTATGACACTCCGTTCCCCACTTTCCGCCGAATTTGTGGCATTGCGTGTTGAGTGGCGGAACTCAACGCCGCGCTTTGCCTTATTACCAGAGCGAAGAAATGAAACATTAAATATTTTAAATTGAAAATATTAAATATTTCATTTCCTCGACCGGGGATCGAACCCAGAACCTGTCGGTTACAGTCACGCTCTTGTGCCGCTGCGCCACGACAGGCCCCATTACGTTAAAAAATATTAAATATTTCATTTCCTCGAGTGGGGATCGAAGCCACAACCTGTTGTTTACAGTAACACAGTTGTGCCCTGCGCCTCTTCGGGGTAACTTTATTATTTTCAATTATCTACGTTTTAAATTCTAACACCGAATACACAAATTTTTAACACTAGGTACCCTCTGCCTTCCTTGCTGTGTAGGGAACCTGAATGTAGGGGTAACGCGTGAACCTGATTCTAGAAGTAATTAGATGTAAAATTAATATATATTCAAGAAATACATCATCGAATCGATATTGAAGCGAAAGCTACTTCATCGCATGTTATACTTACGTATGAAAGTAAGTCTAGGGTTGTCAATGTTGATTTTTTTTTCAATATTCCTTTTTTTTTAATTGTTTTTTTGTTTTTGCTGTTTTTGCTTCTTGGATTTTTTTTTTATATTTTTTTAATTTACTTTATTTTATACTATATTTGTCCATAGAGTTTTCTTCTCGTTCTACTTGATCTATATAAAAAGCATATTTTTTATATATTTTATACAAAATTAAAATAGAAGAAATAGAAGAGTCTCTCAGCTTCACGCTGTTTTGTACACATGACAGTGTAGGTAAAGGAAGCCTGGGAACCTAGAATTAAGCCATTCCATTTCCCACTCTCTTTTCCACAGAGTCTACTTACTAACTTTTTCAAATACTGGTTATATAATTTAACTCGACTTTGCCCGCTAAGCTTTTTTTAATACCTAAGAATACTGTGACTGCAAGAACAGTAAAAGGAAAAGGACTTCTTCAAATTAAACATTTGATGAGATAACTTCGTTCAAACAAACATACATACAAATTAATTGACAGAAAAGTGACAACCCTGTCGTAATTGCTGCATGTTAGCAAGTTGTTCGTTGTTTTTTTTTTTTTCTTACAAAATAATTACGGAAACCGTTACGAGTTATGACTTATGTAAAATGTTATATTTTATATAATCAATCGGGCTCTAGTCGTAGAAGAACTAGACTTTTTACTACTAGATATTACATGGGGCTGTTATGTCAATACTGACATTTGTGGAAGGATAGCTTCTTACTGTATCTTCCACGTGGTAGGGTAAAGAAGTTGGTAACATAATGTTAGGGAACTCTGTTTCGTTTTCCAGTTTTTATCGAATTTGAGATGTTGCGTGTTGAGTGGCGGAACTCAACGCGAAAAAGGAGAATATTGACAATATTAAATATTTCATTTCCTCGAGTGGGGATCGAACTTACGACCTTACCTTTAGAGTCACATGCTTCTGCCTCTGCGCCACGACAGGCCATGCTATGACTTGACCAAAAATATTTTTCCAAATCTACAAAGTAGTTCTTAAGATGACGATTGAGGCCTGTCGTGGCGCAGTGGCACAAGCATGTGACTGTGAACGATAGATTGTGGGTTCGATTCCCACTCGAAAAAGTGAAATATTTAATGTTCTCAATTTAAATATCTAGTGTTTTCATTTCTTCGCTCTGGTAAAAAGGCAAAAGGCAGCGTTGAGTTGCGCCACTCAACACGCAATGCCAAAAATTCGGCGGATAGTAGGGGAAGGAAGTGGAACGGAGTGTCTTAACACTAGGTTCCCGAGTTCCCTCTACCTACGTCACCATGGGCGGGATACTGTGTCAAGCTGAGTAGTTCTTAAGATGAGCGCTCTCAACCGGACAAACAAACAATTTAAAATGTATAGAAGGGCCTTAGTTCAAGTTAATTTTAGATACAAAGAGTGTTATTTATAGATGTACCATGTGTTTGACTCAGCTGTTGAATGTTGAATCATTTAATGTAACTAGTGTATATATTTGTGTTTCTCGTTTTTGAAGCTAACGTGTTTGTCCTTTTGTTGGCTTCACGCTGTATCCCGCATATGGCCGGTCAGGCGGAGGGAACTTGGGAACCTATTGTTAAGTTCGTTCCGTTTCCCGTTTTCCGTCGATTTTGAGGCATTGCGTGTTGAGTGACGGAAGTAATCGCCGCGCTTTGCCTTGTTACTATAGCCCAGTGGTCGGTAAAATTACTAGTCAGAGTCAAATATGAATAGTACAACGACTTTTAAAACTATTAGGAGCCAAATATGTTACACAACTTTTATTACACCATTAATAGAACTAAATTTTATTTATACTTAGTCAGCTTCACGCTGTATCCCGCACATGGCAGGGTAGGCAGTGGGAACTTGGTAACCTAGTGTTAAGACACTCCGTCACACTTCCGTTCCCCACTATCCGCTGAATTTGGGGCAGTGCGTGTTGAGCGGTGGAACTCAACGCCACGCTTTGCCTTGTTCCCAGGGCGAAAAATTGAAACATTTAATATTTAATTTAAAAATATTAATTATATCATTTCCTTGAGTGGGGATCGAACCCACAACCTATCGTTTACAGTCACACGCTTGCGCTGCTGTGCTACGACAGGCCTCAATCTATACTAATAATAAATCTATAGCCGATCTTGGTCTGTACATGAAAGATTTATAAAAAAAATCAGCTAAATAATTTAGCCGTGTGATTCCGGCTTAGAATAGGATCACCCTGGTACTGATGGTGTCGTAAAAGGCGACTGAAGTGCGTGTGGTAGAGTCACGTTGTCAGTAATGGCAACACGCATGGGCAGACTCGACCGGATTGTTACCACCCCCGGCATTTAAGACCGGCGTTAAGTAGTGGCTTTGGCCACTGCGATTCTCATTAGGTAATGCCGGGCCCCGGTGCCCTTCCACCTTAAAGGACGGCAACGCTCCTGTAGCTCTTCTGGAGTAACTCGGGGCCGTGGGCGACGGTGATCACTTACCATCAGGTGACCCGTAAGCTCGTTTGCCGTTTTTTCCATAAAATAAAAAATTAAAAAAAAATAACTATTTTTTCTGCAGCAATTTTCTCTAATTTAATATTTATTCGTCTATTTCAGACGTAAGTTTTTTTTAACTTATTTAAATAAGAAAACGAAATGTTGAAGAAATATTGTCAAAATGTAATAGTGAAAACTGTATTTGAATCTTGTTAGGAGTTTCTTAGTTTAGCGCTTACAAACTCACAGACAAAAATGTTAAATCGCTATTTTGTGCCCTATTTTAGTGATACACCTCCTAACCTATGATATTCTAAAAGTATCTTCCATGGACAGACAGTGATCGGTTACAGATTTATTATATGCATATGTACAGTAAGAAAAAAAAAAAATGTTTTCCATCAATGAAACTTTGAAATTGTGCAAAAATGGGAGATCGTTTGCAAATTATGCATCTGAAGTACTACACCTAATGGCAGATGTTATTAGGTCGTGGCGCAGCGGCACAAGCGTGTGACCGTTAACGACAGGTTGTGGGTTTGATCCGAATGGAAATGAAATATTTGATATTTTTTATTTATTTTTTTGATGTTTTCATTTCTTCATCCTGGTAATAGGGCAAAGCGCGGCGTTGAGTCCCGCCGCTCAAACACGCAATGCCTCAAATTCGGCGGAAAGTGGGGATTGGAATGACGTGTTATAACACTAGGTTCCCAAGTTTCCCTCTGCCGTTCCTGCAAAGTGAGGGATACATCGTGAAGGTGAAAAAATAAATAAATAAAATTAAACTCTATGTACGTTACGTATTCTCATAATATTGTAAAAAAATAATAACTATTTATCTTTTAAATGTAACAAAAGTAATATTCATGATTTATAGAAAAATACGAATTTATCAAAGACTTTTTAACAAGTTTTTTCAATGTATTTATTATATCTAATATTTAAAATTATTATTATTTTATGTTAATTTAATATATTGAGGCCTGTCGTGGCGCAGCGGCACAAGCGTGTGACTGTAACCGACAGGTTGTGGGTTCGATCGACATGTGTATCGAACCCACATCCTGTTGACAACGAGGAAATGAAATATTTAAGATTTTCAATTTAAATATTTGATGTTTTCATTTCTTCGCTTTGATACAAGGCAAAACGCGGCGTTGAGTTCCGCCACTCAACACGCAATGCCTCGATTGGATTGGAAAGTGGGGAACGGAAGTGGAACGAGTGTCTTAACACTAGGTTCCCAGGTTCCCTCTGCCTACCTTGCTATGTGCGGGATACAGCGTGAAGCTGAGTTAATATTTGATTAATATTATTTTTTAATGTTATTTATTAAATTATATTTTAATATTTCTTCCTATGACATTGCCGACCACCGCCATAGCTCTAAACAGAGAAAAACTTTTTCAGATATTCAATATTAGGTGAAGATTATCTTCTTATAGGTACATATTTATTTGAACACTAATTTATACTTGAAACAAGGATGTTACCATTGAATTCCCATTAATATGCTATACTTTATTTTTTGATCTTACGCTTCTGCTGTATGTTGTAAGGGATGATAGTAAGGGATGATGGTAATGTATGATGGTAAGGGATGATGGTAAGGGTGTAGTGTTCACCCTCTTCCGCCCATTTGTAAAACAATGCATGGTAAGCGGAAGTCTATGTTATGTTCTGTTTTTAGCTAAGGGAGCAGCTGTATTTTTAATATATATATATATATATATATATATATATATATATATATATATATATATATAAATATATATATATATATATATATATATATATATATATATATATATATATATATATATATATATATATATATATATATATATATATATATATATATATATATATATATATATATATATATATATATATATATATATATATATATATATATATATATATCTCCGGTCAATATTTTCATACTAGGTATAGATTATGTAATAAGTCATAGTAACTCTTCAAGATAATGCCCTGATTTATCTTTGCTGGTAATAAATCACTTGTTAACACAAATTTTATTAAATAAAAAATAATCCTAAAGCACTAAAAAAACAGTCCCCTGGGGTGTCTCCAGAACAAAATAGTCACTAAAAGGCAAAGTAATTATGAGAATACCTATAGAAATCAAATAATTTATTTAATTATTCAAACAATATTAAACAAACGTTTATGAGTGGTGTTTATTTTTTTACAAACATCACTTAAATCGTCAAAAAATAAAATTAAAATGTGTCTCCGTATATCGTAAACAGTCCCCTGTGCATATTTAAATTACGCGCCACGTTTTCCAGAAGGTTAAAATACGTCATACTTAAGTGTAACGAAACACAACCGATCTGAAGTATACACAGATGCCGCCATTAGGTTTCGGGCGCCATTTTATTTAGTGCTGTACACGCATCCATGTGCGAAGTACGCGCCATAACCTCACAACCGACAGTCCTCTGGTAAGGATATTTTACTATTTATTTTTATTTAATTTAATGATACCTTATAAAGTTTGTATTATTTTAAAAGATATATGATTCCTGAGTAAAGTAAAATAACGTGACTCAACTACATTTTATTCTGCCTCTGAATGAAATAATAAAAAACAGTCCCCTGGTGACAGTCCCCTGCCTCACCACACGACAGGGGGACTGTTTCTTTTTCCAGGGGACTGTCTTCCATTATGTTTTTCATTATTGTTGGTATTTTTCATGTGTTTTAGGAGTACAGTATGGCGCCCAGGAAGAAAAAGCTTTCTAGCGAAGAGATTTTGCAAAGAAAAAGAGAAACTGAGCAAAAGAGATATGAGCGTATGAAAAGCGATCCGCAGCAACGGGAAGCACTTAAAGAGAAGGAACGTGTTAAATATCTTAAGAAAAAAGAAAAGGGCACTAGGAAGCTTGTTGACAATATGACTCCTTGTGAACACCGGGAAGCAAAAAAGAAGTGGAGAGAGCATTGCATCAACTACCGTAATAAGAAAAGAGGATTGAAAAACATTACCACAGCATTAATGAGAGAAAATACTCCAGAGACTGATGGATTAAATTCATTGCGAATGTCAACACCTCAAGGTGATGTTGTTGACAAGATTCGAAAAAAGAAGAACAGATACAAAGCACTGAGATACCGGATAAATAAAAAAAAAGAAGATGCAATTAATAAACTAAAGAAAAAACTAATGAAATATAAGAAACGCTTAACAAGATTGACGAAGAGAACAAAACCGGAACCTAAAGATACTCCTAACACTAAGTTACAGAAAATGGCAGATACCCCAGAAACCAGAAAAGAAGTGGTCAAAAAGGCACTTTTTGGTCAAGTATTAAAAGAGCAATTACATGAAAATTTGTCTAATTTGAAAAGTGTAAAAGAAAAGAGAATGCTAGCAAAAGTAGTTTCAGGACCGATAGTTTATAAATATAAACTATGGCTAATAGAAAACAATGTAATAACCCTCAGAAGAATAAAAAAGTCAAGAGTTACCGGCAGACTGGCAGGAAAAAAGAAAGTATCTGATGAAGTTGTAAGAGCAGTTGTAAATTTCTTCGAAGATGATTCTAACAGTAGATTAGGAGCAGGAAAGAAAGAGTTTATCA
This sequence comes from Eueides isabella, assembly GCA_019049475.1. Classification (NCBI taxonomy): domain Eukaryota; kingdom Metazoa; phylum Arthropoda; class Insecta; order Lepidoptera; family Nymphalidae; genus Eueides; species Eueides isabella. Next base: position 4,775,619 of record CM032412.1, on the reverse strand, counting down.
CTAGAAAGGGGACCCGAAAACAAAAGAGATACATGCTTGATTCGTTAATCGGCCTATACAGCAAACTCCAAAAACAGAAGAGTCAATTCAAACTTAGTTATCAAACCTTTTGCAGACTCAGACCGTTTTGGATAGTGAAGCCCAAAGTAGATGACCGTGATACTTGTTTGTGCATTACACATGAAAACATAGACCTGAAATTAACAGCTCTACATAATGGCAAAATATTAAATTATAATAGCTATCAAAAACTGCTTCAGGAACTGTGTTGTGACCGATACAATGAGCAGTGTATGTCCAGAGAATGTCAGAATTGTATTAATAAGACTCTTCTTACAAAGAATTCGACGACAGGAGGTCAATCATTTATAAAAAATGGATAGCTGAAAAATCTGAATTCATTGATCCAAAATCCACAAACACTCGCCGAGTAACCAAATACAAAAAGAAGTCTCTCTTGAATCCTCGCCACCTTATTTCAGAATTGCATGAAGATCTGGACACATTATTCCGCCATGAAAGAAATATATTACACCAGTTCAATTCAATAAAGCAACTAAAAAAATCACTGACAGAAGAAGATGTACTCATCAATCATGTAGATTTCTCAGAAAACTATGCAATAAAATACGCTCAAGAAATTCAGGCTTTCCATTTCGGCGGGTCACGTACACAGATTTGTCTACACACGGTTGTAGTATACCTAAAAGGTAAAATAAAAAGTTACTGCACAATTTCTACGAATGTTTCTCATTCTCCCGCTGCGATTTGGGCTCATCTGATGCCAATTTTTGATGATTTGCCACCCAACATCAAAACTCTGCATTTTTTGAGCGATGGTCCTGTAACTCAATACAGAAATAAAACGATGTTTTACATTATGGCTAGTAAAATTCCAGAGCGATTTCCACAACTGCAAAAGTTCACCTGGAACTATACGGAGAGTGGCCATGGCAAAGGCGCACCAGACGGTGTAGGAGCTACATGCAAGAGAACTGCTGATGCTGTGGTTGCTGCTGGAGGTGATATCGAAAATCTGGAGCAGTTTGTGGATGCCATTAAACAGAGATGTCCTGCCATTCATTTAAGCACTATACAAGATAACACGATTCGAGAAATGAGTGCTAAAATCGAACAAAAACGATCCAAGATAAAGAATTTTATTGGCACCCTCAAAGTGCACCAAGTAACGGGAAAATTCTATAATTCTTCGGGTATTAAACTAAATTCCACTGAAATTGTGATGAAACATCTCAGCTGCTTTTGTCAAAATGATTCTTGTCTACATTTTAGAATAGGAAAAATATTGTATGAAGATAAGCAAAAACTTCATGTGGAAGATGTGTTCACTGATTCGGAAACAGAGAATGACGCTGGACCCAGTTGTGTTACTACAGGAAATGCTTTCAACATTGGTGATTACATCCTTGTCAAATTGCCTGCCAAAAATATGGAATACAGATATGTGAGCGTTATTGATATCATTGATGAAGAAGAAGATGAACTGCGTGTCACCTTTCTAAAACTGTGTGATAAAAAAGGTCAAACATTTAGGATTGATCAAATGGATGTGGCGGATGTTGCAATGGACCAAGTCATAGAGAAACTGCCTAATCCTAATTTGCTTATGAAAGGGAACCGAATTTTCTACAAATTTGATGCAAGTGTAAATGTGTTTGAAAAAAAATAACATTTGAATCAAATTGAAAAAAATATATATATTTTCATAATAGATGATTGATAATAAGACTGATTACAGAATAGTAGTTATAGAAAGACTCTTAAGTCTTAGTTACTTACTTCTTTCAATTAATGTGATATTAAATGATACTCAAGTTAGATTTGTAGCAAGATTAAAAATATTAATAAGACTGTTGAAAACAAAGATCTCATATATAATACTGTTGGTTTTATGTTTGTCAAATGTTTAATAACCTGATACATAAGGTTTGTTTTAATTTTATACTAAGTAAAAGACTAATTTTGTATTAAACTGGTATTTTTATTTCAAAAGACAGTCCCCTGGTGTAGGTAACAGTCCCCTGTGTTATTTTTTCAGAAAAAACTTAATAAATCCTAAAATAATAGAAATATGTTCGGTTAAATTATTTTTTATTGTTGACCAGGTAGACGATTATTACAATAATTAAGTTATTACAATAATAAAGCAAGAAACTGCATGAGACAGATTTTGCATGAAAGTGGACCAGTTTCTAGAGAAATGCCCATATATATATATATATATATATATATATATATATATATATATATATATATATATATATATATATATATATATACATATATATATATATATACATATATATATATATATATATATATATATATATATATATATATATATATATATATATATATATATATATATATATATATATATATATATATATATATATATATATATATATATATATATATATATATATATATATATATATATATATATATATATATATATATATATATATATATATATATATATATATATATATATATATATATATATATATATATATATATATATATATATATATATATATAACTAAATGTGTTGAATAGCGGAATTCAACGCCGCGTTTTGCCTTGTTACCAGAGTGAAGAAACTATGAAAATATTAAATATATTCGTTTCTTCTAGTGGGGATTGAACCCACAACCTGTCGTTTACAGTCACACGTTTGTACTCCTGCGCCACGACAGGTCAGTCATTTATTTTTTTTATAGGTTTTTTTGTTTAAATGCTGTAACATTAACTGTCAATAGTGCAATGATTTTGACTTATAGTGTGTGTCTTAGATGTTTGGTGCCCAAAAAAAAAATCTTTCACACCCAGTTGTTTGGTATTGAACTAAACTAACTTATATTGTTTGTCGGTATATTTCGGTTAAAGAGCATTTATTGGAAGTACAACAAATAAAAAATTACTAACTTTAGTTTGCACGCATATGTACTGATTTTGTATTAAATTATGTACAATTATAGCTTCACGCTATATCCCGCACGAGGCAGGGTAGGCAGAGGAACCTAGTGTTAAGACACTCCGTTCCACTTCCGTTGCCCATATTCCGCCGAATTTGAGGCATTGCGTGTTCAGTGGCGGAACTCAACGCCGTGCTTTGCCTTATTACCAGAGCGAAGCAATGAAACATTTAATATTTAAATTGAAAATATTAAATATTTCATTTCCTCGACTGGGGATCGAACCCAGAACCTGTCGGTCGGCCACGACAGGCCTGTAATGCACAATTATAAGTTTGTAATATTTTCATTATTGAAATATACTTTATGTGTTTTTGATGACGCGAATAATATTGACAAATTTAAGGTTGCGGGCGTATCCTTTGATTTCTTTTGAAATTAACAATAAATATAAGTTTGTAATTGCTTTTTCTATGAAATCGCCAACCTATTAATTGCCAATTGACGAAATTAGCTTATATAGAAAATTTTCTAAATACTTCTCGTCAAAATTGCAAAACTGTAAATCCACGGGAATTATCCTATCGGGTGTGATAACGCGGTGAATTTCATACAAAATACAGCAAAAATGTTGCATAAATGCTTTTTTCGTATCTTTTAAGGCTTTTCGTTGCGCAGGCGCACAAACCTGACTAAGCTCGACAGGGGGGTTTCACTACTCGATTCAAGAACATTAAGAAAAAAAGGCTTCATTCGCAGTGATAACAAGGCAAAGCGCGGCGTTAAATTCCACCACTCAACACGCAATGCCTCAATTTAGGCGGAAAGTCGCAAACGGAAGTGGAAAGGAGTGTCTTAACACTCTGTTCCCATGTTCCCTCTGCCCGCCCTGCCGTGTGCGGGATACAGCGTGAAGCTAAGATAAATATAATAGCTTGTTATATAATTTAATTAGCGGTAAATCAGTGTGAAGTGTATTTACTGACCAATGACGTCATCATTTTATAATTCCTTATCAGTGCTTAGATGCTCATTCCAGGTCGAAGACCTAGGTCGTATGCGTCATGCCTTTGTTTATTTTGTACCTAAAATGTAACTAACATCTGTTTCATATTTATTTAATTAAAAAAAAATGTATAATATCTCTTTTATTAGCTTCACGCTCTATCCCGCATACGGCAGGGTAGGCTGAGGGAGGGAACTTGGGAACCCAGTGTTAAGACACTCCGTTCCACTTCCGTTGCCCACTTTCCGCCGAATTTGAGGCATTGCGTGTTGAGTGGTGGATCTCAACGCCGTATTTTGCCTTGTATCAGAGCGAAGAAATGAACGAGACCTGTCGTGACGCAGCGGCACAAGCGTGTGACTGTAACCGACAGGTTGTGGGTTCGATACATACTCGAGGGATTCATTCCCTCCCTCATATTTAAAATTTTCAATTTAAATATTAGATGTTTTCATCTCTTTTATAAAGTTCTTTTTACACTTCACGCTGTATCCCGCACAAGGCGGGGCAGGCAGAGGGAACTTGGGAACCTAGTGTTGTGACACGACGTTCCGTTCCCCGATTTCCGATAAATTTGAGGCACTGCGAGTTTCATATACTGACTGACTGTAAACGATAGGTTGTGGTTGTGCGAACCCCGCTCGAGGAAATTAAATATTTTCAAATTAAATATTTAATGTTCTCATTTCTTCGCTCTGGTAACAAGGCAAAGCACAGCGTTGACTTTCGCCATTCCACGCAATGCCTCAAGTTCGGTGGAAAGTGAGGCACGAATGTGAAACGGAGTGTCTTAACACTAGGTTCCCAAGTTCCCTCTGCCTACCCTGAATGTGAAGATGAATATGAAGCTATACAACCAGATTTGATGTCGTATCCCGCACATAGCAGGTTAAGCAGAGGGAATATGGGAAGATGTATTCAGTGTTAAGACCCTCTGTTCCCAATAAGACACTCCTGTTACCCGCTTTCCATCTGGGTCTAAAGGCGTGTCGATGTTTGGTCTGTCCAATAAAAAAAATAATTGTTGATTTTGAACCATTCGTTCCTGAGATGAGTGAGTACAAACACACTCTTCAGTTTTATATATAATATTACTAGAGACCCGCCTGCGGCTTCGCCCGCTTGAATTATACTATTTTATATACTAATATCAATTAGTTTTTTATTCTAACAACTTCATCACTTTTAAGACATAGATATCTATACATTTAAAACTAACATTCCAAATTAAAAAAATAACAGTTATTTTGCCGAACTTAATACAGTGTACGTTATATCCACATTACAGTGTCCTATAGAGTAGTGTTTGGTTAACGTTAAAATAAACATAGTGATTGTTCACTCCATATAACGATACTATCGGTAACGACAAAAAAATGCTCAGTCCCTTGATTTGTAGAGTTTATACTGTATGTATTTTAAATTGAATATTAACGGAAAGCCCAATTACATTAATAAACGTTCCTTGTTAAATGTTATTTAATTTGATATATCTTCCACGTACAGACAGTGATTAAGTACTGATTTATTATAAGTATAGATATGTATTATAGATTAGTTAAATTGACAATCGAATTTAGGGCCTATAGTGGCGCAGCGGCACAAGCGTGTAACCGACAGGTTCTGGATTCGATCCCCAGTCGAGGAAATGAAATATTTAATATTTTCAATTTAAATATTTAACGTTTTATTTCTTCGCTCTGGTAATAAGGCAAAGCGCGGCGTTGAGTTCCGTCACTCAACACGCAATGCCTCAAATTCGACGGAAAGTGGGGAACGGAGTGTCTCAGCACTAGGTTCCCGGGTTCCCTGTGCCTCGTGCGGGATACAGCGTGAAGCTGAAAAAAAAAGAAAACAATCGAATTAATAACTATCGATTATATAATCAGATGTTTTATATGACATATTTCTAAGCTTATCGAGTTATATGTGACTGTGAAGGAAGTGATAGTGAGTTCTATTCCCACATGGGGTAATTTTCAAATTTCTCTTGCTCTAATAAGAGATATCGATGCGTTTAGTTACGTAATAGGCAACTGAAGCTACACGTAATATATTTGAACCTGTGACCTATTTCTTTGAGCATTAAGTGTCCCACATGTTTGTAATGCGGAAAATTCATTTATATTACTAACAGGTTTTTCTCGTTTGGTTTTATTGTCCGGCAGATGTTCGTATCGATAAGGATTTTTTTTATGTTAAGTTGGTAATTTATTTTCCTGTACGTTATCCTGCGATTTTTTTAATAAACACTTTTTTTTTATATATTCACGCTGTATCCCGTACGTGGCAAGGTAGTCAGAGGGGAGCTTGGGAACCTAGTGTTAAGACTCTTCGTACAGTTTCGCAATTTCCGCCGGATTTTTAGGTATTGCGTGTTAAGCGGCGGTACCCTTTGCCTTTTTATTAGAACGAAATGAATTGAAAACGCCTGTCGTGGCGCAGCGGCACGAGAGTGTGACTGTAACCGACAGGTTCTGGGTTCGATCCCCAGTCGAGGAAATGATTTGAAAATATTTAATATTTTCAATTTAAATATTTAATATTTCATTTCTTCGCTCTGGCAATAAGGCAAAGCGCGGCGTTGAGTTCCACCACTCAACACGCAATGCCTCAAATTCGGCGGAAAGTGGGGAACGGAAGTGGAGCGGAGTGAAAAAAAAAAGAAGAAAATTATTAATATTTTATTTCCTCGAGTGGAGATCGAACCCACAGTCTGTCGCGTTGCAGGCGACTCTTGTGCCTATTCTTTTATAGGCAGTTAGCAGGTTAACGCTCTAAACCGTTGGTATCCTAACCTAGTTAAAAATCACTCATGAATCACATAACGATCATTATCATTATATAAAGGTAAGGTAAACAAATGTTATCATTAAGTTTTAGGAGATTAATGATATCAATGATTAGGTAAATTCAACGAACGTGCTACGAAAAGATAAATAAAAATATATGTTTCCTGATTTGTTTGTCTCTCTCTGTCTCTCTTCTCTCCCTCCTCATCTTACTTTGTTTCTCTATTTCTATCTTTATATGCTAAAACTGGAATAAATAATATTTCAAACTGAATGAAAAAATTAATTTTTATAGAAAACGTATAAAAAATTAAACTAAACAGAATTTGAATCTACGCCTCTTGGAAACCGTCCAAGCGCTCTGACCAACTGAGCCATATGTTCTTATCAAGCTACGTAGAAATTCTTATACGCTTGTTACAACATTATTTATGTTGTTAGCATCACTGTTGGGACGATTTTTTTAATAAATTTCTAAGAAACTGTATTAAACAAGTTTACAGTTTGTCTGTCTGTTTCTTTCGAATAATCTCCGAAACAGCTATATCAATTTTTATGAAACTTTCATGTTAACATAAAGGAAATTGAGGAGTTATTATCCTGGAATTCCCGCAGCACTGGAGTTCACACTGGGAACCACTTCTGCGTGTGAGTAGGTACTTACCGCCCAAGTAGAGATAAAAATAATCAACATTTTTTAAATTTTAATTACGATATTTTTTTTGCGAACAAAACAACTAATTACCTAAAGTGTTACCTTACCTTACCTTTCAATTTATTCAATTTTTTTTGAAGTGAAAACTTCTATAGGCGCGTTGAGCGTTTTGGTAGAGGGTAAGATCCTCGGTTCGCGTCACCGACATGCTAATGATAATAGCAGGCGTGCGACTAGCGCATGCGCAGTAGTACACGTATACACTAATATAGCCTGTGTACACGTATACACTAATACATCGACTATTTCTGACTGTATTATGTGCGCGTTGGACGATTTTTGGATAAGTATAATTTTGTGAGTCACGTCACCAATACGTTATAGTAGCAGTACCCATTGTATTGGATTCCAACCATGAAGACATTGGGCACCTTACTTAGTACACACCGTTCCGTTTCCCAGTTTCCGCCGAATTTGAGACAATACCTGTTAGGCCTATAATTTTATTTACAGGAGAAGATTATATGAGGCCTGTCGTGGCGCAGCGGTACAAGCGTGTGACTGTAACCTACACGTTGTGGGTTCGATACACACTCGAGGAAATGAAGTATTTAATTTTTCCAAATTAAATATTTAACGTCTTCATTTCTTAGCTGTGGTAAATAGAGGTAAAGCGCGGCGTTGAGTCCCGCCACTCAACACGCAATGTCTCAAATTCGGCGGATAGTGGGGAACGGAAGTGGAATGGAGTGTCTCAATACTAAGTTCTCAAGTTTCCTCTGTGCGGGATACAGCGTGAAGCAGAGTGAGAAAATTAAATATTTTAAGTTCACATTTGTATATGTATATTGGAGGAAATGTCTAACACAGAAGTGTTTCAATAGATACTAATTCTCATTTTATATGAGAAATTATAAAAGGAAAAAATTGTGTAATAAGCCCAAGCCCTATCCATAGCTAGGCATGTCTATGCCTTCTCTGCCATGTGCGGGATACAGCGTGAAACTGAAAAAAAAAAAATCTTGTAACAGGTAATGACGTCGATTTATCACTGACTGCTGACTGATAGTACGTGACCGATACTGTTATCATTCTTAATAGAGTAAGCTGTCTTAATAGATACAATTGATGCTCAATTTTATTTAAATATAAAAGATACTAATTAATATCTATATTATTATTAATATCTATATATTATATTTACCAGAGACCTGTCGTGCCGCAGCGGCACAAGCGTGTGACTGTAAATGACAGGTTGTGGGTTCGATCCTCACTTGAGGAAATGAAATAATTAATATTTTCAAATTCAATATTTAATATTATATTTTTTTTGGCTCTGGTGGCAAAGCCCGGCGTTGAGTTCCGCCACTCAGGCGTGTCAAAGTGGAGAACGGAATTGGAACGGAATGTCTTAACGGTAGCTTCTCAAGTTCCCTTTACCTACCCAGCCATGTGCGGGATACAGCGTGAAGCCGAGAATGTAGTATATTTACTAGAGGCCTATCGTTGCGTAGAGCATTATTGAGTCCCTATGCAACTGTAAACGCGGCGGGTCGTGGGTTTGATCCCCACTCGAGGAAATTTGAAATTCCAAGTCACCCTCAACTTCATAACTGTCTAACATTTTGTCCTCAGTAATATTAGATTTTTTTTTCTTTACTAAAGCAAAGTTAGGTATTTTATACTCGTTTAGAAAATGTTTTAAAATTTGAACGGTTTTCAAGAGGCGCGGGTTCATTATCGCTACGTTCAATTTTATATACCTTTTCTACATAAGCTATGTAAGTATTTTTTTTTAATAAATGTGGTGTGAACTTTCAAAGTAGTAAAAATAAAGTTACGTTACATCTTGGTAGATGAATTGACCTCCTTAATATGTAACATGTGTTAGGCCTGTCGTGGCGCAGCGGCGCTAACATGTGACTGGTAACGACAGGTTGTGGGTTCGATCCCCGCTAGAAGAAATGAAATATTTTATATTTTCAAATTAAATATTTTATATTTTTAGTGCACTCGCACTGGTGACAAGGCAAAACGCGCTGTTGAGTTCCGCCACTCAACAACAATGTTTCGGCGGAAAGTGGGGAACGGAAGGTTCCCTCAGCATACCCTGCCATATGTGGTGCTGAAAAAAATATGTTTTTTTTTCAAGTTCAGGGTCCCGCTAAATTTTAGCAGGGTCCCGATAAGTTAGACAGAGGGAATGAAGTGTTAAAACACTCCGTTCCTAACGTACCTCCCAATTGTCAATGCATTGCGTGTTTAGTGGCGGAAGTCAATGCCGTGTTTACTCCAAATAAAGATCGAACCCATTACCGATATAGTTAAGACGCAACGATTGCTTTCTACGCGTTATTTTAATTATGGTATGGTATGGTATGGTTCTGTGATTATGGCGTTCCGAGTGTGCCAGTTCAGCACATATCACTTCCCCAATGTCACGTTGATATTTTAATTATTGGTGGTATGGTTCTTTAATTATGGCGTTCCGAGCGTGCCAGTTGAGCACATATCACTTCGCTATTTTAATTATTACATTTTGTTGTTTTATCATGTTTTTTTTTTGCGGACTACCCTCCACGATGCTCGAGATACTTGAAAATAAACAATTAAATATTGAACTTTGCGATTGTTTTAATCAATTATTGATTCAATTGTACGATACGTTTTATGGTCTTTTTATCTCAGGCCGTGGCCTATTATCAGTGTGTCATTGGCGGATATTTAATAAATATATATTAGTTCAATGTTGATACATGTATGTATGTGAAACTTTATATATATATATATATATATATATATATATATATATATATATATATATATATATATATATATATATATATATATATATATATATATATATATATATATATATATATATATATATATATATATATATATATATATATATATATATATATATATATATATTATATATATATATATATATATATATATATATATATATATATATATATATATATATATATATATATATATATATATATATATATATATATATATATATATATATATATACTTACTTACTTACTTACTTAGCTTCACGCAATATCCCTAGCGGGGTACACAGAGAAAACGGAGCGCCAAACGCCACGGTCTCGGCATACCTCTTCCGCCTCGTCCACTGTCGTCAACCTCTTCATACATGCCCTCCGGAGGGTACTCATGCTTTTTACGTGACCTACCTCCAGTATCCTAGATACTGTGTTTTCGAATATCAACCGAGGTCTCCCACCTGTTATCATATCTACGAAATGTATAAATTAATTGAATATTATATTTTCTCCACTGGGGATCCACAATACGCGTTTACTGTACTAATAAAAGAAAAATATTAAAAACTATCTAAAAAAATATTTGCATTTGCTTTAAAGGAATTTGAACTCTACGCCTTTTTGGAAACCGTCCAAGCATTTCGACCACTGAGCCATAATATGTTATTAAGCTATGTACCTACGTAGAAATTCTTATACGCTTTAAATGTTAAGTAAATTAAAGAGTTACAATATTTTTAAGTCATACCAGATTTGATGCAATTCTTTTCTTTGTTCATATAAGCGCAACGGCACAAGCGTGTGACTGTAAACGACAGGTTGTGGGTTCGATACACACTCGAGGTAGTGAAATACTTAATATTTTCATTGTAAATATTTAATGTTTTCTTCGCTCTGATAACAAGGCAAAGCGCGCGGCGTTGTGTTCCGCCATTCAACACACTATGCCTCAAATTCGTTGGAAAGTTGGGAACGGAAGTGGAACAGAGTGTCTTACCACTATGTGCCCAAGTTCCCTCTGCCCACTCTGCCATGTGCGGGATACAGCGTGAAGGCGGGTGGGAGTTTATATAATTGTATAAAAAAAACCAGACACACTTTCCAATTGTAAATAACGTCTGATACAAAATTTAGTATTTCATCTCGGCTTGTCATCTGACTTCCTGAAATATTTAAAATATGAGACATTAGATAAAAACTATTCAAATCCATATATTAATCCAGGAGCTACATTGCCTCAGACAGACAGACAGGTCGAACATACAACACCCCTCTTTTCACGTGGTAAACTAAAGTTATTGGCTTGAACATTATGTATCTGCTTTGTCTCCTTTTGTCTTACAATAGTTTTCTTTTATATTTCTTCGCGACCTCGATGCCTCAATGTATGGTTATAATTAAATATAAAACGGAGGGTTTAACAATTAGGTTCCCAGGTTCCCTATGCCATGTGAAAAAATAAACTTTTATTTTCTAAATGATGACACCTTAAGCGATAAACTAGGCTATGTTACCTCAACGTCACCTACATAGATAGCTAATCTAAATATAACAATGGATATTGTAAGCTACTCACATGATTGTTATAATATTACTTATTAAAGAGAATAGAATATTTATGACCTAACTTCTGTATGTATATATTAAAGAGAGAAATATGTTTTTTTTTATTTTCACGCACTATCCCGCAAATTGCCTCTCGTAGCGTAGGGTGTAAGCGTGAAACTGTAAACACGTTAGGTTGTGGGCTTGGTTCGCATTTGAGGTAGTGATATGTTTAGCATTTTTGTTTTCGTAGTTCTGGTGGCAAAGGCAATGCGCGGCGTTGAGTTCCGCCACTCAATCAAATCTCTCTAAAGATCAATCTCTCATGCTGTAGAAACTGCGAATGCATCAGGTTTGTAGGCTTCCCATCCCATTCCCATTACGAGGCTATGATATGTAATCATTTGATTTTCCTCTGTCTGGTACCAAAGAAAAAGCGCGGCGTTGAGTTACGCTACTCAATACTATATATCGATTCATCGGAAAGTGGGAATCGAAATTGTCTTAATGGAAACGGAGCGGCTTAACACTAGGTTATACCAATACAAAACGCGGCGTTAAGCCCCGCCGTTCAATACTCAATGTCCTGAAACTAAGTGAATAATAGAGAGTATAGTAAATAACAACAAAATTAAGAAGGAATTGAACCGATAACCATCGTTGACTTATAGGCAAGTTGTATACCGTCATGGTTTGATAAGAGAAAGTGATGATACATATAGTTCTTATAGATGTTTAATATGTATGACATATTAATGGCCTTTTTATATACTCGTTGGTATCGGCTTCGCCTGCTTGGCCGTGTTCCCGGTGCGATTGTGACACGTGTCACGTGCCACATGACACGTGACAATTTCTAAGTTTAGAGAGGGGGGGAGGGGGGGTCGATACATTGGCAATATTGGCATGATTAATGTGATGTAATATATATGGCTTTATATTGTCTTTATCGATATATGGACTAAATAATAAAAAAAATATTTATTCAATTCATATTAGCAGTAGTTTTTGATATTAGTGACTTCGCTGAATTACTCAGCTTCACGCCGTTGTATCCCGCACGTGGCAGGGTAGGCAGAGGGAACTTGGGAACCTAGTGTTAAGACACTCCGTTCCACTTCCTTTCCTCACTTTCCGCCGAATTTTAGGCGTTGCGTATAATAATAATAATAATATTACTAATTATTATTAAAGAGAATAGAATATTTATGACCTAACTTCTGTATGTATATATTAAAGAGGGAAATATGTTATTTCTATTTTCACGCACTATCCCGCGAATTGTCTCTCGTAGCGTAGGGTGTAAGCGTGAAACTGTAAACACGTTAGGTTGTGGGCTTGGTTCTCGTTTGAGGTAGTGATATGTTTAGCATTTTAGTTTTCGTAGTTCTGGTGGCAAAGGCAAAGCGCGGAAGTGGCGGAATTCAACGCCCCGCTTTACCTTGTTACCAGAAAAATGTAAACATTAAATATTTAATTTGAATATATTATATATAGCGCGGCGTTGAGCTGCAGATTCGTCGGAAAGTGGGGAACGGAACGGAGTGTCTTAACACGAGGTTCCCAAGTTCCCTCTCTCCACACTGCCATGCGTGGAGCTGAGATATTAATATAGAAGTATATTATGACGCAGTGGGAATGTTTGTGTGTACGCAATAGTAATAAGATCTATCTTTGCTTGAGAGATAGCTAGATTTAGTTATTTTTATGACTGACGCCTGCCATATACAGGGGCACAAGCGTGCAACTGTAGTTGAGTTCCGTTACTAAAGATCTGGGGGAAGAAACGGAGTGTCTTAACACTATGTTCCCAAGTTCCTTCTCGCTATCCTGCTATGTGAGGGATACAGCGTGAAGCTAAAAAATATACAACTTCTCTACTGAGGTAACAAAGCTTTTGAAACATTTAGTGGTATTGAGCGTAACTTAACGCCGCGCGCTGTGCTGTAACATGTGTGTCTTTTGCTAATCAGCTTTTAGGTGTTAACGATCTCTCTAAGGAGATGCTAACTACAAAATCTAGTTAGTATAGATGTTACTTTGTTGCGAAATATTAACGTTGCTATTGATATATATGTAAGGCAGATCTTGAGGTCTGTAGTGGCGCAGCGGTACAAGCGTGTGACTGTAAACGACAGGTTGTGGGTTCGATCCCCAGTCGAGGGAATAAAATCTTATGTATAATAAATCTAACCGATCACTGTCGGTACATGGAAGATGCGGACGCTTAAAATAATTAATTTTACAATTTTTGTTTGTTTGTCTGTGTGTTTGTACGCGTTTATCTCAGAATCGGCTGATCATATTTAAATGCAGTTTTCGCTGTTTCTTCTCACGTCTCACTAGTTCTTCAATATATAATTTTCTTTAACTGAATTCTGTTGATAATTGAAAAAGTTACGTCATATTAAAATTTTTAGTTTGACACAGTTGCTACATTTTTTTTATTTATGTAGCTGGAATTTTAGTTCAATGTATAGATATATATATATGTGGTCTTAAAAATGTTAATTTTGTAGTTGTCTTAAAAACTATTGAGGTTGGTAAAAAAAATATGTAATTTAAGCGGGCGAAGCCGCGAACGGGTTGCTAGTGTTTAATTTTTTTTTTTTGCTTTGGTAACGGTACAAGGCCTGTCGTGGCGCAGCGGCACAAGAGTGTGACTGTAACCGACAGGTTCTGGGTTCGATCCCCAGTCCATTTAATGTTTCATTTCTTCGCTCTGGTAATAAGGCAAAACGCGGCGTTGAATTCCGCCACTCAACACGCAATGCCTCAAATTCGACGAAAGTGGAACGGAGTGTCTTAACACTAGGTTCCCGGGTTCCCTCTGTCTACACTGCCTCGTGCGGGATACAGCGTGAAGCTGTAAAAAATAATAATAAAAAAAAAAAGTAACGGTACAAAGCACTTGAGTTCCGCCACTTAACAGTACGGCAGAAATGGGGAACGGAAGTGTCATAATGGGAACGCAACGTCTGAACACTAGGTTCCCAGGGACCCTATGTGTACCCTGATACGTGCGGGATACAGCGTGAAAAATAGACCAAATAGTTATTATGATATACTATATGTCAATCTGTTCGGTAATATAATACAACCGCAAATACCGCTCGAGTTGAATGTCCTGAGCTACTTCAAATATGTACATACATATATCTGTAGTACTTGAAACTTCTGTATTCTTTACTATACTATATATCTATATACTATAGCGGCGTTGAGTTTCGCTACTCGACACGCAATGCCTCAGATTTGATGGAAAGTAGGGAACGGAAGTGGAACGAAGTGTCTTAACACTAGGTTCCCAGGTTCCCGCTGCCTACCCTGACATATGCGGGATACAGCGTGAAGTTGACGCTGTATATCTGAGTAGGTAAAAGGAATTCTACACTCTGCGTACCCTGTATGAATATATTTGTAACTAATCGTTATCTGTACATGATATATGAGAAATAATATTACTAGTGGAATTTATTAAAGATTTTCTGTGCTTTTGATCGGGCTAATATCAGAAACGGCTTTACCTATTTAAATGCAGTTTTCATTACATTTTTCTTGCCGCCTTCCCTGAAGATTGTGTTTGTTTTTTTCTGTTCACACTGTGCCCTGTACATGGCAGGGTAGACAGAGGAAACTTGGGAAGCTTGCGAATAGTTTTAGACATTCTGTTGCCTATTTTTCGTCGAATTTAAGACGTTGCTCGTTGATTATCAGAGTTAAATGCCGCGTTTTGTCTTTTTACCAAAGTAAAAAAAAATGAAAATATTAAATATTTCATTTGTAAATATTTAATATTTCGCCTCCTCAAGTGGGGATCGGACCCACAGACCTAAATACAACAAACAAAAAGCGGCGTTGTGTTTCGCCACTCAACACGCAATGCCTCAAATTGGGTGGAAAGTAGGGAATGGAATGGAGTGTCTTAACACTAGGGTCCCAAGTTCTCTCTGCCTAAGTGCGGGATACAGCGTGAAGCTTAGCATAAATCGAACCTGTTACAACCGCAATACGTTATTGGTCTCTGGTATCGAAACATATCGGTTTATTATTAACAGTTAAACACCAATTACTATTAGAAAGTTCGAGAAAAAGCAAATATGGAGACATTTTAACTAGAAAGTGACTCTCACCGCTTCCTTTTATGTACTAGAGAAGCCTGAGCCGGGTGTGCGTAACATTTTTTGTGTTTTTAATATTTTTCTTTATTTTTTTTTAAAAGATATGCTAATGACGTAAATATGTTGAAATTTACAGTATTAGTAATTTACAGTAGTCCGTGGTACTGTAAAGTGTTCGAAACGTCGGATTTTCAAAAAAACATGTTTAACAATCAATATACGCGATTAATCCGGTTAAAAGTGTTTCATTTAAAATGTATAACAATCGCGAAAATCAAAGACATTATTAAGTGTATAGAATTTCGGATAAATTTTCATTTTTTTATTTCAGTGTTTGATGTTTACGTAACGTTTTTGTCCTGTTTTGGTTTGTTTCTTATGTTATACTTCTTTTAAAATGTAATACTTTGCTATGATAATTAATATTGGCGCAATTTTTGAGGTTAGTTCAGGTTTGGTTATATTTTCTTATGTTAAAAGACTTCTAATAATATTAAATATTTCAGATCAATCGGAGATTTGAACTAGACGGAATTATGCGCAGAATTTTGACATATCTTGATTAGAACGTATGGCTTAGTAATCAGAGCGCTTATATCATAAACAAGAGCGGCTTCGAGTCTTGCGACGATAAAGTTTTAAAATATTTTCTTGAAAAGTATTTTTATTTCCTAAGTGTGATTGAATGAATCACAATTTAAAAACGTTAAATATCCTTTTTATATAAATTATAAGCAGAATACTAAAAAATACCAATTATTTTATTTTCATCTAGATTTTCTTGTATATCTTTTTTGACTGTATCATCTCTTTAAAATTATTACTTTGCTCTCGCTACTGACAACTGATACAAGGATATTTTTTAATTGAATATGAATGACAAAATGACTGCTGGGATTTACCTATTGTTTTTATAGCTTCACGCTGTATCCCGCACGAGGCAGGATAGGCAGAGGGAACTCGGGAACCTAGTGTTAAGACATTCCATTCAACTTCCGTTCCTCACTTTCCGCCGAATTTGAGGCATTGCGTGTTGAGTGGCGGAACTCGACGCCGCGCTTTGCCTTATTACCAGAGCGAAGAAATGAAAAATTAAATATTTAAATTGAAAATATTATATATTTCATTTCCTCGACCGGGGATCGAACCCAGAACCTGTCGGTTACACCCACACGCTTGTGCCGCTGCGCCACGACAGTTCAGTTTCAATTTATCTATTTAGATCAGACAAACGATAACTATTGCCCCCTATATTATAACATGTAGTTCTTAATTAAAATTGCATATTATAGATAGTTTGGTGGTTATGACAAAACGTGATACTAAGTTACGTCACTTAACCCATTGTGGTTTAAGTTCTATGTGACGTCCGTCTTTCCAAAATGAGGGAAAAGTAAATAAGTTATAAGGGATTTACCTATTTCTTTTGTTTACTTGGTGACGTAAGAGTTGTGAGAGGCTAAAAAAAAAATATAAGTGAATAATCAAAGCCTGGTACAAACTTGAGGAGGAGACCTCGGTTGACCTTCGAAAACACAGTATCGACGATACTGGAGGAAGGTCACGTAAAAAGCATGAGGACCCCCCGGAGGGCATGTATGAAGAGGTTGATGATAGTGGACGAGGCGAAAGAGGTATGCTGAGACCGTAGCGTTTGGCGCTCCGTTCTCTCTGCCTACCCCGCTAGGGATATAGCGTGAAGCTAAGTTAAGTTAAGTTAAGTTGGTACAAACTTGCAACTGTAAACGCGACCGGTTGTGGGTGCGATCATTCCCACCTCAGAAAATGAAATCTTTAACATTTTCATTATTCGCTCTGGTAACAAGGAAAAGCGCGGCGTTGAGTTCCGTCACTTAACAAGCAATAATTCGAATTCGGTGGAAGGTAGGTGGAATCGGAATGTCTTAATATTAGGTTCCCAAGTTCCCTCTGCCTACCTGGTCATATGCGGGGTACAACATGAAGCTATAAAACATAAAATAATAATGATTGATTTGAAAAGGTTCGACACCGCTGTCTACATGATGAATGTTCAATGTACGTGTCACTCGTCGCGTTGTGTTGACTTCTGTATGTAATGTGAAATAGACGACATAAATATGTAAAGTTAACTTTGCATGTAATTTAACAGTATGGGTAGCGGGTTCATATTTATTGAGGCTTGTCGTGGCGCAGTGGCGCAAGATCGTAAATTGGACAGGTTGTGGGTTCGATATCCATTTGAGGAAATGAAATATTTGATATTTTCAATATATTTTTTTTTTATTTTAATTTTTTCGCTCTGGTAACAATGTAAAGCGCGGCGTTGAGCTCCGCCACATTAAATACAATGTCTCAATTTCGGCGGAAGGTGGAGGCTAGAGCGGAGTGTCTTAACACTAGTTTCCCAAGTTCCCACCTATTCATGTGTGGGAGGGAGAGAGAGTGAGTGGTTCACGCTTTTCCCGCACATTAACTCTATTGCAGGCAAAGGAAATTTGTCTAGTATAAAGATACTCTAATCATTTCCGCGAAATTTGCGAGATATTGCGTGTATTGTGGCGAAACTCAACGCCGCGCTTTGTCTACCAGTTTACCATACATTGAAGCTTCTCGTATAATATTTGCATTTACGTCATGTTACTTAAATTTTAAATAACCATATTGCTGTGGCTAATATTTTGTAATTCATATACATAATAATTCTGAACGTGATTCGTTAAACGAATAAATTACACGGCTTTTACTTTGACTTGTTTGCAAAACAACGTTTTGTATGTATTTCATTGTGTATTCCAACGAACTTGTCTTAGAACGGGTTCGAATCTGATTGGTGGGACTTCTTTTTTAGTTTCATGCTGTTTGTTATGTTATCGTTAGCTTCCATACTTATTGAAACACTTCCGTTCCCCACTTTCAACTCCCAATTTTGGAGGCATTGCGTGTTGAATGGCGGATCTCAACTCCGCGCTTCGCCCAGTTACCAGAGCCAGTGAAAAATTAAATATTTCAACATTTTCTCAACTTTGAATCGAACCCACAACTTGTTGTGCTTTCATTGCTCGCATTTGCCCTTTTGCTGCCTATTTATTTTTAATAATCATTTGATTTTTCAGGATCAAAAAATATATGACGAACCATATGAAGCAATACGTCTTCCATCACCGGAAATTCAGAAGACCGATTTCCAAAAGCTAAGAGAAAACTTCGAGAATTCCGGGCAGAACGAAAAAGACAACCCCAAACCAATACTAAGTGCCAAAGTGTGGAAATCAACGGAAAATGTTTCGAAGGACTTCAGAGTTCTCCAGAAGAACATGGAAAAGAAGTTCGCAACGGAAACAAAACGGTATAAGAAGAACGATAGTAAAATAATGTTCAGTTTACCCAAACGGGATACGCAATTGGATGTGGATAAAGAGAATGTAAGTAGTGTTTGCTTAGTACAATTTTTTACAGGGTTAGGCAAAAGGAGATGGAAAAGGAGGACTAAATGATTATTAGTCTGGTTTATTCTTAAGGTGAGTTTTCAGCGAAGCATCCCTCAAACTTTGGCAGAAAATATTTTTACTAGCTCTGAAATGCCCTTACGTCTTTGTCTGCAGAATTGCAAGCGGTCTGTTCCTTGTAGCTTGCTGCCAGCTTGTTCGTATACTTTTTGCTGTAGAGTTCTATTTCTTATTTCACTGTTGGAGTTGTTGAGTTTTAGTTTGGAATCTTTCGAGTATTTCAACGTTTTCTTGGCTGTCCCCCAAAATTGGATTTCAGAAGTCCAAATATTATTGATAATGATTTTATAAATTAACAATTTATAAAACGTTTTTGTGGTGAAGCTGTTTTCTTTTAGTCCATATGTGCTTTCTCCAAGTTAGGCGTCGATCCAAGTTTATGCCAAGATATTCAGCTTCTTCTACTTGTGAATTTTTATCACCGTAGAGGCAAAATTGAGGACAAGTTTCTTTTCTAAGAGCAAAGGTTACACGTAAAAATTTGTCTTTATTTACCATTTTTCGTCCAACCAGTAATCAATATCCGCTTGACCATTCTTTAACGGATGTAGGTGGATTTGTGAGAGTCTAGTCACTGTGTCTGGGTCATCGTGAACAGCAAGTGTAATTGTGCCCGCTTGAATTGTTTGATATTATATTATATTTAATGTATTTAGGAGAAAAGTGACTTATTATTTTTAATTGGTTATTTATGCTGGGATATATTTAGAAAATTGTAATTCATATATTATTTTTCAATGTTAGTTCTATAAAAATCAACTGTTCCGGTGATAAGGCTGGACAATGAGACGAATATTTAAAATTGTATGTGTTTGTTTTTGTATCTTGTAAATACAATATTGCTTTTAAAAAAAGGTTTTTCTGAAATCAGACAGACACTTCAATTTTATTTACATATATAGATTGGATTTATTTTCCTTATATAGTGTCCACTATCTCATGTTGGTACTTGTCTATTTTTTAACCAATTTCATATCTACATTGTGAGAATGAAGAAGAACGTGCTCAGGTGGTTTGGGCACGTTGAGCGAATGAGTGAAGAAAGAATGGTAAAAAAGATTTATGAAGGAAAAGTGAGTGGTAAGAGAGGGAGGGGGAGACCTCGGTTGACCTTCGAAAACACAGTATCGACGATACTGGAGGAAGGTCACGTAAAAAGCATGAGGACCCCCCGGAGGGCATGTATGAAGAGGTTGATGACAGTGGACGAGGCGAAAGAGGTATGCCGAGACAGTAGTGTTTGGCGCTCCGTTCTCTCTGTATACCCCGCTAGGGATATAGCGTGAAGGTAAGTAAGTAAGTAAGTATATATTTTAAATGAAACACTTTTAAACGGATTAATCGCGTATATTGAATGGTAAACATTTTTGGGAAACCCGACGTTTCGAACACTTTACAGTAGTCCGTGGTCACGGGTACCCGTGACCCCAAAAATGTTTACCATTCAATATACGCGATTAATCCGTTTAAAAGTGTTTCATTTAAAATGTATAACAATCGCGAAAATCAAAGACATTATTAAGTAAGTATATCTTTATAAGATACTCTTTTCCCATTGTGACACTATCGTTTCGCTCTTTCCGATGAATTTGCCTGTGCCCTGTTACCAGAGCGAGGAAATGAATATTCAGCTTTACGCTATATCCACATGGCAGGATAAACAGAGGGAACTTGGGAACCTAATGTTAAGACACTCCGTTCTACTTCTGTTCCCCACTTTCCGCCAAATTTGAGACATTGTGTGTAGGGTGGCTGAAAATTAAAATGTAATATATTTTATATCCTCAAGTTAGGATTGAACCAACAACCTATCACGTTCATAGTCGAAAGCCTATTCCACTGTGCCACAACAGACCTCTTTATTAGATATGATAGACTTAATGATCTTTTATTTAGGAATTAAACAAATAATCATAGAAAAATGGCTCTTATTACTTTACTACATAAGGTTGAAGAAAGTTCTAATAGATGATAGTGAGTGAAAGAGACAGATGTACATTTCTTTTTAAAGATTGAAAGGGACAGTCGTATTATGTTACTCTAATTGTTTTGTGTACAGATGTGTATGAAAGTGTCTTCGTAGATTTTTTTATACCTAATTTAAATAGGTGGGGTTATAGGTTTGTCGTTTGCGTGTGTGTCTGTCTGTGCCATCGTAGCTCCTAAACGGATCAACCGATTTTGTTCTAGGCGTAGTGTTTTAATGGGAACGTAGTGTTTTAACACTAGGTTCTTAAGTTTTATCTTCCATTCATCCATTGTGCCACATGAGGGATACAGCGTGAAAGTGAGAGAGAGTACGATTTAGATTTATATGTAAGAGTATAAGATATATTTAACTATAAAATTAGGGTAATTAATGAGGGTAGATACAAAACAGGTATTGAAGAATAATCTGTACATCATCACTGTCTGTACATAGAATATATATTTAAAAATGTTTAGAGGACTTTCATTAATGTATTGATGTATTTAATAAAGATAGTGATTATCAAAAGGTTTGCATGGAGAACCTAGTGTTATGACTCTCCGTTCTCATTAAAACACTTCCAATGTAACAAAATCAGATTATCTGTTTGGGAGCTACCATGCAACGCCACGACGAGTTAAGACACTCCATTCCCATGAAGACACTTCCGTTCCCAAGTTGAGGCATTGTGTGTTAAACAGCAGCCGACAACGCCGCTTTCTGTCTTGTATCAGAAAAAAGACATAAATATGAAATATTTCATTTACTCAAGCGGAAATAGAACCCACATCCTGTCCCCTTTAAGACATGCCTCAATCGTACGTTTTAAGCCTTTTTTTTATGGATGTATTTAGTAATAGCAAATTTATATATTTTGTCCAATGATTGAATTAGTTTTATTCCCCTACTACAGTAAATAAAGTACAGTGTTTAGTTACGCCACTCAACACGTAATGTCTTAAAATTTTTGCTGTATTTGGAGAACGGAGTGTCTTAACATAGGGAAAAAGAGGCTTTCTTTTTTTTTTTTACTGATACCGTCATGATTACTTTGTTACCTTCATCATTGAATAACCAAATGTAGGCATATCAATTTTAACTTCCTGTTCTAAGTAACTGTATTTTTAGGGTTCCCTTAATATTTTTTGAATATTTGTTATTTTGGTTTTTTTTAGTTTGACGATGAATAAAATACTGGGACTTAGTGTTAAGACACTCCGTTAAGCTCCCAACTTTTCTCCGAATTTGAGGCATTGCGTGGCATCCGACGGGTTTGCCTTTTTACCAGAGCAAAGAAATGAAAACATTAAATATTATTTAATTTGGAAATAATAAATATTTCATTTTCTCAAACCCACAGCCTGTCGTTTACAGTCACACGCTTGTGCCGCTGCGCCACGACAGACCTCAGATTTTGTTATTTCTGTGTTAAATATTTGTTTTGGCTCAGGGCATAACCTGTATCCTGCACATTTCAGGGTAGATGGGGGAACTATTTATTGTGCTTAAAGGCCTGTCGTGGCGCAGCGGCACAAGCGAGTGACTGTAACCGACAGGTTATGGGTTCGATTCCCACTCGAGGAAATATTTAATATTTTCAATTTAAATATGTAATGTTAATGCTGTCATTAACAAATAATGTTTTCATATTTTCGCTTTGGTATAAGGCAAAACGCGGCGTTGAGTTTCGCCACTCAACACGCAATGCCTAAAATTCGACGGAAAGTAGGGAGCTGAGTGTCTTAACACTAAGTTCCCAAGGTCCCTCTGCCTACCCTGCCATGTGCGGGCCGAAGCGTGAAGTTGATAAAAAATGATGATAATATATACTTACTTATTGTGTAAATCCACGCATCGCTCAAGTCCGCTACTCAACACGTAATATTTCGGACATTGTTTAGTATGTGGGGGAAAGTGTCTTAAGATTAGGGTTAAAAATATATAAAATGATACACAAAAGGGTTGCGGAACCCGTATTACGTAAACACGACTCACACTTGACCGCAACGTATGAGATTTATCTCAATGCTACAGTTAAAAACCTTCGCAGATTTAACATAATACGTAATAAACAACATAATTGCAACTTTATATTGTAAGTTAAATAATAATGCATTCTTTAATTTTCGGTTAACCCTGACCGTATTTAACTGGTTTGGGTTGAATTGGACATTGAATGGTGTGAGGCTGTTTGAATGTAAACGATGGATGTTGGTTCGATTCTTAATTTTGGGAATATGAATTGCGTGTTCAGTTGCGTTATTTAACGCCGTGAATATTTTTTTTACATATTCATATGATAAAATTGATATTTTCATTTACCTATCCAAGAAATCATTTACTGATCTTAGCAAAGTGTTTGTAGCTTCTAATCTTAATCATTTTTTTATATAACATAGCCAAGAACCACTGCGTTGAAGAAAGTGAAAAATATCGCACCCAAATCTGTACATTTATTTAAGAGTTACAGTGCTACAGACAAACAGACCGGTCAAACTGATAACACCTTTTTGCAAAATTTTATAATTGTAGGTGAACGGGAAGTATCCTATCCTATAGGATTCGATTCCAATTGTATAGGATTCAATTTCTATTGTATAAGATCCAATTCTTATCCTATAGGATTCATGGTGAATTTCATACAAAATGTAGCAAAAATATACAGGGTGGGCCTCGGAGTTTTGCGAATTTGAAATCGCCATAGCGTTGGAACGGGGGAGGGGGGCGGAGCGCGGGAGGTGGGGATCTGTAACTCGGGCCTTGGAAATTTAGTCGCAATGGAGCACTTCACGGGTGAACAGCGTGCGTTCTGTGTAAAAAATTATTACAAAAATGCTGATTCGTGCGTTATTGTTCGACGTTCATTTCGCTCCCACTATGGATTGCATGATTTAAAACAGTGTCCGAGTGAAAGTTTGATTAGGGCGTGGGTTAGAAAGTTCGAGGCTACCGGTTCGAACCTTAATCAGAAACCTAAGGGGCCCGAAAGGACGAAAAGGTCAGATAAAAACATAAACGAAGTCGGAGCTTCCGTACTACGCAATCCTGGGCAATCAACTCGCAAGCGATCAGCAGAGCTATCTGTATCAAGAACGACTTTGCGTCGTATTTTGAAGGAAGATTTAAAATTGCACCCGTATAAACTTCAACTAGTGCAAGATTTGAAGCCAAATGATCACAATTTACGACGTGATTTCGTCGAAACAATGTTTGAGCGGTTTCGGAGCTTCAACAATATTCTTTTTTCAGACGAAGCCCATTTTCACTTAAATGGGCACGTAAATAAACAAAATAGTCGTTATTGGGCCTCAGAAAATCCACAATTCAAACACCAAAAGCCTTTGCATTCGCCAAAAGTGACAGTTTGGGCGGCTATTTCAGCACACGGAATCATCGGACCCTTTTTCTTTGAAGACCAGCGAGGGAATTCTGTGACAGTTAATACTGAGCGATACACAGCCATGTTGCGCGATTTCTTTTACCCACAGCTGTCAGAATTTCGAGGGTACAATAGTTCGACATGGTTTCAACAAGATGGCGCCACTTGCCATACCTCTAACGAGAGTTTGGCAGCCGCAAAGGAGATGTTTGCTGGAAAACTCATTTCGCGCCAAGGTGACATTCCATGGCCACCGAGGAGTCCGGATTTAACTCCACCCGATTTTTTCTTGTGGGGCTACATGAAAAGTAGAGTCTACAGTAATAATCCGACCACGATTGCAAAGTTGAAGGCCAATATCCGCGAAGAAATGGCCGCTATTCCGCGTGCCATGTGCGAACGAGTTTTTGTGAATTTGAGGTCGAGATTCGAAGAATGTTTGCAGCGGGATGGTGCGCATCTGGATGATGTTATTTTTAAGAAATGATTTTCCCAAATGTTAACTTTAATTTAAAAATAAATTGGTTTTAATATTACTTTTGTTTTTTTTTTTATGAATTTTTCAAATTCGCAAAACTCCGGGGCCCACCCTGTATATAAACCTTCATATTTTTTTTATTTTAATTGCTCAAAAATCCAATTCTTTTCTGTGCTTCAAGGGATTGTTGGCTATTTGATATTAATTTCAGTTGATTCAGATAATTTTAGTTCCATACCACGCGTTCTTGAGAAAAAGGTCACTGTTCTCCGTTCAGAGACAGAGAACAAAGTGATCCTATAGGTTTTCTTTTGATGAACGGAATGCGGAATAATAAACACTATAGTGGTGTCCCCACTTAATGTTTCCTAGAGGATCTGAACAAGTACATGTCAGTGTACGAGGCGAGTGGCGCCCTCGAGAAGTAAAACGTGAAGATAAAAAAATGCCCGTAAACAATATTTGAATTAGTTCCTAGCAGTGGCTTACAACACTGTTGCTTAACATACAAGGTATATTTTAGACAAAATGATATATTTTCTAAAATTGTAAAGAACGTCAGGTTAAAAAAATTTTGAACGGACTTTGCCGAAAACATTGATATAGAAAATACATATTAAATAGGTGATGTAAAAATGTACTTACTACTTATAAGTATGAGAATTTGGACGTAGCTTGATGAGAACGTATGGCTTAGTAATCAGAGCACTTGGACGGTTTTCAATGAGGTGCGGGTTCAAATCGCGCTACTTTCTAATTTTAATAACTTAGCTTCACGCTATATCCCTAGCTATAAATATTAAACGTTTCATTTCCCCGAGCAGTAATCGAACCCACGACCGGCGTTTCCATTTGCACCTTTTGTGCCCCTGCGCCAAAAGCGCAGTCTCAACTACTACAATAGTGTCATTGTTATGACGGCGTCAAAAATTAAGGTAAAACGGTAATTTCAATACTTCTATTGTTAAGTGTACGGATGTACACAAACATACATACATACATAAATATCTAACTATTATTCAGTGAGTCACGGAAAAAATGGCACGGAACGGCCATCGCGTGGGTTTATATGGAGCTGTTATCTTTTTGTAGTTGGGGTGATTTTTTTATGTGATAAATTGTTTTAGGTTAAGTTAGGAAACGGAAGTGGAATGGAGTGTTTTAATATTAGGTTCCTAAGTTCCCTCTGTCTAACCTGTCATGTGCGGGATGTAATAGTAAGTTGTTTTGATTTTTTTTATAACTTAAAGTTTCATCTTAACGGTAACAGTCTCTATATATCTCTATCGCCTCGTTCACTGTCATCTACTTCTTCATACATATTCTGTATGAAGAAGTAGATGGGAGACCCTTGGGGGTTCTCATATATTATGTAACCTGTCTCCAGTATCACCGATACTGAATTCTTCTTTTCTCTCACTATTATCTTTATTCTCTATATATTGGAAGATAATTAAAATAGAGAATAATATTGGTTACTTTGAACAAGGAAATAACACCTTTTTTATAAGCACAACGACTTCCTGTAACAGCTCAAGTTAATTATATCACCAGACAATTAAAAATCCTTACTTTTGTACTGAAAATAGCAAGCTGAAAAAAATTGTTTGGTTGAACGTTCTAATCTCAAGAACTACTGGCTCAATTTTTTAAATATTTTTATTGCTTTGGTAATAGGGCAAAGCGGGCTTTGATCCACCCCTTAACTTAACGGAACGGAGTGTACTAACCCTAAATTCCCAGGTTTCCTTTGCATTAGATATGTACCTGCCTAGACTGTAATGAGCAGGAAAAACATAAAATAATTTCTGTCTTTGATTTTCGCGAGTCTACCCGTGACCACGGACTACTGTAAAGTGTTTGTAACGTCGGGTTTCCCAAAAATGTTTACCATTCAATATACGCGATTAATCCGTTTAAAAGTGTTTAATTTAAAAGTGTTTCATTTAAAAGTGTTTCATTTAACATAAAATAATTTATCATCATTTAAATCTTGACGCTATGTAAACCCATCATAATGCACCACAACTGCTTTAATAGACTTAGTTGAAACTGAAACTTCGCACTGACAAGTCTTCAGTGACTTTTTGCAGATTTTTCTAATCAATTTCATATTCAGAATAAGAGTTAGTGAGAAATTTAGTGATAAATAGTTTTTTTTTTAGTTTTATTTAGTCATATTAAGTTGTATCTTAAAAAGTGTTTTTTTTTTTTGTGATTTCAGTACATTTTTTACAGTAATCTACAGTGTTAGTGAGATATTTTGTGAAACACAGTGATTTATTTAGTCAAATTTTAGTAAGGCTAATTTAAATTCCCATATTTTCATATTAAAATAAGTTTGAAAAGTAACCTTCGACCTTTCATTTTTAACGATTCGAGATTACTTTCTTGTTAATTACATGAAAATGTCACTTTGACATTTCAACGTCAATAAAATAGACAAAGGCTGAATTTCATACAGCCCAAGTTACTAGTTAATAACGGTTAGTGATTTAAATATGAGATTGTGATCGTGATTGTAATCAAAGTTTCATATTATTGTGGCACACGTGATTAAAATATAACAATGGAAGTGTATATATGAGAAACTAGATATACAAGTAAGTATTCACGTGTTTAACAGCTTTGAGTCTGTCGTGGTCCAGTGGCACACCCGATTGTAAGCCTCGAGGGTTATAGGTTCGATGCACACTCGGGATGGTTTCTCTCTCTCTCTCTCAAGTCGGTCTCTCATATCTAAGGATCCTGGTCCAGACTTCAGGTTTGCATCTCGAGCGGATGATCTGCCTCCACCGGTTTCTGTGGACGCAGATCATCCGTTCCAGATTCAACCTCGGGATAGTTATATTTGATTTATTTTCATATCTTCTCCATGAAAGATGATGTGTGGCGTTGAGTTCCGCTACTCAATATACATGTATCTAACTATTTACCTTTTATCATAAATAAAATAGGCAACGAAGTGTTTCAAGAATAGGTTCCCAGTCGTTACCCTTTTATGCTTCAAAAAGCTTTATGCTTCAAAAAGCTTCCTGATGTCCTCAGTTTGGTCCACACTCGGGGGAATTTTCCTATTTGTATATATAAAAAGTTATATAAGTTATTTGAGGCCTGTCATTCGCAGCGACGAAAGAATTTTGACTATAACCGACAGGTTGTGGGTTCGATCCCCACTCGAGGATATGAAATATTTACTATTTTCGATTTAAATATTTAATGTTGTCATTTCTTCGCTCTAGCAAAATGCGACAGGGCAAAACGCGGCGTAAATTTTCCATTCCAATACTTCTCTCTCTCACTCTAACTCAAATTCGGCAGGAAGTGGGGACGAAAGTGGAATGGACTAAACATTAGGTTCCCGAGTTCCCTCTGCCTACCCTGCCATGTGCGGGATACAGCGTGAAGCTGAGTATAAAAATTTTGAACGTATCTGCTATGTTATATTTGAACCCGAGCCTCTTGGAAAACTTAACCTAAGCGCTCTGATCTTTAATTATTTATATTCATAATTTTGAAAGAGAACGTATGGCCTAGTTGGTCAGACCGCTTGGACGGTTTCCGAGAAGCGCGGGTTTAAATCCAACTACGGTCAAAATGTTTATACGGCTTTTAATTTAGGAACATAGTGTTAAGACACTCCGTTCCACTTCCGTTCCCCATTTTTCGCCGAATTTGAGGCATTGCGTGTTGAGTGGCGAAATTCAACGCCGCGCTTTGCCTTATTACCAGAGCGAAGAAATGAAACATTAAATATGTAAATAAAAAATAGTAAATATTTCATTTCCTCGATTGGGATTCGAACCCACAACCTGTCGGTTACAGTCACATGCTTGTGCCGCTGCGCCACGACAGACCATTGTTATATGTTTTTCAATTTAGTTTTTTTCTTTCGAAAGTGGAATAAACCTTTAAAAATATAAATCCAAATAAATATTATAGTATAAAAGCGGACGAAGCCGCGAGAGAGACACTGGTTAATAATAAAAAAAGGCATTTTAATTTTAATTATTTGCACATCTCAAAACTAGTTCAGTAGGTTATGTAGGTGTAAGTTGCACTACCAAGTAACGTTAGTTGATTGTCGCAGGTTCGAATCTGGGTCGGGTCATTTCTGAATGCAGTGTCGAGTGTATTATCTATTTTTAATTTAACGTCATTGTATTTTATTTCCTTGTAATGATTTGTGTTGAGGCATCATTGTTTTTATGAGGATGTGTTTTTTGTGGCTTGTCGTGTGGTGGCGTACAAGTCTGACGATAAACGCAATAGGTTGTGCCCAATGCCCAATACGTTCAGCCCACCCCTATGCCCAATTGCGTTCGACATTTTAAGGAAGTGTGAAACGGAAGTATCGTAATGGAGTGTCTTAGCACCAGGTTCCCAGGTTACCTCTGGCTACTTTGCTATATGCAAGGCACAGTGTGAAGCTAATAAGTAATCGTATTATAACTACTGTAAAAAGTGGATTGATATGAGAATTAGTTTATCAGCTTTATTCCGCATATAACTGAATTGGCAGAGACAATCTAGTCCATCCCGGTTTTCACGGAACTCAACGCTTCCCATTTTGGCGGATCTCAACGCCGCGTCCTTTCTACCGCAATAAGAAAACTTATTCATTCAACCCACTGGGAACAGATCATCATAATAAGAATAAGGACAAAGTAAATTTCTCATTTAAAATAATGTTTTGAGATAACAATGTTGTTTTTAGTTTAGAGGCCATTTTTACTCGCTACTGATAATTGATAAGGGAAGTGACGTCACACATGATGGTAGGCGTGAAGCCTAAATAAGTAGCTTTGTATTTTTTTCTAAATAGAGAATGTAAATCTAGTTTTGAGGTAGAATAAGTAAATTTTTGGATATATATTTGGTTTTTTTTTTAATTTAGATGTGTCCCGCATATAGCTTGGGAAGTATAGGGAACCTAGTGTTAAGTACGCTCTCTGTTTCTTTTGAAACACTAAATTTTTTGAGATATTACGTATTCAGTGATGGGACTTAACCATTATTTGTCTTAATACCAGACCCCTAGATATTAATAATAAAATTAATTCCCTCGAATAGGCATCGAACCCAAAACCATGGTTTTTACAATCAAAACATCTCATTCGAACCTGATGGCCTCTTATATATAAAGTACAAACAGTCAAACGATTAGATGATGATAAATGTATGTATATAATTTCCATTGGTGATTCATGGCGTTATTTTCGTCCATGACTCAAGAATATGGGGCTAGCGTGACCTTAATACCACCATGGTGGTAGTAAACGCCCAGCACTAAACTAATTAAATGGTACATAAGCACGAAAGATGTACATATCTATACTTATAATAAATCTGTAACTGATCGCTGTCTGTTCATGGAAGATATATTAAATAATATCTTATAGGGGACGTTTATTAATGTAATAATTTCTGTTTGTCTGTGTGTGTGTGTGTGTATCTCTGAAACGGCTGACCAGATTTGAATGCGCATAGTAGTTACTCGAAATTTATATTTTAAATTGACATAACTTTTGTCTATTCAAGCGGGCGAAGCCGCGTGTGGGTCGCTAGTATAAAAAAGTGTTTTTTTTTTATGGGAAAGAAGACAAACGAGCGTACGGGTCACCTAATGGTAAGTGATCACCGTCGCCCACGGCCCCGTGTAACTCCAGAGGAGCTACAGGAGCGTTGCCGTCCTTTAAGGGAGAAGGGCACCGGGGCCCGGCATTACCTAATGCGAAACGCAGTGGCCAAAGCCACTACTTAACGCTGGTTTTAAATACCGGGGGTGGTAATGATCCGGTAGAGTCTGCCCATGCGTGTTGTCATTGCTTACAACGTGACTCTCCCACACATATTTTAGTCGCCTCTTACGACTCCATCAGTACCAGGGTGATCCTATTCTAAGCCGGAATCACGCGGCAGAAAAATAATTTTAAATTATTGTTAAATTATTTTAAATTCTTTTGGTGTCTCGTTTTTTGTAATTGTTTTCATGGTTCGATATTTTAGATATTTGTATACATGGCAATGCTGTGGCATTGCAATGACTAAAAATACTTAAATCTCCCCTTTTTTAAATAATGCCTGAAAACTGTGTTAAAAAGCATTAATTTGAGGCCTGTAATTTGAGGCCTGGCCGCACAGGCAAAAGCGCTATATTTAATATTTACCAGAGCGTAGACATGATTCTTCGCTCTGTTAATAAGGCACAGCGCGGCGTTAAGTTCCGCATCTTAGCACACACAATGCATCTATTTGGTGTTAATTCTTGGTATTAGAGCGACAAATCGTTTTTAATTTTGTTGAAATCATGCGTAAATCAAGTGATTAGATCTTATATATTTATAAATATTAAACTAATATACTATGTAATATTTCAATTTGTTACATAATTATTGTATGAGGTCAGCGTATTGGGTTATCTGTTCTTCCGCAGTTGTGTTTTTTTTTATCTGTGACCGATTTTTTGGGAAGTTAATCGATTATTTTGGGTAATATCGATATTGGCTTTTTTTTCTAATTCAGGTGTTTTTTTTTTTTCATTATGGTTGAGGGAACTTGGAAATATAGTGTTAAGGTACTTTGTTCCCAGTAAGACACTTCCGTTGAATTTGAGGCATTGCGTGTTGAGTGAAGGAAGTCAATGCCGAGTTTGCTTTAATACAACAGGAAATTTCTTTACTAAGTGTAAAATAACACTTTAAACGTAGCAAAAATATAAAATAAATAGCATTATCTCTTGCCAAACGATAATTCTAACTAATTGTCATTGTGTAGCGGAAATTTCGAAAAATCGTCCC
Organism: Eueides isabella; assembly: GCA_019049475.1. NCBI lineage: Eukaryota > Metazoa > Arthropoda > Insecta > Lepidoptera > Nymphalidae > Eueides > Eueides isabella. The sequence continues at coordinate 4,743,649 of CM032412.1, read as the reverse complement.
TACAGAGATGCTGACAATATATACATAAGTGAAAGTAACAAGCGTATAAGAATTTTTACATAGCTTGCTGAGAATGCATGGCTTAGTTGATCAGAGTGCTTTGACGGTTTCCAAGAAGCGCGGGTTCAAATCCTGCTTCGTTCAAATTTTAATTTTTAAATTTAGAATAAGATGGAAGAAATTAAAATATTGAATGTTTTCTTTCTTCGAACTGGGATCGTATTTACAATTGACCCGACCCGTTGACAGTCGCTTATGCCACTGTGCCACAAGGGAAGTTAATCGATTATTTTGGGTAATATCGATATTGGCTTTTTTTTTTCTAATTCAGTTGTTTTTTTTTTTTCATTATGGTTGAGGGAACTTGGAAATATAGTGTTAAGGTACTTTGTTCCCAGTAAGACACTTCCGTTACCAATTTTCCACTGAATTTGACGTATTGCGTGTTGAGTGAAGGAAGTCAATGTCGAGTTTGCTTTGATACAACAGGAAATTTCTTTACTAAGTGTAAAATAACACTTTAAACGTAGCAAAAATATAAAATAAATAGCGTTCTCTCTTGCCAAACGATAATTCTAACGTATTGTCTTTGTGTAGCGGATTTTTTCGAAAAATCGTCCCTACAGAGATGCTGACAATATACACATAAGTGAAAGTAACAAGCGTATAAGAATTTCTACATAGCTTGCTGTGAATGCATGCTTAGTTGATCAGAGTGCTTTGACGGTTTCCAAGAAGCGCGGGTTCAAATCCTGCTTCGTTCAAATTTTAATTTTTAAATTTAGTATAAGAGGGAAGAAATTAAAATATTGAATGTTTTCTTTCTTCGATCTGGGATCGTATTTACAATTGACCCGACCCGTTGACAGTCGCTTATGCCACTGTGCCACAAGCCTTTTATCATATTCAACTTAACGCAACGCTTTATCTTGTTACCAGAGTAAGGAAAGTTGGTTCTTTAAAGTGGGAATTGTATTTTGAACCGACGTGTAAATACTGAGCTTCACGCTGTATCCCGCACACGGCTGGGTAGGCAGTGAGAACTTGGGAACCTAGTGTTAAGACACTCCGTTCATCTTTCGTTTCCCACTTTTCGCCGAATTTGAGGCGAAAATAATGATTGAAAATACATATAATATTGCTCTTTTTTTTTCAGTCTAAATAAATTGTTATGTTTTTAAAATATAAAAAGAGTTGGCGGCTTTGAACCTGTACTCTCTTTAAATATATTGTTAAACGTCGTACATAACTAAGCTATGTGGTTATATTTGGATACATCAATTATACTGTATGGTATTTGATAATGACATTTTGATAGTAATAAGTTCAAATTTAAATAAAATTTTATATATTTACTGTTTTTAAAGAGTTATTGCAAACAAAAATACTAATTTAGAAAATGTAGAAAAATTTTAATGGTCTCCAAGAGGCGCGGGTTCAAATCCGGCTATGTATTTTTTTTTATTAGATCGATTTCGATGTCATTTGTCTCACGTAATACTTTGCGGACAAAGAATTTTAAGTAGGGTACCTATACGTGTACGTATATTTATCGAAATTCAAATTCAAATATATATATATTCAAAAAACTGTTTGTTAAAGAAAAGTTCAGATTTTATTCTACTTTTCTGCATAATCGTCATTGCGTTCTATGCACTTCTGCATTCGATGCACTCACTTCTTCATACCTGAGTCACGAGAACGCAAGACGCCTGTTACCTTTGAATGGCCGAAGTCTGGTCAATTGTTGTTTTTGCTGACCTCCGGAATGTTTTCGCGCAGCTCTGTAACTGTAATCCGTGAATCTTCAAACATTATCGCTTCGACTTTGGCAATTGTTTCGTCGGAAACCTTTGGCCGCTCTGCACTTGCTTCGTCGTGGACGTCTTTTCGGTCGTTTTTAAAGTCCCTGACTCATCTGCGCACCATCCCGGAGTTCATACATTCTTCCCGATACGCTTGACAAAGTTCTTCCTGAATTTCCTTCGCCGATTTCTTCTTAGCGGCCAGGAAACGATTAATAGATCGCAACTCTAGCTGGCGGGAGATGTAAGAGAAAGCCCCATCGCTGACGGCCGGTGAGCCTAAGACTAAACGTCGCAGCGACGCTAGCTTGGTGAGGGATTGGAGAGCCAAAGCAAACAACCTGGCTCTGTTGCCTGGCCGCCGGCAGACCGTGGACCGTATTTTACGGACACACCTCCTAAAAAGGAAGTTATTGGACTTATTTTACGATACTCCGTTCTAGACATTGCGTATTAATAGCGGAACACAACACCGCACTTTGCCCCGACTCAATTATAACTGACAAACGAGAAAAGATAAAATAAACAGCTTTCACTGCATAGAGCAATAAATAAAAGAAATTAAGTCAAACAATCAAGTGACCTCTCATTTCATCTCAATTCTCGAATCACAATTAAGATAAGGGCGGTATATATAAAAGATCTCGGCTACAATTAGTGTCACAAGGCGTCCGACTGTCTGTTTGTTCAATGTTTTGGGTCGTGTAGGGTCTAGTGTTGGACGGGGTCTGCATCGATAGATAGATAAGAATATTGTGGACAATTAGTTAATAGTAGGGCATTAATAGTAGGGCTTGAGGCATGTCGTCTTGCTAAGGCACATGCGTGCGATTGTAAGCGTGAAATGTTTGATCTTCATCGAACATACTGAAATATTGAACGTTTTTATGTTCTCGCTCTGGTGACGTAGCAAAGCGCGGCGTTGAGTTCCGTTTATCAAAATACAATGCTTGAAGAATTTGGTGGAAAAGCGGAAATGTCTCTATGGGAACGGGGTGTTTTAGCACTAGATTCCCAGGAAAATAAATTCTGGTTAAAAATAAATTGATAATAAATTGTTAGGAATTGCTTCGTATAAGAGGGTAGATCCAAAATTTAAAATCAACTCATCTCCTACTACTTGACCGATTTCGAGATATTATATATCATGTACATCTCGTGTATTGGTTAAATCCAAGGTTAAATTCCCGCTATATTAAAAAAAAATCCAATACAGTAAACAAGTACTTTTCTTCTTTTAAGTCTGGGAATAACACTTTATTAATAAAATACATATGATAAAAATATTCAAATAATAGCAATCTCATTCTCTCTTCTATTCTCTCTTCTTCACACATTTACCAAATGATAGTTCCAAACAATTATCTTTGGGTAGCGGAGAAATCTTTCTACAAAGATGTTAACGATATGAATAAGTTGTAATAAGCATATAAGAATGACGACGTAACTAGATAAGAACATATGGCTTAGTGGTTCAAATCACTTGAGTGGTTTCCAACAAGACGCGGGTTCTAATCGCTCTATGTTTCTTTCTCTTTCAAAGCGTTCTTTCCTTTTAATCAAACACACACCAGGTAGCTGTCTACGTTACGTTATTTTTGTTCCTACTTAGAAAACAGACCTATATACTTATAAACAGCTTTACGCTGTATCCCGCCTATGGCAGGGTAGACAGAGGGAACTTGGGAACCTAGTGTTAAGATACTCCGTTCCACTGCCGTTTCCCATTTTCTGCCGAATTTGAGGCATTGCGTGTTGAGTGGCAGAACTCAACGCCGCGATTTACCCTGTACCAGAGCGAAGAAATGAAAACATTAAATATTTAAAATGAAAATATTAAATATTTCATTTGCTCGAGCGGGTATCGAACCCAGAACCTGTCGGTTACAGTCAGTTTTATATATCTTCTCTGCTAAGACAAAATATTAAGCTCTTAAGTCCACCATGCAACAAAATTGTCTTGATAAATTAGCCATCCCTTTGCCTACTCTCTAGAAGCTGATAATAATTAAACTGCCTGTCTCAAAATTGATTGACTGAAGTATCGATAAGCCAAGAATTCGCCACAAACGAACACCGCAAATATCAAAACTATATATTCAATTAAACACAACGTTATCAATCGATATATTGTCTTGCACATCACTATTTGAGCGTATTATCATAATTATTGTTTATACAATGTTTTGTGACCTAGCCTGTGATTGCGTCGGTGAATAGCTTTATGCAATAAGCTTATTATGATACTATTCATACTCGATGGAGTAAGCGGAGAGAGAGAGAGACAGAACACTCTGTTCCCGAATTTTTGACTGTCTGTTCTCTGACTTTTCAAAGTTGCGTCTTGTCTAGTAAACGCAGGAGCGTGAAAATGAAAATATTTAAATGTGGGGAATGGAAGTTTCTAAAATGTTTTAACACTAGGTTCCCAAGTTTCCTCTGTCTACCCTGCCATGTGCGGGATACAGCGTGAAGCTGAGTGAAAAATGTGTACCAATGGAAAAGTGGAAAACTGGAAACGGAAATTCGTAACATTAGGTTCCCTTTGCCTCCCCAGTCCTATGCGGGATACAGTGTGAAGTAATAAAGAAAATTATATCTTTAAGAAAAATTCTTCCCTTCAGCATAAAGCTTTCCTAATTATTATCAACAATAAGACGGTTCCTTAATATTTAAATTAGTACAAAACCACTTGCCGCCGAGTCGTGTTCGAGAGCTTTTTCTCCCAAGAAAAGCAAAAGTTCTAAACTTCAGTCTACCTTACTAGAAATCTACTTCAGATTCTAGTCGTTTTTTTTTTATATAAATCTAGTCTAGATTTTTAATTTTGTGTTAATGAATAAGGAATATTTTTCAAAATGTCGTTCCAAGGTGATTATCTTTTGTTTGTGTAAATAGTGTTGTGCTTTACCACGTGGTTGGGTTTTTATCAGTACATTGTCTTTATGGTTGAAGGACGTCAGTTTGGTGTTTAAGATATTTCTCTAGTTTGTACTTATATACTTTATTTTTTTTTAAAGTCTCTTTCTCCTTTCTCATCTTTCTTTCTTTCTCTTTTAGATTTAGAACGGTTGATGTTATTTGAAAAAAAATTATCTTTTATCTCTTGTTTTAAAAATTTAAAACATAAACAAAATAAAATATAAAAGATAAAAGAAAGGATTCTTTGAAGTAACATCAAACATCATTATGTAGTAGTATCTATTTTAGTAGAAAAAAATATTTAAATAATATACTGACTTATGTACGTGTATCAGTTCGTGGAAGTTTGTTCAAAATTGGGTCACTTATTGCGAAATTTCTTTTAACCTTTAAAGTATGTTAAAACAAATGATATATCATAATTACCTTTATAAGAACAGTATTAAAGTATACTCAGCTTCACGCTGTATCCCGCACACGGCAGGGTAAGCAGAGGGAACTTGGGAACCTAGGGTTAAGACACACCGTTCCACTTCCATTCCCCACTTTCCGTCGAATTTGAGGTATTGCGTGTTGAGTGGTGGAACTCAACGCCACGTTTTGCCCTGTACCAGAGCGTAGAAATGAAAACATTAAATATTGAAATTGAAAATATTATATATTTGATTTCCTCAAGTGGGGATCGGACCCATAACCAGTCGGTTGCAGTCACACGCCTGTGCCGCTGCGCCACGACAGGCTTTATTAAAGTATACTTTTTTAAAATTTTCAAAAATGAAAAAATAATGGACAGTGTTAATAAAATGTATATATTTTTTTTAATTGTATTATCACCACATGATAAAATACTCAGTCTTTTCATATAAAATCTATGTTTTTTTTAAATTTGCAGCTGAATCGTCTCATGTCGGAGATATACGACACTGTAAAGGCTGCTTGCAACATGGACGAGAATAAACCCGGGAGCTTTCCCACAGATTTATCCGATGCCAGTGAAGGTTAGTATGGGAGTAGACCATAAAAGACCGTAGTAGACCTTGATAGATCCGAGTAGACCATAAAAGAATAGCAATGTATGAGCAGTATTATATCTAGAAATTTTAGAAAAAAATATATATTTTTATGGCGCAAGAAAATTATATGAAAAGTATTTGTAATGTGTACAATATATATATTTTTTAAATTTATTTTTGCGTAAATTTTGCCTTTATAACTTATAAATATTTATTATTTGTTATATTTCATATTAAATTAGTGTTACTGTAAACGATGCGTTGTGCGTTCGATCCTCGCTCAAGGAAATGAATATTTAATATTTTCAAATTATGTATTTAATTTGTTCATTTCTTCGCTCTGGTAACAAGGCAAAGCGCAGCGTTAAGTTTCACCACTCAACACACAAATGCCTCAATTTCGGCGGAAAGTAGAGAACGAAAGTGGAACAGAGTGTCTTATATATTAATACTAGAAATAGGCTTAAACTTAGTGCGCCTGTAACTCGATTGCATCGAGTCCGTAATTCTTTTATGGGACAGGGTGTACGCTTTTACAATAGGATCCCAGAAAACGTCAGAGAAATTTCTGTTTCACAATTTAAAAAGGTTGTGAAAAGACGTTTGTGTGTTAAAGGTTATTACCATATTAACGATTTCATAAATGATAACACGCCTTGGGAATAAAATGCTCGCTCCAGGCTGTTTCAAGTGTATCATTCTCACATAAATATATAATGTAAAGTTTTGATTAAAAAAAAAGGACGTCCCGCTGAGTTTCTTTCGCCGGTTTTTCTCAGGTCTGAGGCAATAACTTTAGTGAACTGGTGGTAAATTGTTTGACGTTCAAAAAACGAAGCTTGTAACTTCTTATTTTGAATAAAATATTTTGAATTTGAATTGAATTTGAATTTGAATTAACACTAGGCTCCCAAGTTCCCTCTGTCTACCCTGCAATTTGCGGGATACAGCGTGAAGCTGAGTGAGTGTTATTAAATAATTTTTATGTCCATTATCTGTATAATTATAGATTTTTGTACAAAGTAGTTGTGAGAGTACCTGTGTATGATTACGACTACTGATAACGTCACCTTTGCTCCATATTATGATTCTTTAATGTTTCATTATATTTATATATGTAATTATGCAATATAAATAACATTTCAATCTAAAGACATGACTACGTAGCTTTCCAATAAGCGGAGTAGGCAGAGAGGAAAATAATAATATTAGGCAGAGGGAACTTGGGAACTTAATGTTAAGACACTCTGTTCCGTTTACCACTTTCCGCCGAATTTGAGGCGTTGTGTGCTTAGTGGCTCAACACCAAGCTTTTTATTTGGTAACAAAACAAGCTTGGCGTTGAGATCCGCGAAGTAATGAAAATATTAAATATTCCATTTGAAAGTATTAAATTTGTTGATTTGAATAGACTCAAAGTCTGTCGTTTACAGTCAATTTTCTGTGCCACGACAGATCTCAATATAATAACATCTTTTTTTAATTACAGAATCAGTAACGCTAACACGAAGTTTAACAGAGAAACGTAAGAATTACGTACGGAGAGTGTCTTCCAGGGTGGCCTATTTGGACAACAATGTCAGATCCAGAAGATTTCGCCATCAAACGTCGATCTGTTCCTACAAGTCCGAAATTATAGACAATCCATACTCGACCTTCAGGTCTTGGAAGAGTTTTAGGACGTCCCAAAGTAATCTGGCCAAGGACAAGATGGAAAGGCACGATTCAATAGATTCCAAGATCAATTTGACTGATTCTTCTGGAAATATCCTATCCATGAACGCGAGTAATGAATCGATAGACAACTCGAGTATCGATGAGAAAGCTGGTTGTGTTGATATCGATTTGCCATTCGAGCCGAGGGAGAAGGGCCTTTTTAATGTTTGTTTGTTGGTAGGATTGAATTATATGACTGGGGAGGCTTATGTGAAGAGTGTTTTTCCTAGTCAGGTAAGATATTTTTAGTGTTTCGCCATATCCCGCACAGAGCAGGGTAGGTAGTGGGAACCTGAGAACCTTTTTTAAGGCCCGTTCCCATCAAGACACTATCGTTCCCCACTCTCCTTCTAGCAGATTTCGTATTAAGTGGCAGAACTCAACGTCACGCTTAGCCTCGTCACCAGAGCAAAGAGATTGAAATGTTAAATGTTTCATTTCTTCGAGTGGGGCTAGATGCAACAATATGTCGCGTATGGGGTCAGTACTCTCTCATTTATTGTTTTTTTTTTTTGCGGCTTCATGTAGGGTAGGCAGAGGGAACTTCGCAACCTAATATTAAGACACTTCGTTCTGTTCTCCACTTTCCGACGAATTATAGGCAATTTTTTGTGAATGGCGGAACTATAAAGCTTTGCCTTTTTATTAGAGCGAAGGAATGAAAATATTAAATATTTCATTTGAAAATAAGTTTTTGACTTCTTCGAGTGGAGATCAAACCCACAACCAGTCGTAAAAGTGACAGATTGTCGGTTGGATCTCGACTCCAACTTTGAAATTTATATTTTTAGCTGTATCTTGTTTATACTAAACTTAAATTTAAAAAGCGTATAAAAATTTTGAATGAAGCAGGATTTGAACCCGCGCCTCTGGAAAACCGTTCCAGCGCTCTGACCACGAATCAACGAATGGCTTAGTTGGTCAGAGCGCTGGAACAGTTTTCCAGAGGCGCCGGTTCAAATCCTGCTTCGTTCAAAATTTTTATACGCTTTTTAAATTTAAGTTTAGTATTTTCTGTCCTAAGTGTGGAATAACACTTTAAAACATAGTAAAAATGTATCTTTTTTAGTTTACTATCTGTAACAGAAATCTATAATTTTTAAATAAATATATGAACTAGAGAAAACTATGTCGATGTTGATGATGATAATGATAATGATGATGACAGTGATGATGATAATGATGATAATTGAACATTTTTTTAAATTATTCCTTCCAGGTACAAGTACCGCCGCACATAGAAAATCTAATATTTCCAGAAACGATAAGTTCCAGGAATGCAGATGAATGGGCGACTGAGAAAACTGCACAGTGCTATTCCTTAGTTCTAACTGATGAGAGAGGGGAGAGATCTTACGGGTATGATTTTTTTGATTTCACGCTCTATCCCGCATGTAGTAGGGTAAGCGGAGGGAACCTGGTTCTAGGGCCCCACTTTCGCCACTTTTTGAAAATTTTTAATATTATGTTAGGTAGGAGGCCTGTCGTGGCGCAGCGGCACAAAACATGTAACTGTAACCGATGGGTGGTGGGGTCGATGCCCACTCGAGGAAATGAAAGATTTAATATTTTCAATCTCGCTCTGGTACAAGGCGAAATGCGGCGTTGTGTTCCGCCACTCAACACGCTGTGCCTTAAAATTGGGCTTAGAACAGAAGTGGAACGGAGTGTCTTAACACTAGGTTCCCAAGTTCCCTCCGCCTACCCAGCCGTGTGCGGGATACAGCGTGAAGCTGAGTATGTGTTAGGTGGCGAAACTCAACGCCGCGCTTTGTCTTGGCGAAGCGGGGTCTTATTCAAAATTGTCACTGTTGTCAAAAAAATATTTTGCCAACTTTTGCTAAGTATAATTATGTGAATTATTTAAATATAATAACTAATAATAAAAAAGAAATATATTTTGCTACATTAATAAAAAAAAAAAACTTTCTTTTGTCACTTTTTTAGATTAATTCTTCACAGAGCACACATTTCTTTTCAGGTAGGCAGAAGGAAGTTGGGAACCTAGTCTTAAAACATTCACTCCATTGCCATTAGGATACTTCTGGTTACCTTTTCTCTGCCAAATAAATATGAGGCGTAGCTTGTTTTGCGAAACTTAACGCCGCGCGATGCCTCTTTACCAGAGGACGTTACTGTTCGTGTGTGGATCGAACCCACATCCCTTCGCAATTTAAGTCGCACGCTACAACAGGTTTCAAAGGATTTTGATGTATTATTATATTTTTTTTTTCTTTTTTATTCCAGCTATTGCCGTAGAGTACTCCCAGAAGGTGCCACAACGTGTCTGCCTCTGTGTTACTGTTTGATTGGGAAGTATAGAGCGCCTGGATTTTATTATAAAGTAAGATTTTTCATATTTTCATCATATATTTCAAAGCAAACCGCGGCGTTGAGTTCCGCCTCTCGACACGCAACGCCTCGTTTTGAATGGCGCAAACGGAACAGAGTGTCTTAACACTAGTTTCCAAGTGCCCTCTGTCTCTACCCTGTCACTAGGGGTACAGCGTGAAGAAAAAAAAAAACAAGAACAGAATGGGCAGACTTGTTTTTTTCTGTTAATACAATGAGGCCTGTCGTGGCGCAGCGGCACAAGTGTGTGACTGTAAACGGCAGGTTGTGGGTTCGATACACACTCGAGGAAATGAAATATTTAATATTTTCAATTTAAATATTTAACGTTTTTATTTCATAGCTCTGGTTATAAGACAAAGTGCGTTGAGTTCCGTCACTCAACACGCAATGCCTCAAATTCGGCAAAAAATAGGGAACGGAAGTGAAACGGAGTGTCTTAACTCTAGGTTCCCAAGTTCCCTCTGCCTACCCTGCCGTGTGCGGGATACAGCGTGAAGCTGAGTTAGTTTATTATGGGTGTTAATGCGTAACAAACAAATTTACATCATAATTTTTAATATTCATATTAGACAGACATGTTATAATATGGAAAAATTCTAGAAAATCATACAAAATTACAGATCCTACAAGAAATAGAGACACACCACGGCGATTCCGAAGTGGAAATCAATCACATACTACACCAGCTATTCGAGACTGACTTCCCGAATCCGGGAGAACATGTCTCCGTGAAATATGCCAACAGCAAGGACATGTCAAGGAACTCTCTCAGTTTGGGTGATATCCACAAGTGTAGAACAATGCCGGAAACGGGGGCTAGCGAGCGTAGTGTCTGTGCGTCGGGGAGAACGGAGAGCTTGGTCACTGAGAGCTCGGAGAGTCTGATCGCGGACGATCATCGGTTACCGGACTATTACGATTTGGAGAATAATAATGATAGGGCGAAACGTGTTGTTGTTAATTTTGAAAGGCCTAGGTGAGTGTTTTTTTTTTTTTTTATTATGCCTTATTGATTTTTTTGTATGTTTGTTTGTTGGTAGCGGATTATCACAAGAATTAAGCTTCACACTGTATCCCGCACGAGGCAGGGTAGGCAGAGGGAACCCGGGAACCTAGTGTTAAGAAACTCCGTTCCACTTCCGTTCCCCGCTTTCTGCCGAATTCGAAGCATTGCGTGTTGAGTGACGGAATTCAACATCACGCTTTACCTTATTACCAGAGCGAAGAAATGAAACATTAAATATTTCAACGGAAAATATTTCATTTCTTCGACTGGGATCGAATCCACAACCTGTCGGTTACAGTCACACGCTTGTGCCGCTGCGCCTGTCGTGGCGCCTCACATGGAAGATAGATTTAAAAAATCTTATAGCATCGGGATACAGCGTGAATCTTAGTATCTTCCATGTACAGACACTGATCAGTTGCAATTTTTTTTTATAATATTGAATATTTATTACAGAACACGCATTATAAAGAGGCCGATCGATCCCCGAGCTGATGAAGACAACATGTCCATTCTGTTGGACACGTTCGGAGCAAGTCTGGTCATCAAGGTGTTCGGGTCGTTACTCCTGGAGAGGAAGGTCATCATCATGGGCGAGGAATTGAGGTGAGGAGTTCGGAAAAGAAGCCCAGATAGTGTCTTTTTTTTTTTTGGTTTCACTCTCTATCCCGCACATGGCAGGGTGGGCACAGGGAACTTGGGAACCTTGTGTTAAGACACTCCGTTCTACTTCCGTAGATATATAGTAGATACGGCGCAAACTTATAACCTCTCTCTTTTTACTTCGGGGACTCATATTATAATTTTTTTCTTTGTATTTTTTTATGAGGCCTGTCGTGGCGCAGCGACACAAGCGTGTGACTGTAACCGACAGGTTCTGGGTTCGATCCCCGGTCGAGGAAATGAAATATTTAATATTTTCAATTTAAATATTTAATGTTTCATTTTTTCGCTTTAGTACAAGGCAAAACGCGGCATTGAATTCCGCCAATCAACACGCAATGCCTCACATTCGGCGGAAAGTGGGGAACAGAAGTGGAACGGAGTGTCTTAACACTAGGTTCCCAAGTTCCCTCTGATTACCCTGCCGTGTGCGGGATACAGCGTGAAGCTGAGTATTTTTTTTTAACGGTTCTCTTTTTTTTTTTCTATAACAGTGTCCTTTCCTCATGCATGGAGGCGTTACAAAGCGCTCTGTACCCTTTTGTATGGCAACAACCGCTAATATCGGCCATACCATCGCAAATACAGAAGGATGTGCTCACGGCCCCATTGCCGATACTCGCGGCCATGCTCACCGACCACAGCCCCACACAGTTTGAGGAGGTTGGTGGTCGTTTTTTTTTTTTTTTTTAATTGGGTAATGAAAAAAAAATGGGGAAATTTGAGGTTTTTTTTTTTCTTTTTTTTTTTTGAAGCGTCTGTTGTTTTTTGTTTCGTTTATTGTTTACTACTGATAGTATTTTTGATGTGTTGCGGTGTTTTGTGACGGATCTTAGCGCTGCGCTTTGTCTTTGTTATCAGAGTGAGGAAATGATAATAATATTTCATGTGGGCATCGAACCAACGACCGTGGTGCTTATACTGTTGATTCTTCATTACCGCAAATGTTGGGTTAATTTTGGGTAAAAATTATGGTTCCCGTCTCGAAATACTATTTATTGTTTTTTTTTTTGTGTTTACTCTCTTAATAATTTGAAGATGATGGTAATAAGGCAACGCGCGGCGTTGAGTTCCGCCACTCAACACGCAATGCCTCAAATTTGGCAGAAAGTGGGGAACGGAAGTGGAACGGAGTGTCTTGACACTAGGTTCCCGGGTTCCCTTTGCCTACCCCGCCTCGTGCGGGATACAGAGCGAAGCTAAAAAAAATTTGAAGATTTTTTTAATTTTCTATTTGATTGAGTTTTCGAAAACTTTTTCTTTTTAATTCTTATTTAAATTGTACAAATTAAAGCAGATTTATTGTGAAAATATATATTTTTTTTACTAAATAATATTCGTCAAACATAAAATAGCGTTGCATTGTGAGTGGCGTAACTTAACGCAGCCTCTTCATAAAATTCAAAGTAAATTTATATTTCAAAGTAAATTAACCCACATATAGCATGGTAGGCAGAGGAAATTTGGAAACCCAGTATTGAGACACTCCCTTTCACTTCCACCATTCTCCACTTTCCGCCGAATAAGAGGTATTGCGTATTGAGTGGCGGAACTCAACGCCGCGTTTTACCTTGTACCAGAGCGAAGAAATGAAAATATTAAACATTCACTTCTCCTAGTGTGTATCGAACCCACAACCTGTCGTTTATAGTCACACGCTTGTGCCGCTGCGCCACGACAGGCATCTCATATAATATTTTATTATATATAATATATATATTTTTACAGGGCATGTTAATAGATTTATCGAATCCATCGAAAGTTTTATTTTATCAAGGGGATGAGTCAACTATACTTCCCACGTCCAGTTATAAAACATTGAAAACGTCATTGCAAATGGAATACACCAAACACAAAGACAAACAAGACGACAAGAAAACAAGAAATCTGATGATATCCGAAGCGTTTCTACGGTTTTTTGTTGATATTATGGGTGATTTTTGGAGATTTTTCTCTGAGGGCGATGTGAAGGAGGGCGATTTGGGAAAGAATGGAGTCGTTTTTGATGTATGTATTTTATTTATTTTTTTATATATATATATATTTTTGTTGTTTTTTTTGTTCTATTATTGGTTTTAATTTAAACAAGTCCTTGTTCAATTGTAATAATAATTAAAAAAAAATGTATGTTATCGTAGTTAAAAACCTTTTGACTGAGCATTTTTCGTTTTTTTTTCTTTTGATATTTATGTTATAGTCTTTAATTAAAAAAGAAACGTTTAAGTATATTTTTTATAAGCACTTTTTTGTAATCTTCGTCTAAAAATATGTTGAAAGAACATTTTTTGTGATTTAATGATTACAATTATAGAAATTATATTCCAAACTTTATATTAAAACAAAGCACTTATTTATTAAATAATATTTTTCCATAAAAAAGTATATTATGTACTTAAATTATTAGTAAATGCAACTTCTTTTGAGCACATGACATGGTCAGAGGGAAGTTAGGAACCTTGAATAAATATACTTACGTTCCCCACTTTCTGCCGATTACAAAGCATTACGTGCTGGATTTTTTTATTTGCTCAATAAAATTTAAAAAATGCCTTTTTGGATTTATATTCAAATGTTTTTATTGCAGAAGGAAGCATTTAAAAAGAACGCCTCGTCCAAACAGATACAGTATTTCCTCGAGTGGTTCACAGAGACCGCCATGTTCAATCATTTCGTACAAAACATGGCGCTATGCTACCCCGACCTCCCCCTGCCTAGTGATTACCAAAATAATAATCTAATGGACACTCCGCTACCGAATTATTATGAATTGTTCCACGAAAGGGTGAAGAGTAGGCGAAACACGGACAGTAGATTCGATTCCAAGTTGAATTACAAGAACGCCATGAACAAGAAGGTCAAAATGCTTAAGACCAAGCTTAGGGAGTTGGTGGCGTGAGTACTGAGAAAAAAAAGTTTTTTTTTCTTTTTTTGGTGATTTTTTTGTTTTGTATTGAAGAAATGAGGGTATTTGTCGTTCTTTTTTTTTATAAAAAAAATGGTGGATATTTTTTTTTTTTTGATTATGTAATGGATACTCCATTAGAGTTAAAAGCAGGTTCGATTTATATTGATTGAAGTTGAGTATTGAAAAAAATGTTTTTTTTTTAGTGTTTTTTATATATATTTTTTTTGTATTGTATTAAAAAAAAACGATTTTTTTAAATGGCTGATTATTATGTTTCTAACTTTTGCATGATTTTTTATCCTATTTTTTTATATTAATATTGATGTTTATTTTTATTTATTTTTTTTTAAATCCGCCATTTTGAAACGTATTTTGTGTATTTTAGCTAATTTATAAATACATGTAAATGTATGTGCCTTAACTAGTGATGTATTTAAAGTAAATAATTTTAGGATGTGCTATTTTAGTTTTAATGTTACAACACTGTTCAGTTATTAATTATTTTTCCATATATATTTTATGAATGGAATGATTTTAGTGATACATTTCTCTGTTCTCCGTTTTTTATGTTCATTTTTCTTATGACACTAATATAAAATAATAATTTGAGGCCTGCCTTTGTACAGGGATTTTAAGCGTGTGACTGTAAACGACAGGTTGTGGGTTCGATACCCACTCGAGGAAATGAAGTATTTAATATTTTGTGGAATAATAATTTCTAACTAGTTTTTATAAACATATTATATTATATATATATATATATATATATATATATATATATATATATATATATATATATATATATATATATATATATATATATATATATATATACATATATATATATACATATACATATACATATATATATATACATATACATATATATATATATATATATATATATATATATATATATATATATATATATATATATAAAAATATAAAATAAAACATTCCTTTGAATAATTTTGATGTTTTTTTAAAAAAAAATTGAAATATTTGTTGATTTTTTTTATAAGTTTTAATTAAACAATAGCTGTATTAGAACCTGCACCTTTTGGATGAAATATCCAGTGAAAATATTTTTTTTTTCAAATAAGAAAAAATATATATATAGTGTTTCTTCTCTCTGGCCTTCATGTTCTGCTACTTTATTATTCTAATTACATTAAAATCTATATAGGGAAAAGTGCGGCGTTAAGTACCGTCGTTCAATATATGTATAACGCTGTCTCGAAATTATACGGTGCTTCAGGAATGGAGTGTCCGAACACTATATCCTTTTTTTACTTTGCTATATACATGATTAAAGTATTTAAACTAAGTGCATGTTTTCAAGATCTGGTTTCATGTTAATTTATATAAAAGAACTACATATTTGTAAATTGTACTATCAAACCATTTATAGGTTGTGGGTTCGATTCTGATTCGAGGAAATGTTTTTTTTTTCGCTCTGGTAACAAAAGCAAAACGCGGCGTTGAGTTACGCCATTCAACTTTCAACGTTTTAAATTCGGCGAAAAGGTCCCCGGGTTCCCTCTGACTACCCCGACATGTGCCACAAAAGCTTACAATAATTTTGAAGCTTATGCTTTATTTTCTACGGAATTATTTCCGTAAAATAATTATTAAAAAATAAAAACAATATTAATAGTATATATAATTATATTAAAGCATTTTCTATTGTTTTTTTTTTATAATTTAAAAAATAAAAAGCAATTGAAAATGCTTTGGTAAAAAAAAATAGAAGATATAATGACAAGTGACGTCATTACCTTCTGTAAACAACATCGTGCTGTCTCTTTCTAACACACACTTTTAGTGTACATTAGAAAGAGAAAGCAATTTAAGAGATATTATCAAAATCTTGTAAGACAGACTCTCTTTTATACCTTTTTGTTGTCATTTTTAGTTTAAATTAGTCGAAATTAGAACAGAGTGTAGCCTTTTAATACAAAATTTAGTTTCGAATTAGTTTTTTTTTAACTATACTAGTTTTAGTCTATAATATTTTAGGTGCAGATTCGATTCCCAGTTCATTTATCATGTAACATTAACGTTTAATTAGCTTTTGTTAAGTATTTGGTATGTTAGTATATTTTTGTAATGTATATTACATAGTGCTATTTTAGTATTTTTTGTACATACACATATATATTTTTTAATAAATATATACTGATACCTACATTTATTTATTTTGATTTATCCTGCAGTATTTGGTTATATTATATGTTATCTCACAGCTATATTTGTAATCTCATATTCACATATGACATTTGACGTCCTTAAATGTGGTCCCACATCTGCACATATGATGTTACATCTACACTTGTCATCTCACACCGCCACATGTGATCTCACATCCACACATGTGATCACACATCCACACATGTGATCTCACATCCACACATGTGATCTCACATCCACACATGTGATCTCACATCCACACATGTGATCTCACGTCAACACATGTGTGCTCCCATCCACATATGTGATCACACATCCACACATGTAATCTCACATCCACACATGTGATATCACATCCACACATGAGATCTCACATACACACATGTGATCTAACATCCACACATGTAATCTCACATCCACACATGTGATCTCACATCCACACATGTGATCTCACATCCACACATGTGATCTCACATCCACACATGTGATCTCACATCCACACATGTGATCTCACATCCACACATGTGATCTCACATCCACACATGTGATCTCACATCCACACATGTGATCTCACATCCACACATGTGAGCACACGTCCACATATGTGATCACACATCCACACATGTGATCTGACATCCACACATGTGATCCCACATCCACACATGTGATCTCACATCCACACATGTGATATCACATCCACACATGAGATCTCACATACACACATGCAATCTCTCATCCACACATGTGATATCACATCCACACATGTGATCTCACATCCACACATGTGATCTCACATCCACACATGTGATCTCACATTCACACATGTAACCTCTCATCTACACAAGTCATTTCACTCCCACACATGTGATGTGACATCCACACATGTGACGTCAAATCCACACATAAATAATGGTTAAAAACCATCTTATACATTTTATTAACTTACTTGAGGCCTGTCGTGGCGCAGCGGCACAAAACGTGTGACTGTAACCGACAGGTTCTGGGTTCGATCCCCAGTCGAGGAAATGAAATATTTAACATTTTCAATTTTAATATTTAAAGTTCCATTTCTTCGCCCTGGTAATAACGCAAAAGCGCGGCGTAGAATTCCGCCACTCAACACGCAATGCCTCAAATTTGGCGGAAAGTGGGGAACGGAAGTGGAACGGAGTGTCTTGACACTAGGTTCCCGGGTTCCCTCTGCCTACTCTGCCTCGTGTGGAACACAGTGTGAAGCTAAAAAAAAAATTAACTTACTATGAAGCACAGCGTCATTACTCCAGGATGTGGTATTAAAAAAACCTATGTTTACTTTTTTAGAAAACGTGTTAAAATCTGAACGTGGCGGCGCTTGAACCTGCGTCTCTTGAAATTAGTGTAAACGCTCTGACCATGACATCTGACGCCCTGAGCCATACGTTCACAGTACCGTTACGTTTTTATACATTTTCTAAAACAGCTTCACGCTGTATCCCGCACACGGGAGGGTAGGCAGAGGGAATTTGGGAACCTAGAGTTAAGACACTCCGTTTTCACTACCGTTCCCCACTTTCCGCCGAATTTTGAGGCATAGCGTGTTGAGTTTTCTAAAACTAAAAAATAATAAAAACCTATATTAATGAGATATTTGCAATCAATTTTTAGAATAACTCTATATTTCTCTTTTCTACGCAGAAAAGTTATACGTATATCTTCTATAGCTGTGTCCCGCACATGGCAGGTTAGACAGAGCGAAGAAATGAGAATTCAAATTCAAATATTTTTATTCAAAATAAGAAGTTACAAGCTTCGTTTTTTGAACGTCAAACAATTTACCACCAGTTCACTAAAGTTACTGCCTCAGACCTGAGAAGAACCGGCGAAAGCAACTCAACGGGACATGTCTTTTTTTTTTAATCAAATTTTACATCATATAATCAATTATGTGACAATGATACATTTGAAATAGCCTGGAGCGAGCATTTCATTCCCAAGGCGTGTTATCATTTATGAAATCGTTAATTTGGTAATAACCTTTAACACACAAGCGTCTTTTCATAACTTTTTAAATTCTCGGACGTTTTCTGGGCAACAATGGCAAATATAAAATATATTTCTTCAAGCGAGCATCGAACCCACAACCTGTCGTTTACAGTCACGCGTTCGCGCCGCTGCGCCACGACGGGCCTCTTGAAACCAAAAAATGGTATTACAAAACAATAAAACGCAACATCTACATACATAAATAAGAAATAATATGGAAACAGATCATTTGAAACTGAATTTATTTAAATATATTATTCTAGATAGTGAAATTTGATTTGTTAAAAGTATATGTAACTTTTCTTAGTGTTTTTTTTTTTATTTGCTAATTCTTTCACTCTCAGCTTCACGCTGTATCCCGCACACGGCATGGTAGGCACAGGGAACTTGGGAACCTAGTGTAAAAACACTCCGTTCCACTTCCGTTCCCCTTGTCACTAGAGCGAAGAAATGAAAACATTAAATATTTATTTTGAAAATATTAAATATTTCATTTCTTCTAATGGGGGTCGAACCCAGAACCTGTGGTTTACAGTCACACGTTTGTGCCGCTGCGCCACGACAGGCCTCATTATTTTCTAATAAAAACTAACTTCTCTTCACGATGTATCCCGTATGGCAGAAGGAACTTGGGAACCTAGTGTTAAGACACTGTTTCCTGATCTTCACGCTTAGACGAATTTGAGGCATTGCGTGTTGAGTGGCGGGATTTAACGCTGCGCTTTGACCTGATCAAATTAAGTACTAATGTACTAGAGTTTTTAATTTTTTTTGTGGGTAACGGAACGGAGTGTCTTAACACTAGGTTCTCAAGTTTTCTCTGCCTACCCTACAATGTGCGGGCTATGAGAAACATGTTTTTTTTAATTCTAATTAATATATCCAATTCCAAAAACTATACAAACTTTAAATTTATCTAGTAGCAAAAAATATACTAAATTTAAAAAACGTATAAAATTTCAAACGAAGCAGAAATTGAACCCGCGTCTTTTGGAAGCCGTCCAAGCGCTCTGACCAACTAAGCCATGTGTTCAAACTTTTTAAGTGTACGATATAGCGTTGTCGAAGGTTTTTTCTTAGTTATAAGTAAATTAACGTTGAATAATAAATCCACGTGTTAATAAACATCGTTGCGGAAGCGGATTTAATTTTTTTCTTTTATTTCTAACTAGCGACCCGCCCGCGGCTTCGCCCGCTTGAATTACACTATCTTATTTACTAATCTCAATTACTCTCTTGTTCTAATAACATTATCACTTTTAAGACAATATCTATACATTGAAAATTGAAAATTCAGCTAAATTAATAAAAAAATGGTAGCAATTTTGTCGAACTAAGTATTTTAAATTTACGTAACTTTTTTATTCATTAACCGATTGAAATATATCAAACTCTAAATGTTGAAAGAAAGCTACCAAAGTGTAATTTTTACAAACTAACTTACTATTACATAAATAAACATCCCCTATAAGATGTTATTTAATATATCTTCCATGAACAGACAGAGATCTGTCACAGATTAGTCATAAGTACAGATATATATATATATATATATATATATATATATATATATATATATATATATATATATATATATATATATATATATATATATATATATATATATATATATATATATATATATATATATATATATATATATATATATATATATATATATATATATATATATATATATATATATATATATATATATATATATATATATATATATATATATATATATATATATATATATATATATATATATATATTATATATATATATATATATATATATATATATATATATATATATATATATATATATATATATATATATATATATATATATATATATATATATATATATATATATATATATAAGTACAGATTTGTTTTGCAACGATTTTCAGCCGAAGATAGATGAGCAACATGAGTAGGGGACGCTCTATTATATAAGAATCAAGTGGTCACCAGAATTAAAGAAATTAAAATCCCCAGTCGAGGAAATGAAATATTTTCAATTTTCAATTTAAATATTTAATGTTTCATTCAGCGTGGCGTTGAGTTCCGCCACTCAACACGCAATGCCTCAAATTCGGCGGAAAGTGGGGAACGGAAGTGGAACGGAGTGTCTTAACACTAGGTTCCTAGGTTCCCTCTGCCTACTTTGCCTCGTGCGGGATACAGCGTGAAGCTAAAAAAACTAATAAAAATAAAAAGAAATTAATATTTATAATATTCCATTTTCCTCAAGTGGGTATCGAACCCACGACTTGTCGTTTACAACTGAACCGTACAGGCCTCTTCTAATATCATTTAAGTCTTATTTCGTAAATATCTAGACTGTATTTCACAATATATACATATATTGAATATTTTATTGTAACAAAAGTTTTACAAAATGACATCTAGTGACTCAGTCGTCGGCAATCTGGTTTTCTCTATTGCATAAGATGATGTAGATTCATTTATGGTTTTGTTCTCGGTGGGCATTTTGCTGTAAACTGCATATCGCGGGGTAACAGGGTACTCAAGGTTCCCTTTTCGAGGAAGTCGCTGTGAAATTAAAGTGATTAAGTTTATATGTTACATACACACATATATTCAAATTGTTTTTGTTCTCAGTGGGCATTTTGCTGTAAACTGCATATCGCGGGGGTAACAGGGTACTCAAGGTTCCCTTTTCGAGGAAGTCGCTGTGAAATTAAAGTGATTAAAGTGATTAAGTTTATATGTACATATATTCAAATTGTTTTCTTCTTTTAACATTGCGTAGTTGAGTTACGCCGTTTTACATATATAAACATGTTTTTTTTTTGTTATTTTAGAGACCGTCGTGACGCGTGAGTGTTGGGTTCGATTCCCACTAGTTGCAATAAAATCTATACTTATAATGAATCTGTAACTGATCGCTGGTCTGTACATGGAAGATATATTATAGGAGTCGTTTACTAATGTTATGGGGCAGAAAGTAGTGACTTTTTTTTTATTTTTTTATCAGTTCATATGTATATCTGTACGTCTGTACGTGTTATATCTCAGAAACGGCTTTAAATAAAATGCAGTTTCTACTATTATATTTTATATAAATTGTTTTACTTTAAGCCACGAGGCCTGTCGTGGCGCAGCGGCACAAGAGTGTGACCGCAACCGACAGGTTCTGGGTTCGATCCCCAGTCGAGGAAATGAAATGTTTAATATTTGCAATTAAAATATTTAATGTTTCATTTCTTCGCTCTGGTAATAAGGCAAAGCGCGGCGTTGAGTTCCGCCACTCAACACGCAATGCCTCAAATTAGGTGGAAAGTGGGGAACGGAAGTGGAACGGAGTGTCTTTACAATAGGTTCCCGGGTTTCCCTCTGCCTACCCTGCCTCGTGCGGGATACAGCGTGAAGCTAAGTTTCACTTTATGTAAATCACTTAGTAAATATTTAATGTATAGATATTGTCTTAAAAGTGATAACGTTAATAGAACAAGAGAGTAAATGAGATTAGTTAATAAAATAGTGACCCGCTGGCTGGCAGTTAGTATTTAATATCTTTTTTCTTTCCGCATATATCCTAAGCAGACACTCCGTTCCCATTAAAACACTATCTTCGGTTTCATACATTCCACTCAATCTGAAGAGCCAAAGCGTGTTGACTGGCGGATCTTAACGCCGCGTTTAGCCTCGATATCAGAACGAAACGAAATTATAATGTAGTTATTTATAATACATAAGCAAAGCCAATAGGTCAAATGAGGCTTTTAAGAAAATCCTTGAACCCGTGCCCACCTCCATAAAAGGCAACGCTACACATTTCAGTGCACTATATCGAAAGAGAATTAGAAAATGTTAATAGCGAAGTCATTTTTGAATATTTAATATATATATTAATTTATTTTATATGTATTTATTATACTATAACAATATTGTGACTTTTCTTTGTATATTCTTTTCTTTTTAAATTGGTTAGAAGCTGTTAAGGTGTGGGTTCAATTCCAAATGGAGGGTATTAATTATCCTTGTTTCCTTGGCGGAGTTGAGTTACGCCGATTAAAAATCTCGAAAATTTGGAATGTTGACATTATTATTCCCTCCGATTTCTGATCACTCAGCTTCACGCTGTATCCCGCCCATGGCAGGGTTAACACAGGGAACTTGGGAACCCGTTTTAAAACACTCGGTTCCGTTCCCCACTTTGGTATTGCCTGTTGAGTGGCGGAACTCAACGCCGCGCTTTGCCTTGTTACCAGAGAGAAACTAAAAAGAGTAAGTATCTATCTACATATAATATAAATAAAATAACGAACAAAAATACATAATAATATATAATACACTTATATGTAATTATGAAACGTCTATGAATAATTTAAAATGGTGGCATCATTAAATTATTAGAGCTTTTGTATGTTGAAAGGTTTATTTGAATGTTAGCACATTTCATATGGATATTGTTACAAAATCGATACAAATCTATATACTATTAGAGATGCCTGTCGTGGCGCAGCGGCACAAGCGTGTGACTGTAAACGACAGGTCGTGGGTTGGATCCCCGCTCGAGGTAATGAAATTGAAAACGAAGCGAATCGTTGAGTTCTGACACTCAATGTCTCAAATTCAATGGAAAGTGTGGGTAAATAATAGATTGTCTTAACACTAGGTTCCCAAGTTCCCATTGTGTACCCTGCTATGTGCGGAAAAACCGTTTCGTTCCCCACTTTCCGCCGAATTTGAGGCATTGCGTGTTGAGTGGCGGAACTCAACGCTGCGCTACGCCTTGTTACCAGAGCGAAGCGATAACATTTTTACTTGAAAATATTAAGTATACCGTTTCCTCGAGCGGGAATCGAACCCACTACCTGTTTACAGTCACTTCTTTAAGCACCTGCGCGACTACAGGTACCAACATATGAAATTCTATGTAATATTTTCTATAGATAATATGTTTTGAACTAACAGACAGTGTATATATATATTGTTAACTTACGCCTCTCCTGTTATAGTGAACATTAACATCTATACTCTGTCAAGTCTGTTCATGGAAGATATATTAAATAACATCATATAGGGGACGTTTATTTATGTAATAGGGCATAAAGTAGTGATTTTTTGGCTGTTTGTACGGCTGAGCAGATTTAAAACTAGGTTCCAGGGTTCCCTCTGCCTACCCTGCCTCATGCCCATGTGCGGGATAGAGCGTGAAGCTGAGAGAAAGAATATTATAAAAAAAAAAAAAATCATTTTTTACATAAATTGTAGTTCAAATGTTATTCTGATATATAAGCTATATTATTGTAAAAATTCATCTAAATTTTTGCGTGAAAGTGTAACAAACATACACACTCACAAACTTCACATATTATAATATTAGTCTGACGTATACTAAAATACTGCAAAAAAAATCTAGATACTCCCCTACTATCAAGGAAATAACTAAATCACGGCGTTCAACGCCGCGTTTCTCAGTCTCTAATGAGTGCGGAACAGTTTTTTTTTTATATAAAAATATCGATACAAAAACACTACAAGCGCTGATTATTACAAATTGAAGACCTTGGCATATTAGGAAATATAGATATATTTATTTGGCGAAAATTTTGTGTTACTATAATCATCATCTAGACATAGATTAAATACTGTACATTATATATTATATGAGGACTGTCGTGGCGCAGCGGCACAAGCGTGTGACTGTAACCGACAGGTTGTGGGTTCGATCCCCACTCCAGGACATGAAATATTTAATATTTTCACTTTAAATATTTAATATATTCATTTCTTCGCTCTAGTAAAAGGCAAAACGCGGCGTTGAGTTCCGCTACTTGACACGCAATGCCTCTAATTCTGCGGAAAGTGGGGAACGGAAGAAGAACGGAGTGTCTTAACACTAGGTTCCCAAGTTCCCTCTGCCTATATACAAACATACATACAGCGTCAAGCTGAAAATAAATGAATAATTATTATAATTAATATCATCTTTAGTTTAGTTCCGGTATTTAAAATAACGTGCTACCGTGCAACAAAAACCGTTTAAACAAAAAACCATTACTAACAAGCGTGTACGGGATTCACACTACAAATTAGAAATCAGTTATAATATAATATAATATATATATATATATATATATATATATATATATATATATATATATATATATATATATATATATATATATATATATATATATATATATATATACATATATATATATATATTATATTATAACTGATTTCTAATTTGTAGTGTGAATCCCGTACACGCTTGTTAGTAATGGTTTTTTGTTTAAACGGTTTTTGTTGCACGGTAGCACGTTATTTTAAATACCGGAACTAAACTAAAGATGATATTAATTATAATAATTATTCATTTATTTTCAGCTTGACGCTGTATGTATGTTTGTATATAGGCAGAGGGAACTTGGGAACCTAGTATTAAGACACTCCGTTCTTCTTCCGTTCCCCACTTTCCGCAGAATTTGAGGCATTGCGTGTCAAGTAGCGGAACACAACGCCGCGTTTTGCCTTTTACTAGAGCGAAGAAATGAATATATTAAATATTTAAATTGAAAATATTAAATATTTCATGTCCTCTCGTGTGTATCGAACCCACAACCTGTCGGTTACAGTCACACGCTTGTGCCGCTGCGCCACGACAGGCCTCATATAATATATATAATGTACAGTATTTAATCTATGTCTAGATGATGATTATAGTAACACAAAATTTTCGCCAAATAAATATATCTATATTTCCTAATATGCCAAGGTCTTCAATTTGTAATAATCAGCGCTTGTAGTGTTTTTGTATCGATATTTTTATATAAAAAAAAAACTGTTCCGCACTCATTAGGTACTGAGAAACGCGGCGTTGAACGCCGTGATTTAGTTATTTCCTTGTTAGTAGGGGAGTATCTAGATTTTTTTTTGCAGTATTTCAGTATACGTCATACTAATATTATAATATGTGAAGTTTGTGAGTGTGTATGTTTGTTACACTTTCACGCAAAAAACTACTGAACATATTTAGATGATTTTTTACAATAATAATATAGCTTATATATCAGAATAACATATGAACTATAATTATTCTCTCTCTCAGCTTCACGCTGTATCCCGCACGAGACAGGGTAGGTAGAGGGAACCCGGGAACCTAGTTTAAATCTGCTTAGCCGTACAAACAGCCAATAAATCACTAATTTACGCCCTATTACATAAATCAATGTCCCATATAAGATGTTATTTAATATATCTTCCATGAACAGACAGAGATCAGTTACAGATTTATTATAAGTATAGATGTTAATGTTCACTATAACAGAAGAGGCATAAGTTAATAATATATATATACACTGTCTGTTAGTTCAAAACCTATTATCTATAGAAAATATTGCAGAGAATTTCATATGTTGGTACCTGTAGTAGCGCAGGTGCATAAAGGTGCAGGTGTAAACTGGTTGTGGGTTCGATTCCCGCTCGAGGAAACAGTATACTTAATATTTTCAAATAAAAATTTTATCGCTTCACTCTGGTAACAAGGCATAGCGCAGCGTTGAGTTCCGCCACTCAACACGCAATGCCTCAAATTCGGCGGAAAGTGGGGAACGAAACGGAGTGTCCGCACATAGCAGGGTACACAATGGGAACTTGGGAACCTAGTGTTAAGACAATCTATTATTTACCCACACTTTCCATTGAATTTGAGACATTGAGTGTCAGAACTCAACGATTCGCTTCGTTTTTTATTTCATTACCTCGAGCGGGGATCGAACCCACAACCTGTCGTTTACAGTCACACGCTTGTGCCGCTGCGCCACGACAGGCATCTCTAATAGTATATAGATTTGTATCGATTTTGTAACAATATCCATATGAAATGTGCTAACATTCAAATAAACCTTTCAACATACAAAAGCTCTAATAATTTAATGATGCCACCATTTTAAATTATTCATAGACGTTTCATAATTACATATATGTGTATTATATATTACTATGTATTTTTGTTCGTTATTTTATTTTAATAATATGTAGATACTTACTTACTCTTTTTAGTTTCTCTCTGGTAACAAGGCAAAGCGCGGCGTTGAGTACCGCCACTCAACAGGCAATACCAAAGTGGGGAACGGAACCGAGTGTTTCAAATCAGGTTCCCAAGTTCCCTGTGTTAACCCTGCCATGGGCGGGATACAGCGTGAAGCTGAGTGATCAGAAATCGGAGGGAATAATAACGTCAACCTTCCAAATTTTCGATTTTTTTAATCGGCGTAACTCAACTCCGCCAAGGAAACAAGGATAATTAATACCCTCCATTTGGAATTAAACCCACACCTTAACAGCTTCTAACCAATTTAAAAAAAGAAAAGAATATACAAAGAAAAGTCACAATATTGTTATAGTATAATAAATACATATAAAATAAATTAATATATATATTAAATATTCAAAAATGACTTCGCTATTAACATTTTCTAATTCTCTTTCGGTATAGTGCACTGAAATGTGTAGCGTTGCCTTTTATGGAGGTGGGCACGGGTTCAAGGATTTTCTTAAAAGCCTCATTTGACCTATTGGCTTTGCTTATGTATTATAAATAACTACATTATAATTTAGTTTCGTTCTGATATCGAGGCTAAACGCGGCGTTAAGATCCGCCAGTCAACACGCTTTGGCTTTTCAGATTGAGTGCACAAGCGTGTGACTGTAACCGACAGGTTGTGGGTTCGATACACACGAGAGGACATGAAATATTTAATATTTTCACTTTAAATATTTAATATATTCATTTCTTCGCTCTAGTAAAAGGCAAAACGCGGCGTTGAGATCCGCTACACGCAATCCCTCAAATTCTGCGGAAAGTGGGGAACGGAAGAAGATCGGAGTGTTTTTACACTAGGTTCCCAAGTTCCCTCTGCCTATATACAAACATACATACAGCGTCAAGCTGAAAATAAATGAATAATTATTATAATTAATATCATCTTTAGTTTAGTTCCGGTATTTAAAATAACGTGCTACCGTGCAACAAAAACCGTTTAAACAAAAAACCATTACTAACAAGCGTGTACGGGATTCACACTACAAATTAGAAATCAGTTATAATATAATATAATATATATATATATATATATATATATATATATATATATATATATATATATATATATATATATATATATATATATATATATATATATATATATATATATATATATATATATATATATATATATATATATATATATATATATATATATATACATATATATATATATATATATATATATATATATATATATATATATATATATATATATATATATATATATATATATATATATATATATATATATATATATATATATACCTCGCGATGGCGATAGTGTCTTAACTCTACGTTCCATCTGCCCTAGACTAAATCAGTAGATACTCAGCTTCATGTTTTATTTCGCACATGACAGAGGGAACATGGGAACCTAGTGTTAAGACACTCCATTCCACTTCCATCCCTCACATTCCTAATTTCAGGCATTATGTGTTGAGTTGCGGAAGTAAACGCTGCGCTTACCCTTGCTACCAGAGCAAAGAAATGAGAATAATAAATATTTCATTTCCTCGACTGGGAATCGAACCCACAACACATTGTTTACAGTCACACGCTTGTACCACGACTGAAATAAGAATAAATTCACTTTTACTAAATACATTTGTATAGAACCAATAATAAAAACAAAATTTCTTACTTAACATTTAAAAGCAAGCGGATCTCGAACACAAAAGAATTGAATCACTCATACAAAGATTAACCAAATACATAAAATGCTCGTCAAATTTAATAGCGTATACAATTCAAAGGTTACTTGGTTATATTTTTGTTTATTGCTAGCTTCACGCTCGCGTGATAGCCTGCGGGAAAGGAGGGATAAACGCTTCAGCCTCCGCAACCTCTTTCACGTCGTCCACTGTCATCAACCTTTTCATACATGTCCTCTGTTGTCCTCATCTTTTACGTGACTCTCTCTCTACGTCTCTTCCCAATCATTTTTTGCTTACGTAGAAATAACTCGGAAACCTAGTGTTAAAACACTCCAGGCCCTAAACTAAACTATTTAAGAGATGTTGCGTGTTGAGTGGCGTAACTGAACGCCGCGATAGTATTACTAGCTGACTTCATTTTGCGGTCGAAGCCACAATTAAAGCTACCTATAATATATATTTAAGGTTATATCTAATATTTTATAAACAAAAGCCTTTAAGATCACGTCACTGACATATTACTGATGGAAAGGGCAAAATTTAAATGTAATAACTGTATTTATGTATGCTCTTGAATTAATAGAGGCCTGTCGTGGCGCAGCGGCACAAGCGTGTGACTGTAGCCGACAGGTTGCGGGTTCGTATTCGAGCATTGGGAATTGATTATAATCATATTATCACTCTGATGACAAGAGAAAACGCAGCTTTGAATTTTGTTATCTTTTTTTTACAACTTCACGCCTTGTCCCAGCGTAGGCAGAGGGAACTTGGGAATCTAGTGTTAAGTAACTCCGTTTTGTTCCTGACTTTCTACCGAGTATGAGGCGCTGCGTGGCGGAACTCAACGCCGCGATTTTCCTACTACTATATAAAATTTCTTCGAGAGGGTAACGAACCCACAACCTGTCCCGCTTATAATCACACGCTCCTACTTGTGCTCCGACGCCGCGACAGACCCCGTTAAGACAGCAAATGTTTTTTAACACGCATTTTTTTTCTAAAATTAGCCATTTTACGGGAACAGAGTGTATTGTTACTAAAATCTCTTTATCATACCTGCCACGAGCGGGATACAGCGTGAAGCCAATAAAAAACCAAATATATCAAACTAAGATGACATCATAACCTGGTAATAAGGCAAAGCGCGGCGTCGAGTTCCGCTACTCAACACGCAATACGTAACAGTGTCTTAACACTCGGTTCCCGGGTTCCCTCCGCCTACCCTGCCTCGTGCGGGATACAGCGTGAAGCTAAGAAGAAGAAGATGACATCAGTCTATGTAAATCAAGTGACAGATTGTAATTACGATGATAATTTTAATAATAGAAAATAATGACATTTGTAACAAGTTTTGATGTGAATGAGGCACAAATGTTGTGTAACTGTGAGCACGACAGTTGCCGGTTCGATTTCTACTCAAGTAGAGATTGTACTCAGTTCAGCTCAGCTTCACGCTGTACCCAGATCAGATGTTTACCAGAAATTAAAATAATTCTTCCCACGATCGGGGATCGAACCCACAACCAGTCGCCACTTTCGTGTGCCTGGCAGGGTAGCAGAAGGAACTTGGGAACCTAGTGTTAAGACACTGCGTTCCACTTCCGTTCCCCACTTCCCGCCGAATTTGATGCGTTGCATATTGAGTGGCGAAACTCAACGCCGCGTTTCGCCTTGTGCCAGAGCGAAGAAATGAAAACATTAAATATTTAAATTGAAAAATATTAAATATTCCATTACATTGAGTCGCGATAGAACCCACAACCTGTCGTTTACAGTCACACCTTTGTGCCGCTGCGCCACGACAGGCCTTAGGAATATGTAAATAAAAAACCTAAATGAGTAATAATAATAATGTATGACTAATATTATTTAATGAATGGATTCAGAAGGTTTTTAGCTATAAGTGAAAAGAACACTGGATGGCTGTCGTGGCGCAGCGGTACAAGCGTGCGACTATTAATTCGACAGGTTGTGGGTTCAATCCCTACTCTAGGAAATGAAATATTTTATATTTTTTATTTAAAAGTAAGGAAAAATGCAATGATGACTTCTGCCACTGAACACGTCATTTTTCAAATTCAGAAAATAAGTAAGAACCGGCACTTCCGGTTTCCAATTGAAATGAAATATCGTAACACTAAGTTCCCAAGTAACCTACCCAACCGTGCGGGATACGGCGTGAAGCAAACAAAAAAGAGTAGTTTCTAAAATAAAAGCATTCGAACAAAGTAAATATTAAATTAAATTTTAAAAAACATTTTTTCTCATAACATCTCCTTAGAAAATGATTTCCGGTACAATTAAACTTACATTAGGTTAAAATTTGAGAATATTTTGGACCAAGGTTGTTGTATTGGATGATGTATCGATGATTCATACTATACTTACGTAATACAAGACAATACTTATCTAATATATATATATATATATATATATATATATATATATATATATATATATATATATATATATATATATATATATATATATATATATATATATATATATATATATATATATATATATATATATATATATATATATATATATATATATATATAATTTTACGTAGCAGGATTTGAACCTTCACCCCTTAAAAACAGTCCAAGAGACGGGAGGCGTAAAGTACAGCGTAAATTTAATAATATATTTATTCAATGTTTTTTAGGATTCCGTACCTCATTAGGAAAAAACGAAATCTTTATAGGATCTATATAGATCACTTATATCGAGATCTCATCTAGGTATCAATTTGAAATTAATATCAAATATTAATTCTATAGTACTTAAAAAAAAAAAGCTTTAAAGTGAAAAAGTTATATTCATAGCACTATTAAGAATCTCTCTCAAAAGCAAGCTTAGAGAATTTTAGTGCCATTTGGGAGTAAGTAATATCTCTGATACTAATCGTGTAACACTGAGTCTATATCAACTAAATCCTTTTTACAACTCCTGGCTTTGAACAACAAGCTTTGAACCTGAAACCCCAAATAAAATCTAAAGTTCTCATATTTTTTCTATGAAAAATACAATTCTATCCAAGGTCCTTGGATAGAATTGTATATTTCATAGAAAAAATGACAGAACGTCCATTTTTTACTTGAACAAAATTTGAATTTGTCAACTTTTATATTATATATAATTTCAACTTCACGCTGTACCCCGCACATGGCGGGATAGGCAGAGGGAGATTGGGACCCTAACTTTAAGACACTCCGTTCCGCTTCTGTTCTCTACTTTTTATATTAGGCATTGCATGTTAAGTGGCGTAATTCAACGCCACGCTGCACCTTGAGCGAAGAAATGAAAACATTAAATATTGAAATTGAAAATATTAAATATTTCATTTACTCGAGTTGGGATCGAATCCAGAACCTGTCACTTGTACAGTCACACGCTTGTGCCGCTGCGTCACGACACGCCTCATATTTGTTACATATATATGTATATTAGATTATAATGAAGACAATATAAATATTTGACCTGTAAGTCGTGACTTGGCTTTAGGGTTACGCGAGTTACAGAAATAAACTCGAAGTTAGTAGTTAGGTCCGTGTATCCATTTCCTTAGCTACACGCTGTATTCCGCACATTGCAGTATAGGCATAGGGAATTGAAGTAACATATAATAAGACATTATTTGACAGAACACAACGCTGCGTATTGTCTCGATACTAAAACAAGGAAATGAAACATTTAAATGAGCAGTAAATATTCAATGAGGCCTGTCGTGGCGCAGGGGCAGAATCATCCAACTGTAAACTCCACACGTTGTGGGTTCCTTATTTGAGAAAATTAAATATTTAATTTTTGCTTTGCTCGCTCTGTTAATAAAACAAAAGGTGGCATTGAGCTAGCCGAAAATATGTGGAAAGGTGGAACGGAATATAGTGCCAACACTAGGCTAAAAGCCCTCCTCATATATATATATATATATATATATATATATATATATATATATATATATATATATATATATATATATATATATATATATATATATATATATATATATATATATATATATATATATATATATATATATAGCTGAGGGTTCACACGTTCAGTATTATTATATTACGGAACCCTCTTCTTAACAAAACAAATTTACACTTGATTTTGCTTAAAAAAAAAACAATCTCAAATATTTAAAATATAAGGTCAGGGCTAAGTATTCGTATTATACAATGTACCTTTCACGTTATAACAATATTGAAAAATATAAAAGTAAATATGTTATATTTAGCACTAACCGCCCGCTCGCAGCTTCGCCCGCTTGAATTACTACTTTACTTCACTAATCTCAATTACTTTCTTGTTCCAATAACATTATCACTTTTAAGACAATATCTGTATCGCCTCGAATTTGGCGGAAAGTGGAGAACGGAACGGAGTGTCTTAACACTAGTGTCCCAAGTTCCCACTGCCTACCCTGCTGCGGAATATAGCGTAAAGCTTTTTTTTAACTTTTTTTTTTTAAATATCTCACGCACCGGCCGAGCTTTGTCTGGATACTAGAGCAACAAAATTAGTATATTAAATATTTAATTCCCTCGAACGGGAATCGAGCCCACAACCTGTCGCGTATACAATAATTTAGAGTAAATAAGTCGCAATAATTTAGAAATCATGTGATAGATATTCAAAAGTCATTTAAAGCTTGCCAAAACAAAAAGGGAGAAAAGTATCCATTATTGAAATTTACACATCGACACGAAATCCTCAAGAGTCAACTGAGAAAATTTTCTTTCCAAAAATAGCTAGCTCATTTAAGAAAGAGCGTGTATCTCTTAAAATGCTAGTCCGATTTTCATACAACATAGCTAAGAAAAACCAGAAAATATCGAGTCTTTTCGGTAAAAAAATACCACTCAGACAGGAGTTACGGTGCCACAAACGTACAGACCTATAATACTAACTTATAACATTTTTTTTAATTTACTGTCGTAACTAGACAGTGCACAAAAATATAATATAAATAAAAAAAAAACAGCATAATAAAATATATAAATGTAACACCAACAACAGCTTACCACAGATTACAAAACATAACATCTCCTTTAGCAAAAAAAAAAAAAAACTAAAATGATATTCGATAGGTCATCCGTTAAGATCTTACTATGTTGTATCCTGGTATTGGGCCAAATTAAATAACATTCACTCACTCAGCTTCACGCTTTATCCCGCTCATGGCAGGATAGACAGGGGAAACTTGGGAACCTGTCGATATATGTACCCCCTTGTATTTATAGACAGGGACCCTGAGAGATCAATGTTAAGACACTCCGTACCCATTAAGACACCGTTCCCCAGTTACCCGTTGGGTTACGGATGATCTTGACATTTATCGGCTTATACCAATATGCAGGATATAGTGTTAATCCAAGAAAAAAAATGTATATTCTTTTTTCACGCTGTATCCCGCATAGCAGGATAGAGGCGGAAATAACAATTAACAAGACCAAATAATTAATACAGACATAAGAAAACGAATTAAATAATCCTTAGCGTAACTCAACGCTGCGTTCGTACTTAAACAGAAACAAGGCCAAAATATTTGAAAGTCGCTACAAAATGTGTGATGAAAACAAAGTAAACGCAATATGGTAATTCCGGATGGATTACATGAATCACATCACCCTGTATATACGTAATGTTTGACATTGAAAGTTGCTTATTTTGTATTGTTTCTTCGAATTTTGCCTCACAATGTTCTATATTTTAGTAAATTTATGTCATTTGGGTTAATGGGTTACTCATTCGAATCCTTGTGGAGATGATTTTTAACTTTCTATTATATATCCTTCTGTATTATCACTCACTCACTCAGCTTCACGCTGTATCCCGCACGTCGCAGGGTAGGCAGCGGGAACTTACGAACCTAGTGTTAAGACAGTTCCGTTTCCCATTTTCCGCCAAATTGAAGCGTTGCTTGTTGAGTGGCGGAACTAAACGCCGCGCTATCATAATGTCAATGAAATTGCCGTCTATATATATAAGTATATATAGATAATTGAAACGGTATTGAATTGGATTCTTTCTCAGAGGTTACATCATTCTCATTTAACTCGCTCTGGTTCCTGACAAAACGCGGCATTACGATGCGCTATTTAGTACGTATGATCTCGAAACTTGGGAAGTAAACAATGTGCCCAGGTAACCCCAGGTTCCCAGCGAATTCTGCTTTTTTTTTTTTTTTTTGTTTTTATGAACTATACGTTGTATCATGCACTTGGTAGAGGTAATTTGGGAAATCTAATGTTTAGTAAGGCACTATGTTTCATTTATTACTTACTGTCGATTTTTTTAATAATTAATCTAAAAATATATTATGTATATAAAAATGATACATTATTTATATATAAATTAATTACATTTTGTACTATTTTTCAAGTGTCTTTCCACATTTAGGAAAGAAAAATACTAAATTAAAAAACGAATAAACGGCCTGTCGTGGCGCAGCTGTACAAGCGTGTGACTGTAAACGATAGGTCGTGGATCAGATCTCCGCTCGAGGAAATGAAATATTTAATATTTTCAAATTAAATATACAAGGCAAAGAGCGGCGTTGAATACCGCCACTCAACACGCAATGCCTCAAAATCGGCGGAAAGTGTGGAACGGAATGTTTTAACACTAGGTTCCCTAGGTTCCCAAATTCCCTCTGTCTACCCTGCCATGTGCGGGATACAGCGTGAAGCTGAGTGCGTGAATATAAAAATCCTTGTTAAGTCAAATTTTTATACGTTTTTAAAATTAGATAAATTATATAAGTTTCCCAACTTTATGGCAAGAATATCGATATCGCAATCAGAATATCGATTTTTAAACATAATCGATTGCAATTATTAATATTTGCATTAAGACACTAATTTTCAAGGTCCTTGATGATTCAGAGTCTGCAGTAAGAGTTTGATATGTCAATATTATTTTTTTTATTAGCTTCACGCTGTATCCCGCAAATCGGAGAGTAGGCGGAGGGAACATGGGAACCTAGTGTTAAGACACTCTGTTTGTTTCCCTATTTTCCGCTGAATTTTTCCACATTGGATGTTGAATGGCAGGGCTCAACGCCGCGCTTTGCATTGTTACCAGAGCGAAGAAATGAAAATATTAAGTATTACGTATTTTCGAGTGGGGATCGAACCCACAATCTGTCGCTTTTACAGTTGCCCCTGTGCCACGACAGACAATGTTTTAATATTACTAATTTACTACACTTGCCGTGTGATTCCGGCTTAAAATAGGATCACCTTGGTACTGATGGTGTCGTCAGAGGCGACTAAAGGACACGTGGTAGAGTCACGTTGTCAGCAATGGCAACACGCATCGGCAGTCTCGACCGGATTATTACCACCCCCGGCATATAAGACCGGCGTTAAGTATTGGCTTTGGCCACTGCGTTTCGCATTAGGTAATGCCGGGCCCCGGTGCCCTTCCACCTTAAAGGACGGCAACGCTCCTGTAGCTCCTCTGGAGTTACACCGGGACGTGGACGACGGTGATCACTTACTATCAGGTGACCCGTACGCTCGTTTGACGTCTTTTCCATTAAAAAAAAGCACAGTAATAGAGTTACTTCTTTGAATCTAAAAATTTTTACAGTTTCGTTGATTTTTGATTATTTTTTAAATCTTTCATAAAAAATAACATGATGAGAAGTCATGTCACACTTCTTCAAGGCAAAGCGCGGCGTTGAGTTCTGCCATTCAACATGCTGTGCCTTCAGTTCAACGGTCACTGGGTAACGATAGTGTCTTATCACTAGGTACACAAGTTCCCTTTGCAATGCGGGATAAGAAGCAGAAGTTACGCAATACTTTGTAATTTGTTACCCTACTAATATTATACATATAAAAGTTTTTGCGTATGTTTGTTTCACTTTAACTCAAAAACTACTGAACAGATTTTGATATAACTTTACAATAATATAGCTTATACTTTAGAGTAACATATAGACAACAGTTTATGTATTTCTTATAAATTATTTGTATATTATTACTAACGAAGCCGTGTTTGGTATACAAATATTATTAATTCCCATCCACGTTAAAGACCGGCAACGCACTTGTAGCTCCTCTGGTGCTACACGGGGCCGTGGGTGACGGTGATCACTTACCATCAGGTGACCTGTTCGCTCGTTTGCCGTGTCTGGTCTATAAAAAATAATAAAAGAAACAATTCAGATGAAAACTTACTAAGAAATAAGGAAGAGAGTAATTTTAAGGGCATCGAACCCGCGACCGTCGTTTTGTGAATAATTC
Source organism: Eueides isabella (assembly GCA_019049475.1). Lineage (NCBI taxonomy): Eukaryota > Metazoa > Arthropoda > Insecta > Lepidoptera > Nymphalidae > Eueides > Eueides isabella. The sequence goes on along the minus strand of CM032412.1, from coordinate 4,707,045 downwards.
TCGCACTATCACACGATGGCGTAATTTAAATGTGATATGAAGACATTTAAAATATTCACTGATTTGTTATAAATGTGTTAATTATTATTTTATATCTATCTATTAAGTTGATTTCCTTATTGATTTGCTATATATATATATATATATATATATATATATATATATATATATATATATATATATATATATTATATATATATATATATATATATATATATATATATATATATATATATATATATATATATATATATATATATATATATATATATATATATATATAGTTATATAAAATATCGATATAATTATATCGGTCTGCGATAATCTATATCTACACTAATATTAAAAAGCTGATGAGTTCGTTTGATTGAATACTCTAATTTCAGGATCTGTTGGTACTAATTTAACTAATATTTTTGTATTGAGGCCTTCATTTTAACACTAGGTTCCGATTTAGGGTAGGCAGAGGAAACTTCCCTCTGCCTACCCTAAACCTAGTGTTAAAACACTCTGTTTCGTTCCCGACATTCCGCCGAATTTGAGACATTGTGTGTTGAGTGGCGTAACTCAACGCTGCCCTATTACTAGAACAAAAAAAATTGAAAATATTAAATATTTAATTTCCTCAAATGGGGATCGAACTCACAGCCCGTCCTTAACAGTCACACGCTCGTACCGCTACGACAGACCGTTAAAAATATTATCTAACTATTTCATATATGATGGATAGGTTTGCCCTTTCTTTTATTGAACCGGTGACCTCCAGCACTGCGCCATAACCGTCTAGAGACTAGTGATGTAACTCAAAAGAATAATTGTAGCATTGTTTTTTGAAGGTCACTACAATCTTACTAAAGTTCAAGTATGACATATTTGTAAGTAAGTACGATACTGTTTTTTTTTTTAAAAAGGAAGCTCATAATATTTTTAACAAATTTAATGATGGAAAAGAAGAATATTTTTTAAGAAAACGTTTAAAAAATTGTACGTAGCGGGATTTGAACCCGCGTCCCTTTGGAACCAGTATAGGCGCTCTGACCAACTAAGCCATACGTTCTTATCCAGCTACACGCTACGTCGAAATTCTTATACGCTGTTACAACTTAGCATCTCTGTAGGGACGATTTTTAGAAATACATTTACTAAAAATGTATTAAGCTTATAGTGTTTGAACATTATACTCTCACTCACTCAGCTTCACGCTGTATCCCGCACATGGCAGAGTAGGCAGAGAGAACTTGGGTACCTAGTAGTTAAGATAACCCGTTCTCGTTAAGACATTTCCCACTCTTCAATTCCTGAGGTATTGCGTGTTGAGTGGCGGAACTCAACGCCACATTTTGTCTGGAAACCAAAGCAATAATTTAAAACGTTGCTTTCTGTATGGCAGAGATTAACACTCACACTCACTAAGCTTCACGCTGTATCCCGCACATGGCAGTTTAGGCAGAGGGTACATGGAAACCTAGTGTAATGACACTCCATTCCACATCCGTTCCCCACTTTCCGCCCAATTTGAGGCATTGCGTGTTGAGTGAAGGAACTCAACGCCACGTTTTGTCTTGTACCAGAGCGAAGAAATGATAACATTAAATATTTTAAATTGAAAATATTAAATATTTCATTTCTTCGAGTGGTGATCGAACCCACAACCTATGAGTTACAGTCACAGTTTTGCCGCTGGTCACCACGACAGGCCTCAGACATTAACACCCAGAAAAAAAAATGCGACCCTTCAAAAAATCACTTGATAACACCTGTCATAAAAGTACAAAACACTAAATGTCAAATGATAGTAATAAAGAAGAATATGCGATTATTTTTTTATTATAAATCGGATCAATTTATTATATATATTATTTTGAAATTAGTTCGTGATAACGGATTTCCCCGTTCTTATAAACCAAGGTCACACAAGCGCTTCGCCGCTTAGTTCAAGGATGAAATTATATTTTTTTGTGTCATACCATGACACATGAACACCAAAAATCAACCATGAACCACAAAAAAAATCACCATGACACAAAAAAATAACCATACAACAAAAAATTCACCATGCACAAAAAATCGTGATTTTATAGGCATCACACTGAATACAGGAGGGAAGTATGGACCTATGGTGCAACCTGTTATTTCCCTTCTTTCTGAATATTTTAATGGCTACGTGTTAAATTATAGAATCAATTAATATGGTAATACAAGCGTGACACTGAAAAAACTACTACAGTACGCTTAAGATTATTAGCGGCGTTGATTCCGTCACTGCATCCAATGTTTTAATATAGCAAAATAGCACGACAGGGCATATTAAAACACAAATTGGCCACGAAGGATAATGCTCCATTTCTCCGTGTCACCAATTTTTAAGAACACTCCTCTTAAAGCCTTGCCTCAGTATAATGGGTACCTTAGCGTATAAGTCACCGTGACTGCATCATCTGGAAAGCAGGGCCAAGTTGCATGGCGACCTGAACCACAGGGTATCCTAGTTCAGGCGCCAGTCTCTATTCCTTTGAAAGTCATTGTTACCTCAGCTTCACGCTGTATCCCGCACTAGGCAGGTTAGGCAGAGGGAACGGAAGTGAAACCTAGTGTTATGACACTCCGTTCCCCTTCCGTTCCCCACTTTCCGCCGAATTTGAGGCATTGCGTATTGAGTGGCGGAACTCAACGCCGCGCTTTTGCCTTATTACCAGAGCAAAGAAATGAAACATTAAATATTTAAATTGATAATATTAAATATTTCATTTCCTCGACTGGGGATCGAACCCAGAACCTGTCGGTTACAGTCACACTCTTGTGCCGCTGCGCCACGACAGGCCTCAATTGTTACCATGTTAGGATATAACACACATTTTGTTATTGTACTGAAATATATTTGCTAAATAAATCATTATTATTATGTCGTGGCGCAGTGGCGTTGTATCACAAGTGTCAGCATAGAGCGTGGTAGCTGCTAACAATGTATTAACCAAGATCTCAATGGAGACAAAAAATACAAAAAAAAAACGCTTCACTACAAAGTTTGACTCATTGTAAACATAATAATAATAAATTATATCAATTCAATTCAATTTTAAGTTGGCCTAAGGCGTGGGCAATCGGCAGAACGATACAGTGCTTTAAGCCAAAACTCCATTTGGCTTTGTACTGCCTGAACCTTTTCATCGCATGCAACGAAGAGATGTTGCAATCGTAGAGGATTCAATGATTTGTGAAAGGACTGACTTTTTTTCCGGCTTTGCGTATCCTCGGTCTCCGCATTCATTATGGGTAATGTTCTGTAAGACTGACTTGGTAAAAAAGTAACTCATTTAACCATATTTTCTGAAGAATGATCTGGTGTAGAACTTTTGCGAGTTATAAAACAAGAAAAAGCAATATATTAAAAAAAAATCTTAGATCTAGGCAAAGTACATGGATTATTGTACAGGGAAATAGTAAAAGATAAATTGGTTGACCTTCAAGAATATGGTACCATCACATTGTTTTCAACTTCCGCAAGACTTACGGCTATAAGATTTTCCACGTATAGCAGGGTAGGCAGATAAAACTTAGTGTTAAGACACTCTGCTCTCATTTTCCAGACATTGCAAGCAATTGATTATATTTCTTTCCCCGACTGTAAATCGAGCTCACAACTAGCGTTTACAGTTTCACTGAAAAATTCATAATATTTTATATTATATTCAAAGAAATCATTTAAGACCGGCGTTAAGTAGTGGCTTCGGCCACTGCGTTTCGCATTAGGTAATGCCGGGCCCCGGTGCCCATACACCTTAAAAGACGATAACGTTCCTGTAGCTACTTTGGAGTTACACGGGGCCGTGGGCGACGGTGATCGCTTAACATCAGGTGAACCGTACGCTCGTTTGCCGTCTTTTCCATAAAAAAAATATCCATGATTACCACATTTTCTACAGAAAATGAACCCACAACTTCCTCGATACTTAACAATATTGGCACATATTATATAATTACAATAATTTCCATTTCCAGAAGCAAAACAAAGCCATCGATGGATTGTGAAACCCATTGTAAATGGGTCACATAGTTAATACAATTAGTTTGTAATTAACCAGTCACGTTTACAAAGAAATTAATTATTTGTTACGTACGATAATGCGCGTCAGCTTCTTAAATGATCGGAGTGTTGATTTTTATATAGCACTATTTCTATTTATTCCACTTAGCAGAGTAGGCTGGGAACCTGGGAACCTAGGGTTAGGGCACTCTGGTCTGTATGTATATATATATATATATATATATATATATATATATATATATATATATATATATATATATATATATAAAGAATGAAACAGAATGAAAGCCTAACCTTCACCGGGTATCAAACCGGCGACCTCTTTTACATATTTGCATATGACACGAAGAATTTGACACTTTAAATTAAATTATATACATTATAATGTTAATAAGTATTTTACAATAGCACCCACGCACTAGACGAGGCTAGGATACAAGGCTGTATGGAATTTCTTATACGATAATACTTATAGACGAGATCTTTTTAGTTTTCGCTATGAAACGACATAGCGCGGCGTTAAGCTCCCCTGTTCAACACAAAAACGAAAAGTGCTTGAATGGTAAATGACACTGTGACGACCTAAATTAAAAAGCTCGTGATGTCCTGTTTTTTTTTGGTTTCACACTGTAACCTGCATTTAGTAATCACGGCAGAGGGAACTTGCGAATCTAGTGTTTGGACACTCTGTTCCCATTAAGCCACTTTCGTTCCCAACTTTCCGTCAAATTGTTGGCATTGCATGTTCAGTGGCGCAACTTAACTCAAATTAAGTGTAAATCTTATTCGAGGAAATGAAATATTGAATATTTTCAATTTAAATATTTAATGTTTTCATTTCGTCTCTTCATTAACGCGGCGTAATTTTATACCTTTGAGAAAGCTGTATACTTATATATATAAGTATTTCTATACAAATATTACAGCCTCTTCAGCTTTGTTTGAGCACCTTAATCTCAGGAACTACTGGTTCGAACTGAAAAGTTCTTCTTTAGTTTTATTTTACATATGTCGAAGAAAGTTTTAATCTAGTATGGTATGGTATAGTTCTTTGATTATGGCGTTCCAAGCATGTTAGTTGAGCAAATATCACTTCGCTAATGGTTGAATCTGTATTACTGACTAACTTGAGGCCTGTCGTGGCGCAGCGGCACAAGAGTGTGACTGTAACCGACAGGTTCTGGGTTCGATCCCCAGTCGAGGAAATGAAATATTTAATATTTTCAATTTAAATATTTAATGTTTCATTTCTTCGCTCTGGTAATAAGGCAAAGCGCGGCGTTGAGTTCCGCCACACAACACGCAATGCCTCAAATTCGGCGGAAAGTGAGTGTCATAACACTAGGTTTCACTTTCGTTCCCTCTGCCTACCCTGCCTAGTGCGGGATACAGCGTGAAGCTGAAAAAAAAAACTGACTAACGTAACACGTCCGCAGCTTCGCCCGCTTTTGTTCTTATGGATAAGACTGGGCAAACAAGGGTCACCTGATGGTAAGTGATCACCGTCGCCCACGGCCCCGTGTACCCAGAGGAGCCAAAGGAGCGTTGCCCGTCTTTAAGGTGGATGGGCACCGGGGCCCGGCACTACCCAATGCGAAACGCAGTGGCTGAAGCCACTACTTAACGCCGGTTTAAAATGCCGGGGGTGGTAATGGTCCGGTCGAGTCTGCCCATGTGTGTTGCCATTTCTGACAACGTGACTCTCCACACGTACTTTAGTCGCCTCTTACGACACCGTCAGTACCAGGGTGATCCTGTTCAAAGCCGGAATCACACGGCAAAACCGCTTGAATTAATTACTCTATTTATTGACTAATCTCAATTACTCTCTTGTTCTAATAACATTATCACTTTTAAGACAATATCTATACATTTGAAAACTGAAATTACAGCTAAATTAATAAAACAATGGTAGCAATTTTGTCGTACATAATATTTTTAACTGGCGTAACTTTTTTATTTTATCACCGATTCATTTAACACAAACACTAAATGTTAAGTGAAGGTTGCCAAAAAATATCTAATAGTGAAAACTGCATTTTAATCTGGTTAGCCGTTTCTGAGATTAGCGTGTACAAATGTTTTTTTTTTTTTTTTTTTTATTTCAGCTTCACGCTGTATCCCGCACTAGGCAGGGTAGGCAGAGGGAACAGAAGTGAAACCTAGTGTTATGACACTCCGTTCCACTTCCGTTCCCCACTTTCCGCCGAATGTGAGGCATTGCGTGTTGAGTGGCGGAACTCAACGCCGCGCTTTGCCTTATTACCAGAGCGAAGAAATGACACATTAAATATTTAAATTGAAAATATTAAATATTTCATTTCCTCGACTGGGGATCGAACCCAGAACCTGTCGGTTACAGTCACACTCTTGTGCCGCTGCGCCACGACAGGCCTCAGGTGTACAAATGTACAAACTAAAAAAATAACAATCACTATTATGGTCTCTATTACATAAATACACGTCCCTTATAAGACGTTATTTAATATAACCTCCACTAACAGACAGAGATCAGTTACAGATTTATTATTAGCATAAATATTACAGTTTTACAGTTACCTCCCGTGTCATAGTGTCATATGTCACGTGTCATGTGTCATATACAAAGAAACGGCTATTTCCAAGCGAGTGTGCCGGCGAAGCCGCTAGAAATAGCTAGTTTTTCTATACGAGGTGACATCCTATGAATAGTAATATAAGAGAACGATCCAGTATTAATTTTTTACAAAAGCAAAAGAAAACGTGGCTAATTACCACCGTTTAAGCTATTGTATTGAAAAAAAAAATTACGTAATTTTTTACGCAATTCAACTTAAATATAGTGCATATTTGAGTTGTTTTACAATGAGTGATACCTGTCGTGGCGCAGCGGCACAAGCGTGTGACTGTAACCGACAGGTTGTGGATTCGATCCCCAGTCGAGGAAATGAAATATTTAATATTTTCAATTTAAATATTTAATGTTTCATTTCTTCGCTCTGGTAATAAGGAAAAGCGCAGCGTTGAGTTCCGACACTCAACACGCAATGCCTCAAATTCGGCGGAAAGTGGGGAACGGAAGTAGAACAGAGTGTCTTAACACTAGGTTCCTGGGTTCCCTGGGTTCATATGTTTGTGCCGCTGCACCACGACAGGCCTCAATAATTGTTATTTTTTGTTTGGTAATAAACGGAAATTTTATAAGTATCTACTTATTACGTTATATTCCTGCCCAGAAGGATGTCGAGTTATTTTTTGGTGTTTCACGCTTTTTCTCGTACACTTTGAGAAGGCAGAGTGAACCTCAAATTAAGAAAGAAGACTAAACGTTAAGTTAAATTACAAAATTGGGGTGAATAGGAATGAAATATCTTAACTCAAGGTTTCTAAGTTCCCTAACTTCCCTAGCAGAGCCAAAAGGGTACAAAATACAGGGTGAATATAAAAAAAGACAACCTAATAGAGACCATATGTATTAAGAAATATGTTAATACCACATTTAATCCGCTTAAAATGATTTTAAAATATATATTTAAATTATTTATCTTGAGATGAATCAGACATTGTTTCATAATGCGGTTATGAAAGTCCTCGTCATGATCGGCTACTTTATTTACTCCTTGAGATGGAAAAAACCAGTGCAGTAGTTATAGGTTCAAATTTGGCTTGAAAATTATTGAATCGCGGAGCACAACGCTGCGTTGTATCTTGTTCTCAGATTAAATTGATATATATATATATATATATATATATATATATATATATATATATATATATATATATATATATATATATATATATATATATATATATATATATATATATATATATATATATATATATATATATATATCATGTGCAATGACAGCGTTATCACTACAAGTAACTTCTTATAGATTACCATGAAAAATACTGGTTTTAAGCATAGGAAAACACAATAGGGAGTTATAAGTAATTACTGTAAATATACATATATTAAAATACAAATACACATACAAACATACACACATATACAGGCCATTTTTATATTGAATTTGATAATATTTAATATCTTCAAGTGGGGATCGAACCCACAACCTGTCGTTTACAGTCACACGCCTGTGCCACTGCGCCACGACATGCTCTACATTACTATTATATATACATTTATCGTGATCAAACTTTCGCAATTCAAAGAAGTAACGGATTACAAGGATTTTGCATCTGTTCAAGTTTAGTTAGTAGGTGTTGAGTTATATTTAGATAACATGTAGCAGCGTAATCAAGTATTGGAATTAGAAGAGTTGAAGCTGCTGATGCTCGTATTTTAGCTTTTAGTGGCAGTAGAATTTTTCCATCTTCTTAAACTTTCTGGAGTGAAAAATATAATCTGGAACGACCCGTCCCAGCTCTCTCAGCCGTAAGATCTTTTGCGGTGACCAAGAAAGTGAACTGTTCATTTAGATTTCAGAGGCCTGTCGTGGTCCAGGGGCACAAGCGTGTGACTGTAACGGACATGTTGTAGGTTCAATCCCTATCGAGGAAATGAAATATATAATATTTTGAATTTACATATTTTTGATTTTTTCGCTCTGGTAACAAGGCAAAGCGTGGTGTTGAGTTCCGACATTCAAAAAAAATCTGCTGAAAGTTAGGAACGGAACGGACTGTCTTAACACTACGTTTCCAAGCCCCTCTGTCTACCCTGACATGTGCGGGATACAGCGTGATACTGAATAAGTGAGTTTTGATTGTATATAAATACGTAAGTTAAATTTAATTAGGTTAGTAGACAATGCAAGTGATTCACTCCAAGAAATAATAACATATCAATCAAAATTAACATTATTGTCATTTACAGATATTGTCTTATAAACCTGTAAATCGTCAGCATAGAGATGATAATATGATTACAGTATGTGGAGTAAGAGTGTTAATAAAAATGGAGAACAGTAATGGAGACAGCACACCACCCTGCGGAACACCAGCCTACATGTGACATTGAGAAGTATGCTTCCCGTCAAGCCTATTGCTCTGACCGTGGCCGTAAATATAATAATAAGAAAAATCATTCAATAGCTTTTGGGAAAATATTAATGGACCTTAGAATTGGTGACAGGATATCGTATTTAACTGTATTGAACGCATTAGAAAAAATCAATAAGCAAAACCAGTATGTTAGTGGTCAATGCCATATCTTTTTTTTTTTTTTTCAGCTTCACGCTGTATCCCGCACTAGGCAGGGTAGGCAGAGGGAACGGAAGTGGAACCTAGTGTTATGACACTCCGTTCCACTTCCGTTCCCCACTTTTTACCATACATGCCATATCTGATATCATCATATACTTTGTTTAGTATTATAATTGTGGAATAACCAGGGCGGTAACCCAAAATAGGAGAGGCTCACTCACTCAGCTTCACGCTGTATCCCGCATATGGCATATGGGCAGAAGAAACTTGGGAACCTAGTGTTAAGTTAAGACACTCCGTTCCACTTCCGTTCCCCACTTTCCACCGAATTGAGGCATTACGTGTTGAGTGGCGGAACTCAACCAATAAACAATGTTACCAGAGCGAAGAAATGAAAAGATTAAATATTTAATTTGACAATCATTGTTATTACTTAGAAACCAGTATAATTGCTCCTGAAAAACTTATTTAAGTATTTTTGAAGAAAGGGCATGGAAACAGATCTATAACTTGAAAAAGGGTAGTAAAAGGGTTGAAATGTGATTAGATAGTTTCGAAATTGTGTTCACCAGAACAAGATACCAACTATCAGGATCTTCACGGGACATTGATGGGAGAAATAAAAAAAAAGTGACATAGTACAGGAAGAACTTAGCTTAGAGTTAACAAGAGCGAGAGTCGACGTATACGATATATTCGCAACCTTTAGAATTACTTAGTGACTGTAGTAAATTAATTGCCATACATTTTCCTTATTCCTATGTACCTACATCCGGTAAGATTCACGGATCTTCATACTATCTATATAATCAGTGCTACACATCTTTTTCCATGTGTTTGCCTTTATTTAGTCACAAAAAAATGTATTTGTTTTTTTTAGCTTCACGCTGTATCCCGCACGAGGCAGGCAGAGGGAACCCGGGAACCTAGTGTTAAGACACTCCGTTCCACTTCCGTTCCGCACTTTCCGCCAAATTTGAGGCACGGCGTGTTGAGTGGCGGAATTCAACGCCGCGCTTTGCCTCATTAAATGTATTTGTAAAAAGTGAAAATGTTTATTTGTTTTAGCTTCACGCTGTATCCCGCATTGGCAGGGACAGAGGGAACCTGGGAACCTAGTGTTTAGGCACAAATTTTGGTTCAACTGACTAAGTTGATGGGAATGGAGAGAAACAAAACAACATATTTTAAAGAATGAAAACATTAAATATTTTCATATATTACTCTAAAAGGTGTACAAATTTGATTGTAACGAAGTGGATATAAAAATAAAACATATTATTCTGTTCGTAATTGTTTTTCGTAGAATTTATGACCCGTTATAGACCCTGAAGGTCAAAATCTCGTGCTATGGTGCTTCCTAAGTCAAAATGAAACCCATGACCTTCTCGGATTTAATCACTAAAGTCCACTACGCCACAACGGTCCCTAATATAGACACTAAAACAATATTTACATGATTACCACCGATATGCAGTCATAATGAATCATACATTGAGGCCTGTTATAGAGCAAGGACACAGGCGTGTGACTGTGAACGCGATAGGTCGTAAGTTCGATCCGCATTCGAGAAAATGAAATAATTACTCAGCTTCACGCTGTATCCCGCACATGGCAGGGTAGGCAGAGGAAAATGGCCTCAAATAATTAATATTTTTTATTTCCTCACTTTGGTAACAAGCATAGTACGGCGTTGAGTTCCGCACACAATGCCTCAAATTCGGGGAAATGTGGGAAACGGGGAAAATGGAACGTAGTGTCTTAACACTAGGTTCCCAAGTTCCCTCTGCCTACCTTGCCATGTGCGGGATACAGCGTGAACATAAAAACAAAACAGTGAATCATACAACCAGTGGCCATGGCATTGTCCAGTTCTTTGGAAATGTTGGTAATTTTGAGAAATTCATTTAAGGTTATTACGTTATAGCGTCCGTATAGGTTTTAGTTTGAAGGAAGGAAAAATAACTTTGTTTGTATTTTATTATGAAATGACTGATATGTATTTAAAGGGGCTTGGTGGCGCAGGATGACAGGCTTGCGACAGTAATTTCGACAGGTTCGATCCCTGTGCGAAATTAAAAAAAAATCTCGTCTTAGTATCGAGGTGAAACGCGCTGTTGGGTTCCGCCATTAAATATGCTGTTGGTACCTACTCAGGAAGCTAACTATGTTATATATCTACTTTAATTGATATTTTGAAAAGAGCAACTGTTGAGTTTGTTGCCGGCTCTTCTCAGCAGACCCGCCTTCCGAGCCGGTGGTAGCTTCCTGTAAGGACTGACACCACAGACACTTATATGTAACTTGACGATTCAAAAGTGCTTAAATGGCCTAATTGAATAAAGAATATTTTGATTTTGATTTGTTTTGATATTTCTCAAATTCGGTGGAGAGTGGGCAAAGGAAGTGTTTTAATGGAAATAGAGTGTTTTAACACTAGGTTCCCAAGTTCCCTCTGAAAAAGATTTTTAGTATCCTGTATATCATATCCCACTCCCAGTAAGAAGACCTTACATGCTAAGTGTATTTATTACCAAAGGGAGCAAAAGGCTACAAAAGGCTAGGCTAGATTAGTCCTACGCCTAAGAAACGAACTCACCACTGCGCCACGAAGACCTCGATACATAATTAACGTTCATTAAATACTAAATATCATCTCTGAGTAACTGAATAGGATTACAAATACATGAGTAATTTTTTAAAATATAATATTAATATTTGAAATTTAACTTTGGTTTGACCTTTGCTCGCTTACGCGAAGGCTTTAGCGAGACTTTTTCGCTCGTTACTTTTCACTTTATTATAATTACATAGAAATTATGAGAACATATATATGTATATATATTATTCGGCTTCCCATTGCATCCCACACATGGCCTAGAGTCAAGACTTTCCGTGTCGCTACCGACTTTACGTTGAAATTCAGACATTACGTGCACGGTGGCGAAACTCAACGCCGCACTTTACCTTAGTACTAAAACGTATAAGTGATAATATTTTGAAATTTGGAACTGTACTTGCTTTCTCATGCAAAAGCTGACACTAGGTATAAAATACGTATTGAAATGAATGAAAGAGACATCCTTACTTTAGCAATTATAAATTAATGACATCGTACATTCGTCTTTCTGTCTGATAACGGAACTTTACTATGTTGAAAACAACTAATATATATATATATATATATATATATATATATATATATATATATATATATATATATATATATATATATATATATATATATATATATATATATATATATATATATATATATATATATATATATATATATATATATATATATATATATATATATATATATATATATATATATATATATATATATATATATATATATATATATATATATATATATATATCTCCTGCACATAGCAGGGTTGCACTAGGAGACTAGTAAAAAATCTTTATTGTAGAGACTCTCCATTCCCCGTTCCCGTTGAATTCTGCACACATTGCACATCGAGTAGCGGAGCTCAACACCGCACTTCGCTTCTTTACCAGAGCGAGGAAAATATTTCATTACGGAAATATGTGACACACGCAAAGCCAGGGTATTTCACATCAAAACAAATTCCTTGTATTAACGTACTTGATGAGTAACATCGGTTGAAAAGGTCGACAGTTCTTTATAATGAATGTTCTGTCTATTGTAGAAGAGATTTATAGTGTAAAGATTACTATTTACTATTAAAGGACGAGGCGTCCTTGTGGCACAGTGGCCGCGTGTGTGACCGTACGCGCGCCGGTTGTGAGTTCAATCCCGTTCGTGGAAAAAGGTTAGAGAATGTAAGAATTATGAATACTGTGGAGATGTGATCTCCTCGTAGGATATACAGAGTTAGTTTTGCTGATCGCATACTCAGTGGAGAGATATAACGTTCTCAGGTGGTTTGTTCACGTCGAGCGGATGAGAGATGAAAGAATGGAAAATGGGAAAGAGATTTAAGAAGAAAAAGTGAGTGGTAAGAGAGGGAGGGAGGGAGAGTCCTCGGTTGACCTCTAAAAGTCAGTATCTACGATATTGGAGGAGGGGCGCGTATAAAGCATGAGGACCCCCCGGAGAGCATGTATGAAGAGGTTGATGACAGTGAACGAGGCGAAAGAGGTCTTTGTAATGTTTAGGACTCTATATTCTCTGGCCACCTTCCTAGGACAGTCTGAAACAAAAAAAAGAAGTGTTTATTTGATTCAACGTGCTTACCTCAGGAACTACTTGTTCAAATAATTTCAAGTCGAGAGTATAATCGAGATAGATCACACTTGACAGTTTTTTTTGCTTATTCTCAGTAAAGAAGCTGTAGCTTGGTTTTTATAGCGCAAAGGGAATATTCGTATGAAAAAACAGTTCAACGCTCTTTCCTGCATAGCAGCGAAAGCATGGGGAAGCTAGTGTTAAGAACCGCCATTCACTACATTTTCGTCCAACTTTCGAGACACTGCAAGATCTGTGGCGTAACTCAACGCAACACCATATCTTCTTACCAGTACAACACGTACTGAAAGCTATATAATGAATCATTGAAATTTCTATATACAAAGAGCTCAAGGAAAATCCACATTAAACATATATACGTATATATTGCATAAAAAAAACCATACATCAAAATATATTTTATTATAATGGTTCCATATAAAAAATGAAAGCACCTATTTCGGAGCATCGTTGTGGATTCGAACCCGGATCCTGTCACGCGTAGGTAGAGGCGCCGCATTCCTAGTCAAGGACAGTTCAACATTACTTAAGGCATTTAAAGTTATCTATATTTGGATATTTGTGTACTTATGTACATATATATATATATATATATATATATATATATATATATATATATATATATATATATATATATATATATATATATATATATATATATATATATATATATATATATATATATATATATATATATATATATATATATATATATATATATATGTGTGTGTGTGTCGTGGCGCACATGTGTGTCTGTAAACGTGAAATTAGTGGATTCAATTCCCATTCAAGGAAATATTTAATATTTTTATTATTTATTTGCTCTGATAACAAGGAGAAGTGCCTTTCTTAACTTAGGTTCCCAAGTTCCCTCTGCCTACCATGTACGGGATACAGCGTAAAGCTATTTAAGTGTTAAGTTGCGGAACTAAACGTCGTGTAGTAACTAGAGCGGGGAAATTAAATATAATTACCCCAAAAGGGTATCGAACCCGCTGCCAATATCTTATATGAGACTCAGCTTCACGCTGTATTCCGCACATGGCAGGATAGACAGAGAAAACTTGGAAACCTAGTATTAACACACTCTGTTCCATTCCACACTTTCCGCCGAATTCTAGGCATTTCGTGTTGAGTGGCGGAACTCAACGCCGCGCTTTGTCTTGTTCCCAGAGCGAAAAAATAAAAACATTAAATATTTAAATACAAAAGATTTCATTTCCTCTCGTGTGTATCGAACCCACAACCTGTCGTTTACAGTCACACGCTTGTGCCGCTGCGCCACGACAGGCCTCTATAAGATCTCTTATATGAAACACATTATATAAAGAATACAATACATAATATTAAAATATTTAAATTCTTTAAAACCAAAACAAAAGTGGATTTCCCAAAGAGTTTGATATTTATATCGTTTTTGTTATAAATGTTCTTAGCAACTGTGAAGTAAGTAAAGGTGTTAATCCAATACATACATAAGCTATATCGATACTATAATAATAATATTTTCATGGCGGCACGATGTTTGACTGTAAGTGTAATGGTTATGGATTTGATTCTTAATGGTATTAATTATTTCTAATTCTTAGCTATAAAAGGCTCAAATTTTGAGGTAGTATAGTGCTTGGGGAATGGAATGTCTCAACATTCTGTTTCGTTTACTTCTCTTCGTGAGATACAGCATGAGATTACTACATATAATAGTCACAAAATTCACTCTCACAGTGAATAAGTGAGTGTCACTCACTCACTAACTCACTCATTACAGTTTACTCACTCATTACATTATACTCACTCATCATATTTTGTATAATTCACGAAAAAAACATCATCGCACTCAAATTTTACAAAGCAGCCATTATTATTATTAGTACTGTTTTTTCTAGAGACTAGACTAGAGTTTAATATTAATTTGTTGTAGCTCTACATCAGCTGTTCCAGACCTTTAATTCTCATATATCCGATAAGAAAAGTTCTCATCAACGGCTCGACTGTATAAAAATACTGCCCAGAGTTAGTATAAATTGTATTAAAGTTATCCAAACAAAACCACTAAATCCTTTAGGAAATGATAAAGACTAGTCGAGATAAGTGTGTAATGTATGTGACTATAAGCACAACAGGTTGTAAGTTCGATTCCAACTTGAGGAAAACCAATGCTTAAAATTTCTAGGCAGAAGAGGCAAAAGCACATTGCTGAGTTCAGTCTCGCAACACTCGTATGTCTCACGTAGTCGGTGAAACCCAAATTACAGACTTAATGGGTACGGGATGTCCTAACTCTGGGTTCCCAGGTTCCTTTTACTTACCACTATATCTGGGATACAGCGTGAAAGTAAAAAGATAATTATGTCTTTGCTATAATGTATTGTATAGCATACACTGTTATGTACAACAATCCTAATAAAATCTCATCAACAATAGTTTTATTTTGTTACTTTAATCTTTTTTATTGTTTGAGACCTGATCTTAAATTGTATAATAAATATGTAAAGAAAAATATACACTCATATATATATAGAATGTAGATAGGAGGGCTAAGGATACGATTCTTACTTTGTCAGCTTCACGCTGTATCCCGCACATGGCTGGGTAGGCAGAGGGAACTTGGGAACCTAGTGATAAGACACTCCGTCCCACTGTCGTTCCCCATTTTCCGCCGAATTTGAGGCATTGTGTGTTGAGTGGCGGAACTAAACGTCGCGCTTTGCGTTAATACCAGAGCGAAGAAATGAAAACATTAAATATTTAACTTGAAAATATTAAATATTTCATTTTCTCGAGTGGAGATCGAACCCACAACCTGTCGGTTACAGTCACACGTTTGTGCAGTTGCGCCACGACAGGTTTTCTGACTCAAGGGAATTATGTTCAATATCTGGAGCTGGAAATTCTTAAATTAAGAAGACAAGAAAAGATATAAGCATTTCCAAGTTAAGTAAGAAAAGTGAGTGGTTAGAGAGGAGAAGACCTCGGTGGACCTTTGAAAACACAGTATCTACTATACTGGAGGAAGGTCACGTAAAGATTATGAAGATCCCCCGGAGGGCATGTATGATGAGGTTGATGACAGTGGACGAGGCGAAAAAGGTATGCCGAGACTGAGCTTGTCGCTACGTTCTCCATGCCTACCCCGCTAGGTACTCATCGTGAAGCTAAGTATTAAAAGTTCCCACTTCCTGCTTAATTTCACAACAGTCGGTCAAATGGTACTTCCATTTGACCTACTGTTGTGAAATTAAGCCCTGGGTTGAGAAAACGCTACAAATTTAACAGAAAATATAGCAAAAACGATGCAAAGATGCTCTCAGTAAGGTCTTAACTATAAAGTTCTAGTTCCATTTTCTGTAAGATGTTTTCTATTTTTAAAGTGTTTTTCCAAACTTAGGAAAGAAAATAACTAAATTTAAAAACTTTGAACCCGCGCCTCTTGGAAACCGTCCAAGCGCTCTGACCAACTAAGAACGTATGGCTTAGTTGGTCAGAGAGCGCAGACGGTTTCCAAGAGGCACGAGTTCAAATCCTGCTTCGTTCAAATTTCTATACGTTTTTAAATTCAATATTATTCTGTAAGAGGTCCATTTTTTTACTTTTCAGGTACGAAACCTTATAAAGCGATAAAAATACAACAATATCAAAGTTAAGGCCTTTCGTAGCGCAGGGTAACAACTGCAACTGTGAACGCTACAAGTTGTGGGTTCGATCACCACTAGAGAGAGAGACAATTAAATATTTCATGTTTTCATCTCTTCACTCTGGTAACAAGGTAAAGCTTGGAGTTGAGTTCCGCCACTTAACACACCTCCGATTCGGTAAAAAGTGGGGAACGGAACCGAGTGCCCCAACACTAGGTTCCCAAGTTCCCTCCGCCTACCCCGCCACGTGCGGGATTCAGCGTGAACTGAACCTAAATTTAAAAGAGTATCTTTCCCGTCCTAGCACGCACATCAATTTCATATTAGGAAGATATATAGTAATTGTTTCCGGACATATATAACATTAGCTTCACGCTATACCCCTATTGGGGTAGGCAGAGAAAACGGAGCGGGAATCCCTATGGTCTCGGCATACCTCTTTCGCCTCGTCCACTGTCATCAGCCTCTTCATACATGCCCTCCGGGGGGTCCTCATGCTTTTTACGTGACCTTCCTCCAGTATCGTCGATACTGTGTTTTCTAAGGTCAACCGAGGTCTTCCTCTGCCTATGCTATAGTATAGCAATAATTCTCCGATTTGCCACGTTACCTAATTGTCACCATAAAACACTATTTAAAAATTCACTCAACCCAGATTCGAACCTATAACAACCCTTATCTATATATAAAGACAAGATAATCAATTAAATATTACAACATACATACGTACTAAATTTGTTATCAGCGTGACCGAGTCACTTTTGACCTAGAATGTCATTTGTATTAGGGTTGTAAGAAACGAGTTTATTTATTTTTTTTATTTTTGCACGCTATAGCGTGAAAGTAAAAATGTTGCGGGATAAATCTCATATAAAGCAAAAGTAAGTAAGTGTGTTAAGGTTACTGGTTCGATTCCCATATTATGACAATGAGTTATTTTCATATCTTCGCTCTGGTAGTTAATATATGTATAATAGGGTAGGGTAGATAATATATGTATAAAGAAGCTTAACGTGGCTCAGGGGCATTAAACTGCAGCTGCGTGACTCGAGGAAATCAAATATTTAATATTTTCATCTTCACTATGATAGTAAAGTGCAGCGCGGCGTTGAGTTCCGCTACTCAAATTCAGTGAGAAGAGGCGAACATATAAGAACAGAGTGTTCTAACACTAGATTCCTAAGCCTCTTTAAAGCTTAAATAAAAAATATGTGCAATTTATTTCGTAATAACCCTATTAGAAGAATGGAGTCAAGTAACTTAAGGTCTACGCCCACTGAGGCTACTTAAGCCTACGCCTATCCTTTTTTTTCTAGACAATAGACGTTTAATATATATATATATATATATATATATATATATATATATATATATATATATATATATATATATATATATATATATATATATATATATATATATATATATATATATATATATATATATATATATATATATATATATATATAAATGTATTACTAAATTTGTGTTGAACTTGTGACCTGATATGAATTATGGAAAGAATTACATTTTTTTTTCATTATGGTTCAATTTTCGCTCAATCAGATAGTTAATAATTTTATTTCCTCGCTTTGGTAACGAGACTGATATGAAGCCGTGCTTCTTGGAAACCGTCCAAGCACTCTGACCAACTAAGCCACAGGTTCTTATCAAGCTACGTTGAAATTCTCATACGCTTCTTACAATCTATTTATGTTGTTAGTTCCCTTTGTTTACTGTTGCAGGATATAGCGTGATGTTGAATCCCGTTTCGTATCTAGCGGTGGAACTGAGTGTAAAAATATGTACTTTCGTTACATACAGACTATCTTATTCTAGATAGACATTGTGTATTGAGTAGTTTAACACCGTGTTTAGTCTCAATACGAAAATGGAAAAAATAATAGACAAATATTTTGTACCCTTTAAAAAACGTATTCAAAATTGAACGTACCGAACGAACGGATTGAACCGGCGCCTCTGCAAAGCCGTCAAAGTGCTCTGACCACTAAGCCATACGTTCTCATCAAGCTACATTGAAATTTTTATACGCTTGTTACAACTTATATAGTTGTATTAGTATCTCTGTGGGAGTTTATAAATTTCCGCTACTTTCAAGACAATTCCTCAGAATAATCGTTTGGCAAGAGATAATGGTATTAATTTAAAAGTTAAACCATAAAAGTTAAACCAGTCATAAATTTTAAAGTTAAACCACTCTTAAGGAAAGAAAAATACTTGTTATTAAAGATTTTACCTTCCAAAGTGAGATGTGAAATTACACAATTTGTAAAAAAAGACATACACTTATATCTTTTTATTTATTAAAAGAAAAAAAATCTTTTAATAAATAAAAAGAGATATATATATAAAAAAAAATAAAATACGTAATATTTTAATAAAGTGGCAACCCTAAGCATGCTTTCTAATCATTATTCATGTATCAAAGACACTCTACAAAACGTGTTAACTTCAAAATTAACTATGTGGTTAATTTGTCAGTTAAATTTAAATAATATTTGCTAAGAGCACGAGCAGAAATGTATTTTATGTATGGCTTAGGCAGGGAACCTGGGAACCTAGTTAGCACACCGTTCCCCACTTTCCACCTGATAGAAAATTTCCTGAAGAGTGTTTGAGGCCTATGGCCCGTGGCACGGGGGCAGAAGCGTGCGACTGTAAACGACTGGTTGTAATGAATTGTTGAAATGTTAAATATTTTCATTTGTATATAACGAGGCAAAGCGCGGCGTTGAGTACCGTCACTCAACACGGAATGCCTCAAACACGACGGAAAATAGAGAATGAAAGTGTGAATGGAAATGGAGTTCTTTACCGTTCTCCACTTTTCAACGAATTCCTAAGGTTACATGTTGAGTGGCGAAACTCAACGCGGCTCTATTACTTGAATATAAAAAGGACACTTTATCGAGGAAAGACTTAGAATGTGTCATGACACATAGTTTAGTTGTGACACATGTGTCAAACGTAAACATTAGTTACTTCCATTAGAGTACGTGGGCGAAGCCTCTGGTAAACGGTAGGTTTTTTTTTACATTATATCTTATAATAGATCTAACTAGAAATTAATCTGACCATGAAAATATCATCTACTGTATATATAATTATAACGTATTGGCGTTGAGAAAATATTACTTCAGTTCTTTGATTTATACACACTATGCATTAAGTTCCGCGTTACTTAACGGCGGAACTTAACCCCGCAGATTACGGAAGATGTATAAAAAGAAGGTTATATTATACAGAATGATTTGCCCCATAACACTAGGTTCCCAAGTTCCCTCTGCCTACTATGCCATGTGCGGGATACAGCGTGAAGCTCTGATTACGTGATAAGATGGCCACTTAACACCCAATGCCTCATAGATTTGGTTGAATAGTGTTGAGCTGAAGAGTGCTTATACTAGATTATTTATTATAGTATTATTGATTACAGGATACAGCGGGAAATTAAAAAAAAATATTCAATGTACACTTGCCTATATAAAGTAATTTAAAATTATTATCTACATTTTATCATTATCTAGTAAGAAAGAAAAAAATAAGAGCCAAAAGTAGAGAACGGAGTATCGTAACACTAGGCTCTCTGTGTTATTTCGGGAAACTGCGGGATACAGCGTGAAACGAGGTTTAAAATTTAAACAAATATCAAACGTGTACTAACCACAGTACCACCAACGTTTATCGTCTGTCGTGGCGCAGCGGCACAAGCGTGTGACTGTAATCGACAGGTTGTAGGTTCGAGCCCCATTCGAAGAAATGAAATATTTAATATTTTCTATTTAAATAGAAAATATTAATATACAAGGCAAAACGCGGCGTTGAGTTCCGCAACTCAACACGTAATGCCTCAAATTCGGCGGAAGGTGGGGAATGGAAGTGGAACGGAGGGTCTTAACACTAGGTTCCCAAGTTCCCTCTGCCTACCCTGCCATGTGCGGGATACAGCGTGAAGCTGAGTATGAGTATAGTTCTAATAAGCATTCAAAACACTTTGTATAAACTTACGTACATACATATATCTG
Source organism: Eueides isabella (assembly GCA_019049475.1). NCBI lineage: Eukaryota > Metazoa > Arthropoda > Insecta > Lepidoptera > Nymphalidae > Eueides > Eueides isabella. Next base: position 4,685,934 of record CM032412.1, on the reverse strand, counting down.
ATATATTTAAAATTCTATACATGTTCAAGATATTAGATCACATTGGATTCATTTCTATATATATATCGTATATGTCAGACCTGTCGTGGCTCAGGAGCATAAGAGTGCATGTAAACGCTACAGGCTGCGGGTTCGATGCCTACTGGACAATATGAAATATTTTCATTTCTTTGTTCTGGTAATAACGTAAAGTTTTGGGCCATTTCAAGTTGCGATAGCAAGTGGGGAACGAAAGTACAAGTGGGGAACGAAAGTGTTTTGATGGGAACGAAGTGTCTTAACACTAAATTACCATGTTGCTTTCACGATGTATCTCGCACACGGGAACGTTGCCTACGTTCTCGTGTGCGAAATACTGCGTGATGCTAAAATGCAAAATAAAATAAAAAATCATAAAAATATAGATTAATGTTGTATCCGGCATTGTACCAGGCAAAAGGAACATTTTGTCAAGACTTGAGAGAGCAAGTAAATAAAAATGTATCATTCCTTCCACTGGGAATCGAATCCACGACCCTTAGCGTCACACGTTCACAAAGTGTGTTGTAAGTCTACACTAAGAAACTAATTCTCACTCACTCACTCACTCACTCACTCACCTTCACATTAAATCCCACACATGGCAGGGTAGACAGAGGGAACTTGGGAACCTAGTGTCAAGAGTCTCCGTTCCGGTTCCCACTTTCCGCCGAATTTGAATCGTGATGAATGTCAAAACTCAACGCCGCGCTTTACCATATTACCAGAGCGAAGAAATAAAAACATTAAATATTTAAATTGAAAATATTAAATATTTCATTTCCTCTCGTATGTATCGAACCCACAACCTGTCGGTTACAGTCACACGCTTGTGCCGCTGCGCCACGACATGCCTCAAGAAACTAATACAAATTGTGTAATTTATATATAAAAGTGAAAGCTCTGAATCAAAAATGAAAAAATCATTTTAGAACAATTTTAAGTTATAATAAATGTAGCAAAAAGTGTGCTCGTCCATTAATAAAACGTAACCTGGAACCGTCGCAAATGAGTTCTCACTGGTTGGAATGAATTGTCTTCATTATGGTAAGATGACAAAATGCGGAGTTTAGCTACACCAACCACACGCAATGTCTCAAATATTTGTTAGTGTCTTTATACTAGGTTTACTCAAGCGGTGCCGTCTAATATCAGAGAAGTGTGAAGTTTTTAAGCGAAATTAGAATAACTGAAACAAGGCACGGCGTTGATTTTCGCCTCAATCCACTTGATGTCAACAGAAAACGGAGAACGATAGTTTTTTTAATGGGATTAGGGAGTCTTAAGACTAGGTTCCCAGGTTCCCTCTGCCTACCGTGGTATGTACAAGGTACAAATTGCTATAGTAGATGAAAGAGATAACATAATATTTTTCACTCTCATTTTATATGTAGTTGAGAACATTACGATTAGTGGCGGATCTCAACGCCGCCGTTACTTTTAACAAAAATAGCGTCCAATCCACCTTGGAGCTTATAATCGGATGGATCCCCTTCTCATTCGCCAATTTCCACTGATTTCTTCAGGCAATGATTATTGAATGGCGTAACTAAACACCGTGCTTTGTCAAATTACCAAAGCGAGAAAAATGAAAATATGAAATATTTTATTTCCTCGTGTGGATCAAACCCATAACCTGTCACGTTTACAGCTACAATAGACTTTTTATTAATAATTTTCTATCCAAATATTTTTATAAATACAAATTTAGTAAAAAAAAATCGACTCTAACCAAAGTATAGAGTTGCGACTATTAAAACCATAGTATAAATCTATATAATGACTAAATAGCTCAAAATCTATTCCATATATGGATGTAATAACATACCGCGGCGTTGAGTACCGCCGATTATCCTACCTTATACCTCTGAATGAAATTGATGAACTGAGTATTTTAGAAATAGGCTTTTTGGCCAATACTGCCATATATCACATTAGAAAGCGCAGCGTTAAGTACCGCATTCAACCTCCAATGCTTCTAAAATTACGGCTTAACACTTTCTTTTAACCAATCCCGCTATATCAACAAAACTTAACACTTTGTTCGTTTAACGTGTTTTTTCCATAAAAAAAAACGTTTTTTACATGTCAATCCCGCTTTACGCGGGATACAGCGTGAAACGAAAAAAAAAAACAACATATTATAAAGCTAATATAAGTCTGACTTTAAGTCCACCGTCTGTAAAGGTCACATTACAAAACACATGTATATAAGAATGGGACGAGCCATTTCGTACTTTATTTCATAACTGGTAGCCAGTGAAGGCGTGTGTGTTTGTGCAGTGTTGTGATTCTGCAAGTGAGTTCAACTTTTTTTTTATTACAGATTAAATTCAATTTTCAATTTCAATTTAAAAAAAAAATAATAATAATGAAGTTGCTAGCTTCAATTTTTTGAATGTCAACACTAGTTTGATCTATACATTTTTATTCTATTATTTATTATTATTTAAATTGAAGATATATTTATAGAATTTTATAGAATAAAAATATATATACATATATAAATATTTTTTGTGCCTATTCACTATGTTATCCTATTCTATAGATAAGGATAGGTGTTAGTAGAAAATTAGTGGTAATTGCAGAGATAGTTCTAGATATATTTATTGAAATTTCATGTCCAATGATTAAGTTTGATATATTTAAATAATTTTAGTATTTAAAATTTAATTTAATAATAAAGTATGTATTTATTTTTTTCTTATAAATAAAATATAAAAATATAATTTTAACCGAAAAAAAGATGAATAATGAAATAGTTTTGAATTGAATATTTCTGCGCCCGTTGATGTCTTTTCCATAAAAAATTCGACACAAAAAAATATGGAGATCTTTTTTTACTATTCATATATATATAAATATGTATGTGTGTACATATGTATATATAATACAAATAATATTATTTATAACCTTTATTGTAGTTCAAAGAAGTAATAAATAGTTTTATGGCATAATAATGTTGAAACCAGAGATAATTTAATATTAATCAAATATATATATGTTTATATATATATATATATATATATATATATATATATATATATATATATATATATATATATATATATATATATATATATATATATATATATATATATATATATATATATATATATATATATATATATATATATATATATATATATATATATATATATATATATATATATATATATATATATATATATAAAATGGTACCCTCGACATTTTCCATTTCACATCTTATCACAATAAAAAAAGAATTAAAAAATATTAATTTATATTTACGAAAATGCGAAAAATATAAATGCTAAAATATATTAAATATATATATATATATTGTTCTACCACATTTGCTTTCTATTCATTATCATATATACTTGTAATAACAAAAATATACAATATACGTATGAACAACATTATATAATTCGCTCACATTTTTGAAAATAATGTTTTCTCCGTTCAGTTTACAGAGAAATTTCTGGAAATTCTCTTTCTCTTTTTATAAACGTGAACGTTTCTAAAGATGGATGTTTGTTCCAATTTCACACAAAAAATACTGAAAAACTTTTTTAGCTTCACGCTGTATCCCGGACGAATTAGCGAAGGAAAAGGTTTCCATTCAGGCATTTCCAGCCTCTTTTTTTATTCGCTCAAATCTGGAAGTATGTGTGTTGAGTGGCGTTAAGTTACGCCACTCAACACACAGTTGCCTCGTCGTCCACTTTACAGCTATCATGTAAAAATTTAACAAAAATTTTAAGCGGGCGAAGCCTCGTCTGTCTGTCGCTAGTATATAGATACGTTTATATAAACACGTTTACAAAAACATGTGTGACATCAACCGGATACGAAATGTAAATAGCATGGAAATACCACAAAAATAGCGCGAACTAAAAATTTTTACTTAAAAATGAATACAATTAAATTCATAATTATTCATATCAATTGTAATTATGAACAAAACAACATCTGTATAAAAACGTTTATTTTTCTATGTAATTAAGATATTATGTTCTAGATTTCGATGACTTGTGGTTGCGTGGTAGAGTGTTAGTTAACACGCGATGATAGTGGCTTCAATTTACGCTGACGGTATTTTTTCGTATTAATTAACGAACTGAACGAGGCTTCGCCCGTTTATAAATGTTACTGTATTATAGCTAAATTATAAAAGAAAAAAATCTTATAAGTTGTAGTCTAAGTATAATTTTGATGTATAAACTAAAAATACTGGAAAGTTTCATCCAATTTAGTTTAGTATTTTTTTGTATAAAAATTCACATTTATAATATTATTAGGACTTATTATGGCCCAAAACTTTGCTAATGAGTTCGATTTCCACTCGGGGGATCGCAAAATTAAAATTTTCATTTCCTCACTCTGGTAACGAGGCAAAGAAAGGAAAACAAGTGCCGTAACAGTAACAGTGTGTTGTAACACTAGGTTCCCAGATTGCCTCTGCCTACCCTGCCATATGCGGGATACAGCGTGAAGCCAAATAAATAAATTCTTAACCAACATAAATAATTATATATATATTCTAATATCAGATATATATATATATATATATATATATATATATATATATATATATATATATATATATATATATATATATATATATATATATATATATATATATATATATATATATATATATATATATATATATATATATATATATAGAGATATATATATATATAACGTCTCTCATTGCAAGCGGCGTTGAGTTCCGCCACTCAACATGCAATATCTCGAAAATTTGACACACTTGTGCATTGTGACAGTGACGTTCACCACAAAGTTCCCTTCGCCTTCCCTGATATTATATATAAAAAAAAAGATATCGAACCCCCTATCAACGTGCTTACAGTCAAATATTAGTGCCACTGTGCTAAATTCAGTCGGCAAGTAATTTCACAACTATCATCTATTTTACATAACGCGATCGTAAAACGAAACTAGTTTATATTAAACATCTATACGTATGTAACCTTCACGGAAACGCTGACCGATTTTGATACAACTTTTTTGGGGAGAATCGAGAATTTATTGTAATTTCACATGTAATCTAAAATGGAAGTAGCTATTTTTACGGACGGCTTCGCCCGCTTGTTCAAAAGGAAGTGTATATGACACATGGACCAATTTAAGAAAGTATTGCTGTATCCCGTACATAGCAGGGTAGGCTTAGGAACCTAATGTTAAGATACTTTTCTCTGAATTTGAGACATTGAATATTGAATGGCGGTAGTCAACGCCGCGCTTTCAATATAATAGATTTTATATAAGAAAAAAACAGTTTGGATTCGAACCAGTACTTCCCGAGATAAAAGCGTACAACCAACCATACTCAACTATAAAGTAAAGATTAATCCGAATATTAATTTAATTTTTTTATTAATTTATTGCGAAATTTGATATTCATAGACTTTGAAGTAATTTATTCAATTAATTAGGATTTAAATAAATTAATAACATCCATATATATATATATATATATATATATATATATATATATATATATATATATATATATATATATATATATATATATATATATATATATATATATATATATATATATATATATATATATATATATTTTCTATGCTTCACGCTGTATCCCGCAGGGTAGGCAGGGGCAATCTGGGAACCTCTTGTTACAACACAATGTTACTGTTACGAAATTTTGAGACCCTAGTGGCTCAGGAGTACAAGGATCCGATAGTAAACGCTTTGTGAGTTCAATTCCCACTCAACGTAATGAAATCTATACTTATATTAAATCTGTACCTGAGCTCTGTCTGTTCATGGAAGATATATTAAATAACATCTTATAGGGGACGTTTATTTATGTAATAGGGTATAAAATAGTGTTTGTCTGTTGGTTTGTCCGCGCTTATCTCAAAAACTATGTAAATACTAAAGCGAAGCCGCGGGCGAGTGTATTTCCTCGCTCTAGTTACGAGGCAACCACGGCGTTCTGTTACGCGATATTCAATGTCTCAAGAGCTTGCTGGAAAGTGGGAAGTCTTCTCTTTTTAGTTTCCTTCCAGGTTCCCTCTATCTAACTTATACAGCGTAAACTAAAAAAAAAAGAAAAATTATAAAATGTCTAAACAAATTAATTTTAAATTATCTCTTTTTTATTTTCTTTAAAATATTAAAAATGAAATATAGTGCATTGTTTATACGAGTATATTATATAACAAAATCAGTATTAAATAGGCAAATAACGCAACCTAACGCCAACCACCAGTACCAACCAACCAACTAACTCTCGTAACATAGTAGAACTAATTCTTCATGAAGGAATAAAGGAACCTAATGTTAAGTTATTCCGGTTCCCAATCAACAATCAGCTTTTAATGTGGATTTTAAATTAAGTAGAGAAATTCTCAACGAGAAAACACTTCCGGAAATTGGAAAAGAAACCACAACCTTCGCTTCAACATCCACTGTACCACTGCGTTCAAACTCACTCACTCAGCTTCACGCTGTATCCCGCACATGGCGGGGTAGGCAGTGGGAACTTGGGAACCTAGTGTTAAGACACTCCGTACCCAATTTCCGCCGAATTCGAGACATTTGGTCGATTAGCGGAACTCAACGCCACGCTTTTGCGTTCAAACAATATATATACAAATAGAAATAGGAAGTTTATTTTTCACATCGCATCGTAATTAAATGAACCTGTGACCTTGCGAGATAAATCCGTAATTAATCGTAAAAGACATGACTTGCTTACAAAACATTATTATATGGAAGCAATGTTGTTAATATCTTTTTGTTGAGTAAAAATAGGTGTAACGAGGGAACCTGGGAACCTTGTGTTGAGACCATCACTAATCGATCAATTTCCGTGATTCGTTAAGTGACGAAACTCACTAACAGGAAATGATAAATAATTATTAACCAACATGGGAAATGAACCTATGATCGTTGTACTTATATATATATATATATATATATATATATATATATATATATATATATATATATATATATATATATATATATATATATATATATATATATATATATTATATATATATATATATATATATATATATATATATATATATATATATATATATATATATATATGTATATATATATATATATGTATATATATATATATATATATATATATATATATATATATATATATATATATATATATATATATATATATATATATATATATATATATATATATATATATATATATATATATATATATATATATATATATATATATAAAGCCTGGCATGACGCAAAGGCAGAAGCTTGCGACTGAAAATACCACAGGTTGTGAATGCTCATTCACTCAGCTTCACGCTGTATCAAGCTCATGGCAGGGTAGGCAGGGGCAACTTGGGAAACTAGTGTTAAGACACTCCGTTCCACTTTCGCTCCCTACTTTCTGCCGAATTTGAGGCATTGCGTGTTTGCGTGGTGAAACTCAACGCCGCGCTTTGTCGAGGAAATTAGATATTTCATATTTTTATTTCTTTGCTCTGGTAACGGGGCCATGATGAGCTGCGTTGAAATCACTAATCAACATCTCAAAATCGCCGTTAAGTAAGGAATGAATCAGTGTATCAACACTTGTGCGGGATACAGCGTGATAAACAAGCAGTTTCGCTCTAATAACTAAACAGATTGTGATCAAACTTTAATTATACAAAGAATTCAATTTGAAAATGTTCCCACGTTCAAAGTCAATGTTAATTTTTTACTTTAATCATTATAATATCACCGTAAAGTTAAATTAACTGATACTTTGTATGTTAATTTTTGCATAAGGCTTCGCTCGCGTTGTCACAATGAAATATGTACTCGTTGTGTCATGACACATGACACGTTGAACTATATGCATGGGCTACTTTGAAACTTTTAACGGTAGTTGTAGCCTTGTACACTAAATGGACTCTCTGATCTATACATATAATAAATCCGTAACTGATCGTTGTCTGTTCATGGAAGATATATTAAATAACATCTTATATGGGATGTTTATTTATGTAATAGGACACAAAATAGTGATTTGAATCTAATAGTGATTATTCTGTTTTGTTTGTTTGTTTGTTTCTCTGTCCGCATTTATATATTAGTTGAGGTCTGTCGTGGCGCAGCGGCACGAGCGTGTGACTGTAAACGACAGGTTGTGGGTTCGATACACACTCGAGGAAATGGAATATTTAATGTATTCATTTCTTCACTCTGGTAACAAGCGGCGCGGCGTTGAGTTCTGGCGGAAAAAAACGTTTTAATAAGAACAGAGTGTCATAACACTGGATTTCCAATTTCACTACGCCCGTTCTGAAGCTGAAGCTGAAAAAGAAGGTAGTGTGGAAAGTATACGGAAACATGATGGAGAAAAGAGAGATTTCCATTGACTTTTCCAAGAATTTCCAAATTCACTAAAAAAAAAGGCCTACACGTTCTCAATCCAACAGTTATTATGAAATTTGTTTACAAAAATACCATTTTTTTTTTAAATATTGTTATATATGAGGTATTTGGAAAGGCATGGGCCACGAGTTCAAATCCCGGGTCGTGACATTCAGTTATGAAACGCAATATATAATGTTCTAGTTATTTCTAGGACACATATCGTAATCTGTGAGTGATTAATGTAGGTTAGAGGCCACTTTGGCGCAGTGGGTCAGTTAGTGCGGTGGTAGCGGCTTCGATGCCTCATTGGAAGAATTAACCATAGCATAATATCTTCTTTAAGAATTGGAGAATCAATATATTATTCTCAGCTTCACGCTGTATCCCGCACATGGCAGGGTAGATACAGGGAACTTGGGAATCTAGTGTTAAGAAACTCCGTTCCAATCTTCATTCTCTGCCGAATTTGAGACATTGCGTGTTGAATAGCGGAACTTAACGTCGCGCTTTGTCTTGTAACCAGAGTGAAGAATTGCAAACGTTATAAAATAAAATGAAGAGTATAAAAGTTTTCGTTTTTTCGTTTTCGACTTTATTGTATGTGGTCATCGTTTTTTGATATGTTTTTTATTGAAATTGGCCTGCTCTGGTTGATCCGCGGTGTTAAACTCCACCAAATTTTGAAAATCCGGGATATTGGGGATATTGTTTCAACCCTAGGTTCCCTTTGCCTACTTGCTATACGGAAAAAGCGTAGATCTACTTAGAGCAAAAGTTTCTCTTGATGTTCATATTTTTCTTTAAAAGAAATATTAAACAAATAAATAAAACGCTAAAAAAATATTTAATAAATAAAATTTTCTTTTGCCAAATGATAATTCTAAGTAATTCTCATTGTTTAGCGGAAAAATCGTCCCTACAGAGATGCTAACAACATAAATTAGTTGTAACAAGCGTATAAGAATTTCGACGGAGCTCGGTGAGAACGAATGGCTTAGTTGGTCAGAGCGCTGGAACGGTTTTCCAGAGGCGCGGGTTCAAATCCTGCTTCGTAAATTTAAGTTTAACATAAATGACGTTGTAACAAGCGTATAAGAAATACGACGTAGCTCGACGATAACGTATGGCTCAGTCGGTCGGAGCGCTAGGATGGTTTCCAAGAGACGCGGGTTCAAATCCATCTACGTAAAAAGTCTCATACGATTTCTAAAGCCATCAGGCATTTCTCAATCATACATATATAGTATTTATGATATTATAATGCAAATTCAACGTCCTTGTTCACCACATTTGAATTCTATACGCATCTTGATTAATTCAATAATACGTTAATGTTGAAATTTGGATCATTTTCTCTTATATATAAATATATCAAGGCCAGCTACTTTTGTAATTTCTTTGTTCATACTAATATTGTAATTTTGTTTGGTTGACGAATATCTCAGGAAGCAGTCAATCAGTCGGTCAGAATTGAGAAGCAGTGTTTTTTTTTCTGCCTTGTTTGGGAAGTTGGGGGCGTGTTGTATGACGGAACTCAACGCCGCACTATGTCAATTAATTGTAGAAGGTAATATTTTTGTGCGCTCTAGCTAGGTACAATATTTTCTGTACGAATTTATCTCTCAAATTTATAGGCCTCGTTACAAATGATTCCACAATATCTAAAAGGAACCCCACGCACTATCCTATTTCCGAAACATTTTAACGTAACTCAACCTCGCGCAGTTACGAGAACGCTGCAAATAATCATTTCCCCAACCAGACATTGAACCTAGAACTGTCACAGTCAGTGTACATACAAAAATTGTTACATAGCGATGATGTAAATTTCAGGTCAGAGGTTACAACCTTAAGATATCTTTTAAAAAAAAATGCGTGAATTATACAATATATGTGAAATTACTGACCAATTGATTTATTGCGTTATATAATAATTTGTGCATGAAATATTTACTTATCAGCTCAGTACTGTTTACGTGAGGTCCAGAGTTCGATTATCGTTTGAGGAAATGTTAAAATTCAGACCTTTTCAGCTTCACGTAGTATCTTTTTTATAGGCGAGTCGATAGAGATAGCTTAGGAACGTGCTGATTAGATGCTCCGTTCCCATAAAGACAATTTCAAATATATGAATTTGAAGCTTTACGTGTTGTGTGGCGGAACTCAACGCCACGCTTTGCTTCATTACCAGAGCGAAGAAATATATAATATTTCATTCTCTCGAATCGAACCTACGACCGTTTACAGTTTTCGTACGCTTGTGCCTTTGCGCCACGACAGGTCTCTCATATACCTATACATATAGTTTTTTTAATTTGCTGGTACGATATTGCGCGGCGTTAACAACCACCACTCAAACAATGAATTGTCTCAAATTTGGTTAAAAAGTGTAGAAAATGAAATGATTAAAATATATTTAAGTTCTTTAAGTCCGTCTTGACTGAAAATACGACGCAGAGTCCAGATTCAATTTCCATTTGGGAGAATTTATTATTTACGGTGTTTAACTACGCAAAGACTCGAAATTTATACAGTGCATGGGAAACAGAGTGGCTTTTCAATAGGTTCCCTTTGCTCATCCCGCTATATGCGGGATACAGCGTGAAAACAAAAAAAAACATAACATTCATGTTAATATTACAATCGTCGATTTCACGGCAATTCAAAAGTTACGGTCGTCTCAATAACGACTCCATCTTGATAAATGGATAATAATTTATCATAAATTTTTAATATAAATAGCGTAAAGGTCGCGAGTTCAAATATTTTGTTTTTTTTTTTGTTCTTATCACGCTGTATCCCGCTTCTACTTGGGTTGAGAAACTCCATTCCCCAAAGTGGGGAAAGGGGAGTGTCTTAACACTAGGTTCCCAAGTTCCCTCCACCTATGAATGGCAACAATCAATATCCAATTCTCGATACATTATGTTTTGAGTTGCGTAGCTCAACGCCGCGTTGATTTCTCCACCACTCAACACAAAATTGCCTCAACAGACAACAACCTTTAAAAAAACCTGAGGAAATAACCGCCAAGATACCTGCCGAGGTATTTTCTCATATTAAATTATAGATCATACTACGTATAGTTATTTTGTATGTGGCAATGGTTGATTTATATCGATGAGAAGGCAGAAGGAACCTGTAAACCTAATAATTTACGTTCCCATTAAGACACTTCCGTTCCTCGTTTCAACATTGAATTGCGGAACTTAACGCTGCGCTTTATCTTGTTACTCGAACGAGGAAATGAAAATATTAAATGTTTCATTTTCTAAAGTGGAGATCGAACCCACAACCTATGTCGTTTACAGGTGCACACTCCGCCACGACCGTGCTTTATTTATAAGGGCTTAAACTCAGGTAGATAAATTAATACTTAAGTGCCGCGTTACTCAACACGCAATGCCTCAAATTTGACGGAAAGTGGGTAACGGAATCGGAACGGAGTGTCTTAACACTAGGTTCCCAAGTTCCCTCTGCCTACCCTGCCATGTGCGGGATACAGCGTGAAGCTGATTAAGTGATTTGAAGGAAGATAATGTCTTAATGGGAACGGAGTGTTAAACTCTAGGGAAACATGTTCCCAAACCTGCGTGATACAGCGTGAAGTAAAAAAAAAATAATGCCGAAGCAAAATCATCTCAATGGCAATAGAAATGATTGATCGTTATAATCATATGAAATCTAACTATAAAAGGTAGTGCGACCTTATATTTATTAGTCATATTTCCATATTATTATTTAATTTCTTTAAAATAAAATATCTCTCCATCTCTCGGCTTCACGCTGTATCCCGCACATGGCAGGGTAGGCAGAGGAAACTTGGGAACCTAGTGTTAAGATACTCCGTTCCATTTCCGTTCCCCACTTTCCGCCGAAATTGAGGCATTGCGTGTATTGAGTGGCGGGACTCAACGCCGCGCTTTGCCTTGTAACCAGAGCGAAGAAATAAATACAGTACATATCTAATTTGAAAATATTAAATATTTCATTTCCTCGAGTGGAGATCGAACAAGGAAAACGAAAACGCGGCGTTGACTTCCTCCGCAAAATATCTGCGCAAATTGAAAACGTTGCCATAATGAAAACAGAGTGTCTTATTATTAGGTTCCCAGGTTCCCCCAGTAGTAAACAACCAGTTAACTTTCGCATCCACGTCTATTAAGACACTCCACGGCGCTACAGCATCACAGTGTCTATAAATACTTATATAATGTGCGTAAAATGAACGTTAAATAGAATTTCTCAAACGTTCCTCCCACATCATTCCATACACTTTATGTCATCACTTTCAAAAGCCTTGCAAATTGTTTAGAACTTGGTCTCTACATACGTTTGGCGTGTTTGGCTGTGATTTAATATCGTAGATTTGAACTGCGGCGTTTAGTTACGTTACTTAATGTTTGTTGTTGTATAAATTTGGTAGTTATGCGGGCTTATGCGTGAAACTGGCGTGTTAACGTTTTTTTTTTATTATTATTTTGTTTAGTTTCACGCTCTATCCCGCATATAGCAGGTTAGACGTAAGATATTCTCTACATTTTACCCCATTCATGATACATTGTTTGATACAGTTTTACGGAACTCAACGCCGCGCTTTGTCTTATTATCAGAGATAGGAAGTAAAACACAAAATTATATCGGATGAGAATTGAATCTACAACTAACATTTACAATATTAACTTGTACTTATTCCTGTCTCAAGTCTAATAAGCCAAGAAATAAAAAAAAAAATGAATAACTTCCCTCTAACTTACATTTAAAGAAACCCACCTCAACTCAGCTTCACGCCGTATCCTGCACATGGCAGGGTACCATAGGGAACATGGGAACCTAGTGTTAAGACATTTCCTCGAGTGGAAATCGAACCGACAGCCTGTCGCGTCTACAGTCACGCGTTACCACTGCGCCACTAGAGGCCTCCTCTTTAAAAAAAACCGAATATTTAAATAATATATGTAATTTAACAAGCGTAAAGGACAAATAGACAGTCATTTATAAATTATATCGAACCTTGGTCCGTCCCACGCGTGTACATGAATCATTAACGAACAACCCTGTAATGAGTAATTTCAATACCATCTGTCATATAAATCTTAGACGCCATTATTAGCTTCACGCTTTATCCCGCAAGAAAACGAAATTTTATCTTCTACATTTGAGTGTGTGGCGTAACTCAACGCCGTGAGGGCAAATGAAAACAATTTTAATTAAGTGAAACCGTAATGCGGTCCTCTAGAAATACTTTTAACTCTCCTGAGAGACTTAGTGGAACTTAAACCCTATAGGTTGTGGGTTCGATACCCACTGAAAGAAATGAAACATTTAATATTTTCAAATTAAATATTAATATTTTCATTTCTTGGCAAAACGCGGCGTTGAGTCCCGCCACTCAACACGCAATGCCTCAATTTCGGCAGAAAGTTAGTAACGGAAGTCCTCAAAACTAGGTTCCCAAGGTTCCCGCTGCCTACCCTGCTATGTGCGGGATACAGCGTGAAGATGAAAATATAAATAAAAAAAAAGAAATCGCACCAACAACCATCGTCTTCACTGATAAATGCTTTTCAACTGATAGATAAAATATCCTTCAGATAAGCGATAACAATAGGATATTTATACAATCAATATAATTTAACCTCACGTTATAATAACTTAATTTACGTATTGTATGTTTATTTTGACAGCCGCTTCAGGGTTAAATATTGAATTTTAACGTTCCGGTTAAATTATTTGACTTGTATATTCTTTCTTTTGGTTAACTTGTGGATAAATAAATGTATTTTTTTTTGCAATTTTCACGCTGTAACCCGCAAATGGCGGGATAGACTGAGGGAAACTTTCGTTCAGATATTCCCCTGGTAATTTTTCCGCATTCAAAACGTTTAAAGATCAGTTTGAATACACAATATTTTGTAAATGAAATTAGAAAAATAATATTTGCGGAATTCTAATATAAGGTGTTTGTTATTTATCAATTAATTTATTGGGAGGTCTATCGTGGCGCAGTGGCTCAAGCGTGTGACTGAAATCGATAGGTTGTAAGTTCGTTCCTAACTCGGGGAAATGAAATATTTCCTCCTTTTGGGAGCTGCTTTCAATGGATTAAGTGATAAATTTCTACGTATTTTTTCATATCTTCACGCAGTATTTTGTATATTGTAGAGAGAAGTAGTGTTAAGATATTCCGTTCCGACATTATGTTTAATTTTAAAAACATTATCAATTTAATAAAGAAATTGGAGCTCGAAAGAATGAAAATAATTTAGTACTTTGAGTGAGATCGAAGTTTCAACCGTCGCGTTTATCGCCATGGCCAGACGCTGTACCACTGAGCCACGACAGACTTATAATCTTCTTTATAATAAAATAGAATATCAAAAATGTAACAAATATATATGTTTTTAATAAAAAAAAATGTAAAAAACGATCACCAGAATAATATAAAAAAATATTCCATATTTTTTTTTCTGGCAACAATAAAAAAATCACATATCATATATAAGTGCTTATGTTAATAATACCCGTCCATTTTTAGTCAGCGGTGAGCGGTGCTTAACCAAATATACGGTTTCTTTTTTATAAACATTTACACACCCACTGTATAATGTAAATATATTATGTTTATCTTCATACATTCCTTATATAGGGTGTGCTCAAAGTAATCTAATCTTTAATTTGTATTAAAGATTGGCAGTAGGTTTGATTTCCAGTCGAAGAAATAATGTAAAAGTGTATTATTTATTATTTTCATCTGGCAACAAGGCAAAGCGCGGCGTTGAGTTCCGTCATTTAACACCCAATGCCTCAAATTCGATGGAAATTGGGACGGAAATAGCTCTCAAATTCCCTGTGCCAACATTGCAATATACGTATAACTGAAAAAAAAAAATTTAGTTAAACAGTCTTACTCAGCTTCACGCTATACCCTACATGGCAGGGTAGGCAGAGCGAACTTGGGAACCTAATGTAAAAACACTCCGTTCCGTTTTCTGCTCTACGCCTACTTTCAGTCATTGCGTGTGAAGTGACGAAACTTAACGCCGCGCCGTTATTTCAGAAAAAAGTAAATTCATAAATTATATAATATATTTGAGACATATTTTTAAAACATTAGAAAAATATCTTAATAAGGCATGAAAGTGAAAATGAGATCAATATGTCTGATCATAAATTATTCTATATAAGTCTATTACCCAAACTCTACTATCGTTGCAAAATAAATGCAAGCCCATCTACGGCGTTAAGTTACGGCATTCACCACGCAGTGCCTCCAGCATGTGTTTAGTGTAAAGTGGGGAACGGAAATACTTAATGGAAAACGGAGTTCATAAGGTTCCCAGGTTCCTGCTTCTGAGTAAATCTAACAAAAATTTAGTATTGACGTCTTTGTAGGGTAGACGGAAATAATCTTGTATAGAAGGGAGAATAAAAATAACTTCATCACCCAATAGAGTATCGAACCCACAACCATTACCTTTACAGTCAGAATTACTCATAACTATAGTAAATATGACATCATGGTGATGCCCATAGAAGATGCCTACGGTTTTCTTATAATCACATCTATCCTTTTAGGGTAATCGCACCTAATATGGTCTAGTCGTTATTTATTTAATATCGACGATCAATTAGATATGTTCTAGATATATAAAAAACGCTTCACGCTTTCACGTAAAACGTGATAGATAAAATAAACTTAGAGTTATATCACTATGTTTCTTAACGAGGAGAAAAGAATAATTAATTAAAGATAGTATAGATAAAAATAATTATTTATACGTGGCATGCGATGTGGATTCGATTCCCGCTCGAGGGAAAAAAAATTGGATAGTTTCTTTATCATTCTGACAACGAGACAAAGCACGGCGTTGAGTTCCGCTCTCAACACGCAATACCTTCAGCGTTCGGCTGAGAGTGGTAAACAAGGTGTTAATGAGTACGCAGTGTCTTTATAATAAGGTAGGATACTGTCTGTAAAAACCCTTTTACTAGTTTACCACAAAAATAAAAAAAAAAAAACAAAATGTTTGTTTGGAAAAAAAACATGACAATCTCAGAAAAAAATGTGTCGATTAGTTATCTTAAGGAAAGACTATAGATATAGGCTCACTCAATCTAACTCAGCTTCACGCTGTATCCCGCACATGGCAGGGTAGGCAGACGGAACTTGGGAACCTAGTATGAAGACACTTCGTTTCACTTCCATTCTCCACTTAATTATTATTGATTGATTTATTTATTTTGCCTATAGATATAGCAAAGTAAAGTAAATCACGTAACTCAACGTCACGCCTTGTCTTTTCACCAGAACTGAGAAATTAAAATAATGTACTCTTTTAATTAGAATCTATACTTATAGTAAATCAGTAACTGATCTCTGTCTGTTCATGGAAGATATATTAAACAACATCTTATAGGGGGTGTTTATTTATGTAATAGTAGTTTGTATTTCAGAAACGGTTAAACATATTTATATGCAGTTTTTATTTTGGAAACTGTCCTATAACATTTAATGTATGATTTATTTAAATCGGTTCATAAATAAAGAAAAAGCTACGTCAATTTAAAATACATATTTAGTTTGACAAAATCACAACATCTTTTTGATTCATTTGGCTATAATTTTAGTATTCAATGTATAGATGTTGTCTTAAAAGTGATAATGTTATTAGAACAAGAAAGTAATCCAGATTATTAATTAGAATAGTTTAATTCAAGCCGACGAAGCCGCGGGCGGGTCGCTAGTGGTACCTATAACAGTCACGTTTTGATCTATAATCGATATTATCAGCGACATCTTGTAAAAATGTATATATAAAAAGAACCTATGACCCACCTTTTTTACCACTGAACCAAAGTATACAAAAATCATCCAATGTCATAAATTATAATTAATGAATCGTTCTCCCCAGAAATTATTAATGAGAGGTCAAAGATCAATCAGAATCATACATATGTCAATAGCTATGAGTATTTAAACAATATTTTTTAAACTGCAAATTTTTAAAAGGAACAACAATATTCGACACTATGCCTTTTGGAATAAAGGCTAAGACTGTTTTACGGAATACCTCAATTTGTTTTATTAATATACGCCCTTGAACTATTCTTTGGTATTCAACGATGGTACCAAAAAAAATCTTGACGAGTTGTTTAAAGTAAAATTTTGTTTGCATGGTTTTTTTCGGTTATCATTTCGTCTGGAGTTCCTTGAATTTAGGAACTTTTTAATGTATAAAGAGCTTCACGCTGTATCCCAAATTTTCGTGATATTACGATAAGTCTTCTTAACAGAGTGAGAAAATTAAAGCAAATTATATCCTCTAACGAGAATCGAACTCACAATCATTACATTAACAGTCTAATGTTTTTTTTTACTATCGTAAACTAATAATTATAAAAAATAAATAAAATATTAATCAACTTTGTTTCTTTTGCTTCAGATATAATATGAAGCCACTACTCAAGACAGTGGTGGCGCTAAGCCTGCTATTATCAGTCCACGCTCTCCCAGAAAACATTGAAGATGTTAAAGAATTGCCGCAATCGAAAGAACCCGTAGTCGAAGCTGACGAATCGGAACCCCAAGCAAGGGTAGAGCGCTGTACTACCTGCACATCACTTAACCTCAAACTAAAATCACCTAAAGAAATCTTTGCAGCCCTCAAAGAATTCCCAGGGGCTGAAGTCCATACACAACAGTCTTACCAGGGTTGCTCCTCTGAGAAAGGATGCGCTGGACTTAAAATTAAAGATGGAAAGATAATTGAACGATTTGGTAATGCAGATTCTTTTAATGCAGCCGCAGCTGCTGACGTTAACAACGAATTTAGTTTTCAAGCAGCTGGTTTTGGAAATAATTTATTCGAAGGTTTAGAGAACCCACCTTTCTGGTGGATGAACCAAGACTCGCCGTTCAAAGCCGGTGGAGCCAGCGGAAGCTTCGAAAAATTCAGTAAATCATCAAGCTTTTCTGGTGGTAGCGCTGGTGGTTTTGCCGGTGGTGTCGGAGGCGCCTTGAACTTAGGTGCAAACCCATTTTTAAACGGAGACTTCTCTAAATTAGCTGCTGATATTAAGCCATCCTACCAATCCTCATTCGAGTCATCCTCATACAGCGCATCCAATAACGGTGAAGTCGATTTGTCCAAAAATCCGTTCCTGAATGGCGGTTTCAAAGCAGGTCAAGGATTCCAAGGTGCTTTTGAGGCTAGTGGAGCAGCACAAAAGTTTGGAGCTAACGCCGCTGCTCAGAGTTTTGGTGCTGGAGCATTCTTATCAGGCAATAAGGCAGTGAATGGGTACGCGGGTTCATCTCCCGCACCTTTCGTTCCAGTTGGAACAAATGTGAATCTGATTCAAAACGAAAAAGCCGATTTCGATTTCCAACAACAACAACAAACTCAACAGAATATTGACGAAATATTCCAAAGTTCTGGTAACGTTGGGGTAGACGCCCAAGTCGGTGATTTGGAACAAACCTGTTCTGCTGACGGCTATTCCTGTGTCCAGAAATCCCTGTGCAACCGTGGCGTTGCTATTGTGCAAGTGAAAGTAAAGGTTAGTAGTAATTTTATTAACAATTTTATCATATTCTTGCACTTTTAATCTTGTTTATAAAATTGAAAACAGTCAAGAATGTAATAAAATTTATTAGATTTTTAAACATAAGCTTCTAATCGATCGCTTTGAATCGATGGCAATCGTTTGACGTTCACAAAATAAAGCTTATAACTTCTTATTTTGAATTGATAAAAATAATTTGAATAATTTATAAGTCTGAGAATACGTGTCTACAACATCGTTTTGCTATCTGTTTAAATTTTGCTCTACAGAAATTAAAAGTTACCAAAAATGAATATACGTAATTTAAATTTTAGTAGAATAGCGATATTCCATTTATTAATCAACAGAATTGTAGCCTTAATATAATATAATTTTGGTAAAGATTTAAATACAGGAACAGAAATTCTTATTGATTTAATCTAGAGACCGCTTGCGCATAATGCGCGTGCGCTGCATGTCATATGCGACATCTTTCAAAATTATTAGGCAGCTTAGAAACGAATTTGACGATTTGACGATTTTAGAAACGAAAACCATTTTAACAAATATAATATTGAATATGATTCATTGTTTACTGACTATCTCCATGAATCCAAATGTGGACGAAAACTATACCATCTAATATTAATTTGGTTTGTTTTAGCGATTTTTTCAATAAACTGGTAAAAAGTGATTATTGTACTCTGATCACTTATTACCATTATTTTTTCTTTTACCAGACGCGATTTTATCATAAATCGTGATAACCTTTAAGATTTGATCTCCACACTTCTTGACCTTCGTTTACGATAACCAAACATGCCAATTGTGTAGGTGACATAACTTGTTCCTTACACTGTTGTTATCGTAATACTTTTGGAATTAGTCATAATTTCGTCCATTGAACGTTATATCGGAGTTTCACGCTGTTTCCCCCATATGATTGATGCGAGAAAGGGCGTGAAGCAAAAAATGTCAATGTATTTTAAATTTTCTATAGATTTTGGAAGAAAATATTATTTCAGAGGTATTAATTAGCCATAAATTGTCTATTTTTTGCTTAACGCTGTATCCCGTGTATAGCAGGATGGGCAAAGGGAACTTAGTATTGTGAGACTCCATTCTCATAAAGACAGTGCCGTTTCCCAGGTTTAACTGAATTTTCAAAGCAATTGCGTGTAGAGTTTCACATCTCTAGCTGGGTTGGGCAAAACGTAAGGTTAAAATAATTTCGCCCTAGAAATTCCATGTTAACCCTGATAACACGCTTCCCCTTGTTACCAGAGCGAGGACATGATAATTCTTGCCTATGCCGAGAATCGAAACCACACACCTCGGCTTTCCCATGTTTAATCGAATTCTCGAAGCGATTACGTGTAGAGCTTCATAGCAAGGTGGGCTGGGCTGGGAAACTTAAGGCTAAAACACTTTCACCCTCAAGACATTCCGTGTCAAACATGATGACACGCTACCTCTTGTTACCAAAGTGAGGACGTGAAAACAATCTTTGCCTACACCGAGAATCAAAACCGTAATCCACGCCATTAATATAAAAATACTTGCTTGCTTTTCAATGAATATTTAAAATAACCGCTAGATTTTATAACAATCAATCAACGTCTATTAAAAACCCCAACAGTCCGTTCGACCTTAACATTACAAGTACAAATAAAAAAATAAATTAAACAAACATACATACGCGACCTTTGCATATTATTAAAAACATATCTTTTGTTGCACATCAAGGAAGGTTAGGAAGTATAGTATAGTTATACTTCTTTTGGCTGTACGCTAGTTGTACAGATAGCGGGAACTTGGGAACCTCATTTTAAAGTAGCCGGTTCCCATGAATGGTGTTGAAACTCAACTGTAAGATTACCAGAGCGAGGAAAATAATAATATTAATTGTTATATATCGATGATTGGGAATTGAACCCACAACCTGTCTTGCTGCCACCAAAGCTCAGGCTCTAAAGCTTTAGGAAGTATAAAGTTTATATAATAAATCATTTTCCAACAAAGCAATTTATGAATGGAATAAAGTATATAATATTCACATAACGTTCTAGTTCGAGAACGCCATTGTTTCTTTAACATCCGTAAACAAGTAAATATTAAGGATGATCTTGGGCGTTGCTCGACGAGTCGCGGGTTCGATCCCAAATCGGGGTAGTATAGTAATAGTTTTATTTTACCTTCACGCCGTATCTTGCATTTAAAGATCTCCGTTTCATACTTACCGGCTAACTTAAGAAAAATGGCGTGGCATAACACAACGCCGTGCTTAGTACCGCTGAACTAGATTTTCTTTAAAGCTTTGACAATTGATTAAATAGTTAAAACTGTAACTGTTAAGTTTAAATGTCTAAGCGTACACTTTTGGAAACCTTATATTAATTATGTATAGGTTCACGCTGTATCCCACACATGGTAGGGTAGGCAGAGGGAACTTGGGAACCTAGTGTTAAGACATTCCGTTCCACTTCCGTTTGCCACTTTTCGCCGAATTTGAGACATTGCGTGTTGAGTGGCGGAACTCAACGCCGCGTTTAGCAATAGGCCTTAGGGAAACATATATATATACATATCTACTAGGTTGCCAAGGTGCCCCCGCCTACTCTGCCATGTGAAAAAAAAAACTTTGTCCTTAATATTTTTAAACATTTCTGTTCACAACCTTCCTTACCTTACCGAAAGTAATAATTTACAATATATTGCTTGTTTTTTCCAAATTTTAAGCAAGTCTCAGGATTGAGTTCCAAATTAACTTAACATTAGGTTCCCTCTATCTATCCCGCTAAATGCGGGAAAGAGCGTGAAACGAAAAAATAATACACAATATTAAAAGCTTAATTCAATGAAAGTCCACATTTTTCATATTGTTTTCGGCATACTACTTGTGGAACTGGTTTTAGCTTCTTGAGGTCACTTACGCAATACAAACGGGTATTTAAAATAATATGACGCCATCTCAGTTGGGCAGTGTAGGACTGTTTAAGAGATGGTTGCGGGTTCGATATATATTCACTCACTCAGCTTCACGCTGTATCCCGCACATAGTAGGGTAGCCAGAGGGAACTTGGGAACCTAGTTAGAAGACACTCCGTTTAGTTCCCCACTTTTCGCTTTGAGGCAGTACGTATTAATTGCCAAAACTCAACGCCGCGCTTTGCCTTATTACAAAATCGAAGAAATGAAACCATTAAATATTTAAATAGAAAATATATCATTTCCTCGACTGGGGATCGAACCCATAGACCAGGACAGGCTTCGATATACATTGATCTTTGTATGCGTAACAAAACGCCACAGCCTTTTTTTATTAACTTTATTTCTTACACTATGAACTCAGGGTTCCTTTTGTTACAAATGAAAAAAAAAAAACATTTCTTTTCATATTTTTTTACTTATTTACTACTTACACACAACTACTTCCTTACTTACCTTAAACTAGACTTATGTGACTCCATATTTATTCAGGTTCCTAAAAGAGTCCGGTTGTTCTTTTAAGTTAGCAAATTAACTTAATTTAAATGTAAAAAACTTAATTTAAACTTAATTTAAATGTAAAAACTATACGTAAATTAGATTATCGTATATAATCATTAACGCTTTGTGTTTACAAGCTGATATATTCGTTAATTTACCTGAGTGGGGCATTTTATGGTGGTTAAAGGCAAGTTCAGTTTTAACCTCACCAGGGAACCCAGTGTTAAGACAGTCTGTTCTGTCTGAAATTATTGAGACATTGTGTGGTGAAACAAAACGCCGCGTTTTGTCTTCCATAGCAATGAAAATTTTCATTTATTGAATGGGAATTGAATCTACAGCCAGTCGAGTTCCGTCACTCAACACGCAATGCCTCCAATTCGGTAGAAATTGGGGAACAGAGCGGAAAGTCTTAACATTAGGTTCCCAAGTCCCCTATGCCTACACTGCCATGTGCGGGATACAGCGTGAAGCTAAAAAAAAAATTTTAAACATGCTAACACGTAGACACTGTAACGCTGACTATTATTATATTGATATTTTAAATACTTTTTGTTATTCTTAGTCTGTTTAAGCAAGATTAACTATAGCTTCCTTAAGAAGGTTAGGGAAGGGTTAGGGAAGTATTAGGAAGAACTGAAAGAGGATATTTTTAATCTTTAAATTTATATTAACCTGGGAACCTAATGTTAAGTACTCCGTACCCATAAATACATTTCCGTTTTCCAATTTCCGCTGACATCTGAAGGCATTGTGTAGTCGTACAACTCAACGTTACGCGTTGCCTCGTTTTTAGAAAGAAGAAATGCGTTTATATGATTATATATGTATATGTGTATGTATATGTATGTATATATTTATAAATATGTATGTGTATGTGTATATATATATGTATATATATGAATGTATGTTTGTAATAATATTGTACACCTACTTCTACATTTCCTACCTGACGAGGTTGGCTGGCAGAAAATGCTGTTGAGCGTTCAGCCCTCCTTTTGTGCAAATTTATTGGTATAAATTGTGTACAATAAAGAATTAAAAAAAAAAGAAAATAAATAATTTAGTTGATTTCCTCGAGCCGGGATCGAACCCACAACCTGTCGTTTACAATTGGCCTCCTTACAACGTAAAAGCGAGTTTTTTTTTAATGCGAAATGCATATTTAAATTAGAAATTGTATCCGCTACCTTCATCCAGTAAAAGGTTACATTTATATCGTAATGTCGTCACAAATAGTTGAATATATAAACTTATTATGCTAATATATTAGTGTGTTGAGTAATGCAAGGGGAACTTTTAAGCTGGAATGTACGGTTGGAAAAAAAATATTTTTTTTTTAGTTTTTCTTTATATTAGAAATAAAAACGTTACAGGTTCAATGAAAAAAATGTAGTGATCAATCACTACTTTCATTTTTCATTACGAAACGTATGAAAAATTAACGTAGCCTTTTTTTTTCATTATTAAATGTGAAATATTCTCTATCACTCTATTTACTATACAAAATATGTAGCATAAAACAAATCTAAAAAAAACTTTTTTTGTTAACCGTACCATTTAACGAACTAACAGACTTTAAGGTGCGGATTTCAGTACTGTATTCAAATTAAATTTACGTTTTCAATAAAATGTTTATTTTGTCTCATTTATCCTCTAGAATACTTAAAAAAACGCTAAATATATAAACTTGAAATATTTTAACGAAGACTAACGCGGCGCTGAGTTCCGCTACGCGATGCACCAAATTTGTGGGAAACTAAGATCAATTGTCTAAATGGGAACACAGTGTCTTAAAACTGTTCCTAAGTTCCCTCTACCTACCCCCCTGCGGGATACAGCGTGAAGTTGAAATAAAAGAAAAAAAAACAGTCAAACTGACAGATTCGAGCAAAATCTTCCTACAGATAATAGAAAAAAAAAGACTATAAATATGTTTTTTACATTTAATCGATAACCACAACACTATTATGTAATTTAAAAAAAAAAAAAGATGTAAATTAATTAAAAAAAAAAAAAAACAATACACAATTGTTTTCTCACGATGAATGACTTGTTATTGAGCGTCTGCGTTTTTCCGTTATTAAAATTTAATTGTTGTACGGAAATAAAACTTCTTGTGTTGCGATGGTTGCTGGTTCGATTCTTATCTGAAGAAATTATTTATTTATTCGTCGAGGCCTGTCGTGGCGCAGCGGCACAAGCGTGTGACTGAAAACGACAGGTTGTGGGTTCGATACACACTTGAGGATGATGATATATTTAATGATTTCATTTCTTCGCTCAGATAAAGCGCGGGGTTGAGTTTCGCTACGGAATGTCTCAATTTTGGCTAAAAGTGGATAACGGAACGGAACAGTAGGTTCATAAGTTTCCCTTTGATTACCTTGCTATGCGTAAGATACAGCGTTGAGCTGAAAAAAGAACAAAATTGATTGTATTTCGTAGCTAAGGTAACGAGTACGCGGCGTTGAAACCCGTCACTTAACACGTTATATATCGAAAATTAAAGTTGACGTAGAGAATGAAGTGTTTAACACTGTGCTCTTTTTTAGATATTCTCCATTAAGATCTTACTTTAACTCTCAATGAAGAATTTTTGAACTTTCTTGTCTCAATTTCACTTATTAGCTTGATATCTTCACGCTCTAACCCGCATTTAGCAGGATAGCAACCTACAACCATTGCAGTGTAAAGTCAGAGGAATTTTGCAGTGCATTGCAAAATGGCTTAAAAGATTTAAATTTAAGATGTACATATATATGTATATGACTTGTGATACTTATCGTAAACAGTAGTTGAGGTCGAGCTGGAAGTGCCACTATTAGATTGTTGATAAGAATGAATTACTTACTTTTCGTTTTCCCGCTGTATCCTGCATTTCGTAAGCAAAGGGAACCTGGGAACCTAGTGTATGTATATATATGTATATATATATATATATATATATATATATATATATATATATATATATATATATGTATATATATATATATATATATATATATATATATATATATATATATATATATATATATATATATATATATATATATATATATATATATATATATATATATATATATATATATATCTATATATATATATATATGTATATATATATATATATATATATATATATATATATATATATATATATATATACATATATGTATATAACCTCTTTAACCTCCATTATAATAGGATTAAAGCCTTACTAGTAAATAACTTTAATATACTGTCAACATTTGTAATACATGGTGTTTGAAAATGTTGATAATAATTCAGTATAGTGATTTATAAATCCAAGTAACATTAAGTTTGTTAGTGATGATCGTACCAGTTACAGGTAAACACTACTGAACATTTTTAGATGATACACTTTACAGTGATATAGCTTGTACATCAGAATAACTATCTATCTATATATATATATATATATATATATATATATATATATATATATATATATATATATATATATATATATATATATATATATATATATATATATATATATATATATATATATATATATATATATATATATATATATATATATATATATATATATATATATATATATATATATATATATATATATATAATATATATATATATATATATATATATATATATATATATATATATATATATATGTATATATATATATATATATATATATATATATATATATATATATATATATATATTATATATATATATATATATATATATATATATATATATATATATATATATATATATATATATATATATATATATATATATATATATATATAACAATAGTTTTTTAACCGGCGAAGCAGCTTTTGTGTGGTTAATCGAGAAAACCAAAGCTGTACATTTTAACTTACGACCTTTTTTAATGAGATCATCAGTCATTTAAATATTTAACTATAATTTAATATCTCAGCTTCACGCTGAATCCTGCACATAGCAAGGTAGGCAGTGAGAACTTGAGAACATAGTGTTAAGACACTCCGTTCCATTACCCATTTTTCGGACGGAACTCAAAGCCGCGCTTTATTTTATTACCATAGCGAAAAAATGAGAATATTTAATATTTTAAATTGAAAATATTAAATATTTCACTTCCTCGAGTGGCGAACCCACAACCTGTCGTTCACAGTCACACGTTTGTGCCGCTGCGCCACTACAGGCCTCAAGTTAGTTCAATATAAATCACTAAATGCCTTTTGCTTAAGTAATCCCTCGTATGTCATTATTTAAGCGCTGTCCGGTTAAATTTTATGAAGCATTTTGTAATATGTCACTGTGTTTTAAGTTACATACCCGTAGGTACAATTGCATAGTTCATGTATACGCTATGGTAACAGGTTCGAAATTTCTTTTGAGTTTTTTTTTTAATATTGGAAATGTACATATATCGCGAGATTTTGCGTGATCATTGGTGTAATTCAACGCCGCGCGGCACGATTTGTTTCATTATGAGACCGAGGCATTTAAAAAATATTTAATATTTAATTTCCCGTAGATATTGATTCCAAAAAAATATGCTTTTATCATAAATTCCTGCTTAGAATAGAATCACCCTGGTACTGAAGGTATAGTAAGAGGCGAGTAAAGTACGCGTGGGACAGTTACATTGCCAGTAATGGCAACGCGCATGGGCTGACTTGAACGTATCATTACCACCCCCGGTATTTAATACCGGCGTGAAGTAGTGGCTTCGGTCACTGTATTTCCATTAATCTTAAGGACCGGCAACGCTCCAGTAGCTCGTCTGGAGTTACACAGGGCCGCGCGACGGTGATCACTTACCTTGTCTCGTCCTATAAAAAAAAAGTGTTAAAAAAATATACATAAAATTTTTTGTCTGAACACTAGGTTCCCAAGTTCCCTCTAACTTTTACTTACTCTGTGTCCCACTTACAGTCGAATTTAGGGCATTTCCTGTTGAGAGATAAATACGTATCGTGTAGGCAGAGGACTCTGTTGGTTTCCCACTGTACGCCGAATTGAAAAAAAAATACTTAAATTGAAAACATAAACTATTTCATATTTATATTTAATATTTTCAATTTAAATATTTGATGTTTAAATTTCATTGCTCTGGTAAAAGGCAAAAAGCGGCGTTGAGATCCGCCAATCAACACGCAATGCCTCAAATTCAGCGGTTAGTGGGGAACGGAAGTGGAACGGAGTGTCTTAACACTAGGTTCCCAAGTTCCCTCTGCCTACCCTGCCATGTGCGGGAAATGCATACAGCGAGAAGCTGAGTGAGTAAATAGTTCATTGTCTCGAGTGTGTATCGAACCCACAACCTGTCGTTTACAGTCACACGCTTGTGCCGCTGCGCCACGACAGGCCTCAAAATGCGTATTTGAATATCGATTAATCAAAAATGCGTTTCTCAACGGCTTTTGATTCGTACCTGTGACCTGTGGCATCGCTTGCAACATTTCACAGTGTCATTGTGGACTATGAAATTTTGACATTATGTTACTCAATATGGAATGGTTGAAAAAAAATTAAAATTCACGCTTTTGTGAAAGAATAATGCAATAAAACCACCTCACGCTTGTTTGTCGTCTTACGCGACGATTGCAGATTCAATTTCAACTTGGGAGTATTACCATATTTAATTTATTTTCACGTCCCCGGTCTGGTTGATATAACGAAGCGTTCAGATCCAACTATCAAAACATATAAAAAAAATGAGGATATACTTAACACTAGGTTCCCAAGTTCCCTACAGACAGACTTAAAGGTTCCCAGACTTCCAATAGCCAGACTTAAAACTAACACTAAGTTCTCAGGTTCCCTTTACCTATTTTCCGATATGCGGGATACAACGTAAATTTAAAAGTTCATTTTCTCTAAATGTCATTGTGACATTTGACGTAAAAACCTCAGGTATTTTTAGATATCCATAGGTTTTTATTATCGAAAAGGACGCAGGTTCAGTATGTATTCATTTGAATGGCATACATGTATATATTTGCATATTATAATATAGGTCTTCGGCCTAATTTACAATTCCTAGCACATTTTACAGCTAAACGCTCATAGAATTTACTTTAAAATGTTATACTTTGCATTACAGATTGATAATAATCGGAAAAGTTTTTAAACTATTGAGAATAAAATATAATCACGACGTCCAAATATGTCGGCTTTCGGTTCTATTTCCACTCGGTGTAATTATATTTTTCATTTCCTCACTTCCGTGACCAGACAAAGCGCGGTGTTCAGCTAAGCCACTGACACGTAATTCGAAAATTAGACAATTCATGGAACATAGAGTGTGAGAAAAAAAATGACATCGGTTTAAGCTTGTCTGAGAGTTCTTTAAAACCAAAAAAGAATAAAAGTATATAAATTAATAATGAATATTTACAAAAACTAACAGATCTTTCTTTATTACAGAAACAATTTTGCAACGTACGTACTGAGATTTGCTGCAGAATAGAAGTGGCTCTCGCAAGCAGTCAAGGTTCCTTTGCAAACGATGGATCCGTTTTATCTGGACAAGCTGGATATGGGGTAGTTTCCTCAATTGGAAAAGGAAGTTATGGATCAACTGCCTCTATCGGTTCTGGAATAGGAACTGTGAGTAGAGGATCAGTGGGCTACGGTGCCGGATCCACTTTGGCCCCATCCACCTCAAGATTTAATGCCAACGGATTTAAATCATCTGGCACAAACTTCATCGAAACCGATGCTATTTCTGCTGGCAGTGAATCAGCTGGCGTATACCGACCTGGAGCTATCGGTTCCAACTTGAAACCTGGCATTCCTTACCTTCCTCCCGTTGATAATCCCAAGAGTGGCACAAATATTGTAAGTTCCACAATTTACCCAACTCCTACATTTGTGACTTCACCCAGGCCTATTATCACTACAGGCAGACCTACCTACTTGCCTCCAGTATCCTCGACCTCTGCTCCAGGATATCTACCACCAATCGGTGAACAGACAATCAATAGGGAAACTATTGTTCGACCAAGTCCTAATTACAAGGAGGGATCCTTAATCCTGGAACAGAATAGGCCACCAAGGGTCAAACCTACTCCTGTGCCCATCCCAGTGCCAGTACCAGTGCCAGTGCCAAGTAAGTGTATTTGAATTTTTCTTTTTTTGTTGCAAAATAGAAGCTATTTTAAGAACATTTTACAAAATTAAACATTTAATATTTTTAATTCTTCGCTCTGGAAACTAGACAAAGCGCAGCGTTAAGTTCCGCCACTCGACATGCAATGCCTGTCTTAAGATAGGGTTTCCAGGTTCCCTCTGTCAAGTGTGTCTCATCTGTGAAGCTGAAACAAAACGTATATTTATTAATATTATACTAGAGATCCGCTCGCGGCTTCGACCGCTTATTTACATTATAACTTTAGACATTACTTATATATTTCAGTTAATGAATAAAACGTTTTTGAAATATTGTATTACACTTATTTTAAATTACAAAACTTATTTATAATTGAAATTAAAGAGACACCAAAATGGACGACATATTGCCTAAATATAATAGTGACAACTGAATTAAAATCTGACTAGCCATTTTTGAGATTAGCACGTACGAACACACAGATAAACAGTAAAACTGACAAAAAAATTAAAACTTAATTTTGGGCCCTATTACGTAAGTAACCGGCTCATATAAGATGTTATTTAATATATATTCCATGTACAGACAGAGACCAGTTACAGATTTATTATAACTATAAATATATATAAAACTATGACGTTCTGAAGTAACAGACAAACGAACTACTTCTGGTCCTAGAACATTATAATTTGTCATGAAATTAGGGCTAGGGAGTGTAGGGCACCATTAAAAGCTTGAATACCCAGGTTCAATTTGCCTATCCTGATAGGCGCGGAATACAGCATAAAGCTAAAAAAAGTATAATCATACTTTTTTTTTATCAGGCTCGAACTTGATAATTATCAGGCCTGATTTGTTAATTGACAGGCCTGAATTAAGGTATTGTCAGACCTTAATTAAGGCATGATCTGGCGACAATTTAATAAATATTTAATTATTACCAGATGAGATCCCAGCTGGTTGCGCTGCTGCTTTAAAATGCACGCCCATCGAGTTCTGTACCGCTGAAGGAGTCATATCCAACACCACCGTCATACTCACCAGAGACCAAGATGCGTATAGAGTACCTCTTACTGTAAGTATTTCAACGTTTTAGATTTAATAAAAAAACTAAAATCCTGTCGTGGCGCATGGACACAGAGTTAAATCACTTCGGTTTTTACGAACGGACCAATATTCAAGGCATTCCGTGTATTCAAGACATACCAGAGCAAAGAAATGAAAATTATGTACTTACTTAGAACCTGTCATAGCAAGTATTTTAGTGCTTCACGACCTACTTTCTACGATACTTGACTAAATTTTTAGCGCTAAAACACTTTTATTTACTTTACCAACGATTTTACCTAAAGTTTTCGCTAAGTGACTAAAAAATTAGTCTTTAATGATATTGAATCCACTGATGGCCTCGACTTCTCAAATAGTTATTGCAATATTTTTTTATTAAAATTTCTGTACAAGTTACGGAGATTTAGGTCACTTGAATCTGAGATCTTAATGTCTGTACAGTCTAGAATATAGATGATCTAGAATAACAAGTTTACATCTCGCCTTAATAACTAAAAAGGTCAAGCGTTTAAACTCATTACTGGAACTGGTTAAATTCTAATATCTATAAAAGTTTTTATTGTTTCCGTTGACTTTTAACATTTGTCGGAAAGGGCAGTGCTTGTATTGATGACCAGGATTTACGCGAGGCTTCGCCAGTTTGGTCTATTCGAAAAAGCTTATCATTGTGTCATGACATATGACACGTCATAATTCTAGCCATAGGTCAATGAATTTTCCTAATGAAATTTAAAGGAACCTGGAAACATAATATTAAAGCACCCCATTACCATCATAACAGTTCTATTCCACATTCTTATTAAACTTGGTAGAATATAATTAACATTTCCTCGTTCTGATAACTAGACAAAATGCGGCGTTGAGTTCCACGGTTCACCGCGCAATGTTTCGATATTTTGAAAAGCAGTGTCTTAATACTAGGTATAAGTGAGATATAAAGGCTACAAACGCAACAGTTGAGTTGAGTGAGTTCGATTCCCACTCGAGGAAATTAATATACAATATTTCATTTCTTCGCTCTGGTGGCAAAGCAAGACGGCATTAAGCTCAGCCTCAAATTCGGCAGAAAGTGAGAAATGGACTGAAGTATCTTAACACTAGGTTCCCAAGTTCCCTCTGCCTACCTTGCCATGTGTAGGATACCCTGTGAACCTAATAAAATGGTACACTAGAACTTGTTCTTGTAGAATAACATTGAAGTGATCGTGTATGCAAATTAACTATAGTCTTCAAAAATAAACGTAAAGTAT
Organism: Eueides isabella; assembly: GCA_019049475.1. Classification (NCBI taxonomy): domain Eukaryota; kingdom Metazoa; phylum Arthropoda; class Insecta; order Lepidoptera; family Nymphalidae; genus Eueides; species Eueides isabella. Next base: position 4,654,074 of record CM032412.1, on the reverse strand, counting down.
TGTATTTGTCCGATGATATCATCGAGACGTGAGAAGAATTAGCAAAGTGTGGATCGCTGTTTGCAAATTATTATAATTTTTGTCAATTTTCTGAAATAATTGTTATCAGTTTATATTCTGATTTGGGGCAGAGCCCAAGGTTCATTGAAAATATGTCAGGAATTAAAAAATCCTCTTCAAAAATAGAATAAAAGCTACTTAGATTTTGTCAGTTCACTTTCATGTTGTATCTCAAATGATAGGGTTCGCAGAGGGAACAAAGAAACCTAGTATTATGACACTCCGTTCCGTTACCAACTATTTACTGCGCTTTGCATTGTTACCAGAGCGAAGAAATGAAATTAATACATATTTAATTTCCTCGAGTGAGGATCAACCACAACCTGTATCGTTTACAATCTCATTTTCGTGCCACTGCGCCACGAGAAGCCTCAAATAAATTCTACTTACGTCATATTATAAAGGAATGTTAAATGAGAAACTAAATTTATGACTGTCCACAGGACTGCAGATTTATTGAAACCGGTCGTATCGGCAAGTGCTGTCGTGATCCATACTACACCGACCCCTGGCCGACGAACCAACTCGGTAAATGGGTTCCCGGGGTTTTCGGGGGTAACGATGGGAAATACGTACCAGATAGCCGTGTGAGCCCCAACAATATTCAACCAACTGCTACAGTAAGACCACCAGTGACCGGATCTCTTCTATTAAACAATTACATGTAAGTTACTGAAAGAAATTCTTTTGTATAATCATTATAATTAATCGTTACTACACACGCCAAATGCTGTGAGTTCGATCCAAACTCAAGAAAGATATATTTAAGGATATATATATTTATATATATATATATATATATATATATATATATATATATATATATATATATATATATATATATATATATATATATATATATATATATATATATATATATATACATATATATATATATATATATATATATATATATATATATATATATATATATATATATATATATATATATATATATATATATATATATATATATATATATATATATATATATATATATATATATATATATATATATATATATATATATATATATATTTAAGGATATATATATTTAATATTTTCATTTCTTCGCTCTGGAAAAGGCGTTTGTGTGTGTTTTTTCGTTTTTAAGTTTCGTCACTCAACACTCAATGTTTCAATTGCGTGTTGAGTTACAATACGAGTGGCCTTACACTAGGTTCCAAAGTTCCCTCTGCCACACCCCAACCATGTACGGGGAAACAGCGTAAAGCTTACTTGGCTAGAGTGTTTGGACGGATTGCAAGAGGCGCGGGTTTAAGTCTCGCAAAGTTAAAATTAAAGTCTTTTCTATTTTAAGTGTAGATAACACTATAATAATAATAAAAATATATATTTAGACATTTTTTTCTATTTAACTTATTTTTCTTAGGCCGCCCAAGCCATCAGTAATTCCATACAAGCCCATCAAAGGTTCCGGGTTCCCTTCATCCACTCCCTTCCCTATCAAGGGTCAGTTCGGTCAAGGAGGAAATGGTGTATATAGCCAAGGAGGCCAAGGACAGTTTGGTATCGCTGGACAAGGTAGATCTATAAATATTACATCAATCAAAACCGTAAATGCGAAAGCTTACGTGTTTAATTCTCATTCGAGGAAATTACATATTTAGTCTTACATTTTTCTAGCTTTATAATAAACTGCGGCGTTGAGTTCCGACGAAAAGTAAAGTAGAAAAGTTTCTTAATAAGAACGGAGTGTTTTTACTCTAAGTTCTCAGTTTCCATACGCGAGTTCAGCGTGACGCTAAGAAAAATCAACAATACATAAATAAATTGTATATGCAAATCATTTAAAATGCTTATTTAAAGTGTTACGAACAAATATACATAAGAATATTATGATAATATCATAAACCAATTTAAATTTTCACATTTACATATTTTTTTTACTATGGCTTGGAAGAAAACAAGATTTTAGAAATAGTTTATAACCATTTATGATCTTTTATTATTGTGTCAATTGGGAATTGTGTAAGAAGAATTGTGTAAAAATTGTTTTTTTTTTAATAGGTCAATATGGTTCAGGATCACAAGTCAACACCGCAATCCAGGGACAGGGACAAATTAGGAAGCAAGGTCAAGGTCAGATTCTGATTCAAGATCAAGGAATCGCCGTAAACCAAGGTTTCGGTACTGGCATCCGTCAGGGACAAGGTATTGGTGTTGCCCAGGGACAAGGTCTTGGTGTCATCCAGGGACAAGGTCTTGGTGTTGCCCAGGGACAAGGTCTTGGTGTTGCCCAGGGACAAGGTCTTGGTGTTGTCCAGGGACAGGGAGTACGCCAGCAAGGTGGATTTGTATCACAGGGACAGGGTGCCGTTGTATCCCAGGGAGCTGGTCAATTTGGTATTGGAGGACAAGGTGCCATAGGAATTCAAGGCCAGGTATATAACTAAAACTTAAAAATAATATTAGAATTGAATAAAATGTATTATAATATTAGAATTCAATAAAATGTAGTATTGTAAAAATAGTTCTTTTAATTTTATATGTACATTTGTTTATATAGACTAATTTTAAAAATGCCAACAGGGTGTACAATCACAATTTGGTGTCGGCCAAGAAGTTGGTGTCGGCCAAGGTGTTGTTCAAGGACAAGGTGTAGGTGTCATTAACGGCCAAGGAGTAGCTATTAAGAAAGGCCAAGGCCAATATGTCTCCACAGGACAAGGTCAATTTGTATCACAAGGAGAAGGAGTATCTCAAGGATTTGGATCAGGAGTACGACAAGGGCAAGGTGTAATAGTATCCCAAGGACAAGGGGTAGGACAGTCACAAGGATTTGGGGCTGGAGTCCAGCAAGGACTTGGAATTGATGTAACACAAGGATTTGGACAGGGTGTCAGACGAGGCCAAGGCCAATTTTCATCACAGGGAGAAGGAATTAGTGTGAATCAGGGCTTTGGTTCTGGTGTGCAACAAGGACAAGGACTTGGTGTGATTCAAGGCCAAGGTCAAATTGTGACTGAGGGACAAGGATTAGATGTATCTCAAGGATTTGGACAAGGAATCGCGCTAGGACAGGGCTCAGTTCTATCTCAAGGCCAAGGTGAACTAGTCAGCCAGGGTGAAGGAGCATATGTTACGCAAGGATTCGGTCAAGGCATTCGACAAGGTCAAGGCAGTAAATTCATCCAAGGTTTTGGCCAAGCTATCCGCCAAGGCAGTGGCGTTGGAGTCGAAAATGAATACAGCGAATCAGTCAACAGAGTGTTCTTACAACAGTACAACGGTGGAGGCCAGTGCGGATTACTGAACGTGAGTATGACATTATTTTGCATATACCTTACAAATATTGCATTTATTTAGCAAAGTCATAAAATGATTATGAAATTGAAACTGCCACACGTGAACAAGCTGTAAATGAAAAAAAAAAGCTGTAAAAGAATATCTAAACTTGAAAATGATTAACAAATTTCGATAAAACTTTATACACAGATAAATAGACAATTAAACAATTTCATACAATATTATTTATATTGTAATACTTTAAAATTTGCGGCGTTGGGTTCCGCCACTTAGCTCACAATGCCGCAAATTCAGTGGAAAGTGGGATAACGAATGGGTTATCTTAACACTAGGTTCCCAGGTTCCCTACCATGTGCGGGATAGAACTTGAAGCTAGATAGACAATAAAATTAATTCAATCACTCAGCTTTTTATTCGATACATAAAATATATTGTTATAAAAAAAAAACACTGAAATCTTGAATTGTATATATAATAATATTTAAATTAAATTTCACATATATTAAAATTTTAATTTCACACCGTCTAGATCTTTAACCTTACGTTAATAATTTCTAATAAAAATGATAAAAAAAGCGAAATAAATTAACGTTTCAAGCAGGTTTTAATGACAAATTGACTCTAAAATAGGTAGATCTTTTGGCACTGAGCACCTGCGAATAATGATTACTAAATATATTATAAAAAAAAATAATTAATTCAACTGTTTTGTTCTTTTTATAATGGCTTTTGATTCTATAATTTTGAGTTTTGCTTACGTGGGGCCTGTTTTGAAGTTCACGGGAGAAAACGAAATCTATGCTTATAATAAATCCGTAACTGATCTCTGTCTGTTCATGGAAGATATATTAAATAACATCTTATAGGGGACGTTTATTTATGTAGTGTATTTGTACGCACTTTTCACAGAAACGTCTAGCCACATATAATGTAAATAAAATATAATGTTTTTCTCTATTATAAATACAGCGACCTTCCTTCAAAATTAAGTGTTAGTTATATTTAAATTGATTGATAAACAAAAAGTAACGTGAATTTACAATATTTCAATAAAATGGCTGTCTAATTTTTATTAATTTAGCTGACACTTTAAGTCTTGAATATTGTCATTACAGTCATAAATTAGAATAAGAGTATAATTAAGAGAAGTGAATAAAATTGTGTAATTCAAGCGGGCGAAGCCGCGGGCGGGTCGCTAATATTTAGAACCTTGATTTTTTCACTTTGGTGACAAGCCAAAATTCCACCACTCAGCCCCCAATAATTCCCAATTTACAAACCGCGGCGTTTAGTTCCGCCACTTACCACGCAATGCGTCGACGATTTAGCAGAAAACCGGAAACGGAAGTTCATTCGGCACTCAATGTTCACTCAAATTTTTAAAATTGTAATTTTTTTTTTAATATATAGTTTTTTTTAAATACATTTATAAAATAGTTGAAAAGATTCTTAATTTAATCATGTCACAACTTTACGACAATATCAATCAGTCATGAGGGAATTCAACCTGCGACCTCCGGTTGCGGTCACATTTGTATGAGATTAACAAAATTTTGCAATAAATAATCATATGAATAATTCAATAATATGCATTTTAATATTTCTAAATACATTTTATAATAATTTGACGGAAAGTATATTTAATTCCTTATGTCTGTTTATAAAATGCGTAAAACCACGCGATGAAACTAAACAAAGCGCGGCGTTTAATTCTGTCATTCAACAAGCAATGACTAAAAAAAATATTAAAAATAGGTAACCGAAGTATCCTTATGGTAACGAAAATATCTTTATGGTAACTGAGTATCTTGACACTGTATTCCCAAGCTCTGCCTACCCTGCTATATGCAAAAAAAAACCTAAAATAAAAAAAAGTATTATAGAATAATAAGTCACTTATGACTTTAAGTGACTTATTATTCTGTTTAGTTTTAATTTGTCGTGATGTAAAAAAGAAATAAAACCATGAACATCGCCATGAAACTTAACTAGTATAGAATCGGTTACGACACACAGTTGCATCTATAGATTTAATGATTTTATAATATTTACTTTTAATAAAGTAAGATCCAAGGCTTTATAGTAACATGGCCTTAATTATTGAGAAAGGACGATTTTAAGAACATCTCTATTTGTAATTAGTGACCTCACTTTAACCTTAAATATATATTTTTAAATAATCGTACAAATATATTCAAAAGAGTCGGGATAAGCCTTTTTTTTCTATACTTAGCTTCGAAAGGCAGAGGGAACATGGGAACGTATTGTAAAGATACTTCGTCCCCATTAAGATACCAGCTAAGAGACTTTCTAAGATACTTTACATCCAATTCTGGAGGTATTACGTGTTAATTGGTGGAGCTTAACGCCGCGTTCTACCTCTGATTTAAAAAAAATCCTGCGAGACTGTTTGCTATAGTAAATATCTAATATTATTTTTTTTATTAAAAAAATCTTAGTTTTAGCTTCACAAGAGGCTTGACTTTTGTTAGCCTCAGGATAGGGTATAAAGTACTTTTTTCACCCTATTTCTTGGAGATCTCAATTTACTTACAAATCGTTTCAAGCTAATTCCAAGCTGTCTCTTGTTTAGATTATAATACAATGGCGGCGTAGAGTTCCGCTATTCAATGGGGAACAATTTGTTGGATACTGACTACCATATTCTATTCTATACAAGATTTCTTAAATTTATCTGTGAATTGTAGATAAGTTTTAAACTCATTTATAGTTAAACTTACCAGCCAAATGATGATGGTAGAGCAGAGGCACTAGTGTGCGACTCTAAATACAGGTTGTGAGTTCGATCCCCACTCGAGGTAATAAAATAATTAATATTTAATTTTTTTCCCTCTGATAACAAGGCAAATCCCGCCATTCAACACGCAAAGCCTCAAAACGTATACAACTTCATATCGAATGTGAAGAATGCGTTGCGGATTGCGTCACGTGAAATGTCAAATGACGAAAGACACCGGTTTCGGATTTTAAAACACACTTATCACTTAACTTTACGTTTGAAATCAGTTAATTATAAATAAATTTCCGTTACTAACCTTCGCCAGTTTCTAAACTAAAAGGGAAACGTTGAGTAATTCGATGAAAAGCTGTGTCTTTAAGGGGCAAGGTCGTGGATTCGAGTTTTGCTAGAAATTGGGCAAAAGATAAAGAAATTAATGACATGTCACATTACAATTCTCTCATTTATGAAACTGGACGACATAAAATTTATTTAAGAAAATCTCGTCTCCAACCAAGTACTTAACTTCGTAGCTACCAAACACATAGCATAATAAGCAGGGTACGCACCGGATCTGGAGATCTAGCGTTAAAAAATTCCGTTACCATGAAGACACTTCCACTAAGAATCCGAACTTACCTCGTTACCATATTGAAATTAAAAATAAATATTATTTTATTCTGAAATCACACCCACAACTTGTCACGTTTACAGTCGCACACTTTTCCTAAAAAAAAAAATCATAAAAACCTTGTAAAATGAACACTACTTATTTATTTTATTCTATATTTGCTACCCAGGGTCAAAGGCCTTCCGGAAACCGTAGGAACCTGGAAGTGGACTTTGCCGAGATCCCCTGGCAGGCCATGGTCTTGTTGCAAACAAACAGAAGTCTTCTTTGCGGTGGTGTCATTACCAGGCCAGATGTTGTTGTTACATCTGCTGCATGTGTTGAAGGGTAAGCTTAAATTAGGCTATAATATATTTTAAGAAATTTCGATTTTAATATATTATAACGCACTTAGTGTTAATTAGACTATAAAAGCATTGGTCAAGAAAGAAATTTAATTGTACTATCCTTAAAAAGTACAAAACAGAACAATTTTTGACCAATTCAAATTATAAAATATACCAAATATCGTTTATCTCGTATACGATAGGAGAATAGAACAGAGTGTCTTAACTACTAGATTCTTTAGGTTAGCTACCCTGCCATGAGCCAAATAAAGCGTGAAGTCGATATTCACATAAGAAAATTAATTCCAGCCTTGACGCCAAGAACGTGCTCATCAAAGGTGGTGAATGGAAACTTGGAATCGACGATGAACCTCTCCCATTCCAAATTGTTCAAGTAAAGACCATCCTCCGTCATCCTCTATACCAACCAGGCAGTCTTCTATACGACTCCGCCATCCTCGTTCTAACTGAAAACTTGAGATTGGCTAAGAACATCTATCCTATCTGCATGCCAGGAGCTAATGAGAATTTGGACGCTTTCTACAGTGGTGCAGGCCAGTGTATTGTTACAGGATGGGGAAAACAGGTGTTGCAAGGTAGGATTTTTAACATATTACTAAAATTAAAAGCATGTGAATGTAAACACCACAGGGTTGTGGGTTCTATCCCCACTCGAGGAAGATTTAATATTTGTATTTTCGTGTTTCTGGAAACGAGGCATTGGGTGGCGTTGAGTTCTACCACTCAACACGCAATGCCTTTAGATGTTGGTGGAAATTGGGAAACGGAAATGTTTTAATGATATGTTTATTTGTCGCTCTGGTAATGAGGCAAAGCGCGGCGTTGAGTTTCGCTACTGAACAGGCAATGCCTCAAGATTTTGGTGGAAAATGAGGAAGAAAGTATCTTACTCTGAGAAATTTTGATCGTATTTATGTAGACGTAAAGTTGTGGCTTTGTATATCTATTCAATAATTAGTTAGTAACAGTATACTATACTTTTTATACATTTGTCTTAGCCTATAAAGTACAGTTAACAAAAAACTTTTGAACGCAGTGTTATATAAAAAAATTACATCTTTTTATTAAACGAATGTAATAAGGACAGGACAATGAAAAAAATTAACATATCGATGTTATATCCTTTATCCGCAAATTGTTTATAGTGTTGCTCAACGACCCGCGCCACAGCTTTCTACTGTGGCACTTTATTATTTACGATATACGTACTTGGATATTTTTGTTTTTTTTCAAATTATTTTTAGAATATTTTTCTTTAATTCAGACTTTTAAATTGTAAATTTATTGTGAAAACTACGAAAAAATGGTATTGTTTTTATGAAGGGTATGGAAATATTCTTTAACGAATAGAGTTTGTATGACTATTCTAGACAGTTGTACAACAGCGATAGACTGTAATAGCGATGGTTGTGGGAATTATGTTCACTATGAATGTATTTATTTTTCCCACTCTGGTATGATAAGCGGTGGCGTTGAGTTCCGCAGAATATCTAGAATTTCGACAGAAAATAGAAAGGATTATCTTGGATACCAGGCGCCTTCCATTATGCGGGGTACAGCGTAAATTATATAAATTCAAAATTCAAATTCAAAATCTATCTATATATATCTGTATATCGCGTGAATATTGCTATATAAACTAAATTTCGTTTTCAACCTGACATTTCGTCATGCAAAATTTGAATTGATAACCATCGGAATGACAGTGAATCACGAACCGACTGATGACATCAGTATTGATATATTGGCTGTCACGCCATTTGCTTTTAACACGCTCCTATTAGGTCAACTTGTGACTTTGTGATAGAATTCAAGAAGTTTGTATAGTTGAATTTGTATATTATGTACAGGAGTGTAAGTGTGTGACTGAAAACGACAGGTTATGGGTTCAAAACTCACTCGATTAATAAGTGACTTTGGGCATTTTGACCAGCCAAAATGTGGCGTTGAGTTCCGCCTTTCAATACGCATACTTAAAATATAGCAAAAAGTAGGGGACGGAAGGGATTTGTCATACTAGGTTCCCAAGTTCCCTCTGCCTCCCTGTCACGTGCAGTAATTGTGAAGCTAAAAAAAATAATGAAATTTGCCAGTTAAATATAACTTAGGTGATGATACAATAATATGATACTATCGAGCTGATCTGATGATGAAGGCAGGACCTTAATAGATTAGGAGCCAGGAATTTTTCAGAGGACCATCTCTCAACTCACTCCGAGTAATAATATACATATAAAAATACATACATATTATACTATAGCAATAGTTTTAACTCAGTATATATATACTATGTCCTCCCTTTGGAGTTTATTTTCTTAAGCAAAATTCAACGTCAACCTTACTTTAAACATATCGAGAAACAGAAGTACTTTTAAATATTATAAAAATCCCAAAGTGGGCATCGAATCCACGTCCATCGTTGTACTGCGCAAAGACACCGTCAATATGTTTTATAAGTCATAATAATTGATAAGCAGTATGGAAAACGAAAGCGCAAAATGGCATGCATTTTGTAGGTCATTGTCGGGACAGTACTGTACGCATAAAAAACGTAAAATCTTCGATATTATTATTTATGTCATATTTTTTTTGAAATTGATATATTTTAAAATACATATGTTTTCTTGATAAGTAAAATCACAGTACTGTTGCCAAATCAAGTTTTAATTCAATTTTTAATATATTTCTTTTTTAGTTGCATACGTAGATGATATTGACTGCCTCGTTCATTTATTTAAATAGTCTCACAAAAAAAGGTGCTTAAAGATATATCTTAATGTGAATTGGATACTTCAATGGCCATATTCGTCAGCAGAGGTCAAAGGTTCAAGTCCGGCTAAGGACATTCACTCTTTTAATACACAATTAGCGTTGTCAAGCGTAACTTTATCCTTTTAAATAATAATAGTTGTGTTAAAAACAAAATAAACAATAAAAACGTTAAGATCTCGTTTTCTGCTTGTTTTGGTTTAGCTGATTGTAAAAATATTTGTGAAGATACAACTCTCACAAGCAAACAAGTAACATTAGATTCTCTACTTCTTACTCATTTGAAATATTTAGAAGAAAAAGAGAGAGGAAACATACTGATTAAAAAATAGTAGTTTAATTTAGTTTAATGGCAGTTACTTATTACAGAGCCGAAAAGAGAACCACTAGCTTCTGTCATAAATTCACAGACGTTTTCATAACGAGTCTATAACAGACATAACAAGATAATTTATTCTTATGATTAAGATGATGACAAGAAAAACTGGAAATAATCTCTTAGAATACAAAAAAATGAACGTATTGTGATTATTGAATAAAATTAGCATAAATATAAATTCATATAATATATACCTATTAAATTGTAAACTAGTTATGGTAAGATATTTACGATTTGATCTCCATTTATGATATATTTTTGCTATTTCGGATTCATGAATGTTTTGATTTAAATAATGTGGAATGAAACACTGATTTTTATCTCCTTTACTTGTGATGCCTTTACTAATATTAGAAAGGTGAAGTTCGTTTGGTTTAAACTTCTAATATCACCTTTCAGATATTAAAAGGTTATTTTTCAATACGATTTTTGGTTATTTTAATTAACCACAAGGGCAAAGCCTCGAGCAAAAATACTATAACAATAACTATTTTTAAAAATATATTATATTTTAGACTATTTTTACAATAATCTAGATAAAAAAACAAATAAAGATATCACAATATGTTATAATAAATATATAAAAAATATAAAATACTCATTTATATCAAATGATATTATTATTTTGGTTAGATACAATACTTTCGGAACTTTTTGCCTATTTTTACTATCTCAAAAGTCTAAACCACCTTAGTTAGGTAATAAATGAATCAATCCTAAAAACATTGTATAATTTCCCAATCTAAAAAAGGAAAAAAATGGAATATATTCTGATACGTCAGTTTATATGCAAATTTTGCTATACGGGAAAACCCAAACGATTAATATTGGTATGTCCATTTCGTGGTGTTTCTATGTTATATTTGGATGCCAGAAAGGATTTAAATAACTTTAAATCGCTGTTTGAATAGCTAAATACGTCAACGTTAGCTAGGAAGTATTGACACGATGGTTGCAGATTCAATATGTACTCGGGTAAATGCTTAAATTTAACTTAAGTCAATTAGCATGTTGTGGCACAGGGAAACAATACTTCAAATTTAGCGGAAATTGGGGAACGGAAGCGTATTAATACAAATTGAGTATCTTAACACCAGGTTCCCATGTTCCCTCTGCCTACTGTGCCATATGTGGGCTCCAAAAGTCAGTTTAGATGAAAATCTCTCTCTCTTAGCTTCACGCTGTATCCCGCACGAGGCAGGGTAGGCAGAGGGAGCCCGGGAACCTAGTGTTAAGACACTCCGTTCCACTTCTGTTCCCCACTTTCCGCCGAATTTGAGGCATTGCATGTTGAGTGGCGGAACTCAACGCCGCGCTTTGCCTTATTACCAGAGCGAAGAAATGAAATGTCAAATATCTAAATTGAAAATATTAAATATTTCATTTCCTCGACCGGGGATCGAACCCAGAACCTGTCGGTTACAGTCACACATTTGTGCCGCTGCGCCACGACAGGCCTCAAAATCAAATAGCTGTTATTGTGAAAAAATCATTGGTATCTGTCAAAATATTACTTGTTAATATATCTTGATATATAATACGGTAGAGATGAAAGTTAAAATCAAAATAATAAAATTTAAAACATATTCATGCAGTGGTTCTAAATACTCGCTACTATTTTCCTCTTAACAACGATGTTCAAGTTTGCATTGACTTCTTTAAATATTCATTTCGTACATCAATATTTAATATCGTTTATTTAATTACGTACATTCATACATACACATTTACTATTTCTGAGAACTAGTGCTATATATATATATATATATATATATATATATATATATATATATATATATATATATATATATATATATATATATATATATATATATATATATATATATATATATATTAACTCCAGACATATTGTTTTATTTTCTAGCCATTTTGATAACGTTGCGTCATGCATGTTTATTGGTGGACCCCAACGCCACAATAATGACTTTTTATAAATTCAAGGCCAAAAAAATATAAATAGAAGATTAATCTGTAACTTCTCAACAATTTTCAATAAAAATATATAAAATATTAAATAAATGAAATTTCTCATAAAAACGTTTTCATGCTAACGCTACAAACTGGTCTCATCGCCGTCTTGCGTAAGCATTCGATATTTAGGTAAACTTCATATTATATTGATAGTGAAATATGTATATATGACGCGCTTGTTTACTTTACTACGTAATACGAATGTATTGCGATTGTTGCAAGTTCGATTCTTGAACAATTTGAAGTAGAAAAAAAAATTAAATAAGGAAGCGGAATGAATCTTAACACTAGGTTCCTATGTTCCCTCTGCCTCCTTTTCTATCTGCGGGATGAATGATGCTGAGAAAAAATCATTCATGGTCAATAGGCAGGCTCGTCGATTGTGATTACGATTTCAAGTCAAGGAAATGAATTACTTCTCCTCGCCGCTACAAAGCGAGTGCGGCGTTAATTTCCGTAACTGTGGGCGAAAATTACAATACAGTATAAGATTATTGATTTGGAGTTCTCTATGATTTCGTATGATAAGCGAATTATATTTCTCGCAATAATAGAATTATGTTTCTCGCAATAACATATTCTCGCAATATTTCCATTCAATTCGAATTCAGTGCGTGTTAAAGGCGGAACTCAACGCCGCATTATGCTTCGTTATCAGATCTAAGAAATGAACGTTTTAAATATTGCATATCCTCGAGTGGGGTTCAAACCCGCAACCTGTCGTATTTACAGACAAACGCTTCTGGCGCTGCGCCACGGCAAGTCTCATGTATAATTTTGATCTAAGTAAATCTAAGCTAAATTTCAACAGCATTTCGATTTTTCTCTAAGACCAAACGCGGTGTTAAATGCACAACTCAATACGAGGGTCACGCTTTGAATTCAGACATTTTTTTTTCAAAGAAAACTAAACGCGGCGTTGAGTTTCGCCACTCAGTACGCTATTTAGAATTCGGATTCAATGCAGAGAACGCGGCCTCTTAAACTCAGCCAGCCTAAAACAACCATTGCTCAAAAGGGTATTATTTTAAAGATCTCCCAATCAACCAATACATTATAATATTTAATTAATAATTTCGTAATTTTACTTCGATTAGTTCAACTGCCTTGAGGAGTTGTCTTATCTATAAATATAAATTACCTTGACACTGTAGAAATAATCATTAAATGATCCCTAGCATCTAGAGAAGATCTAGAGAAAGTACAGCGTTATAATGCATGGAAAGCTTTTCATTCTTTTACACTCTCTCTCTACTCAGCTTCACGCTGTATCCCGCACACGGCAGGGTAGGCAGAGGAAACTTGGGAACCTAGTGTTAAGACACTCCGCTCCACTTCCATTCCCCACTTTCCGCCGAATTTGAGGCATTGCGAAATTGCGAAATTGCGAAGAAATGAAAACACTAAATATTTAATTTGATGATATTAAATATTTCATTTCCTCGAGTGGGGATCGAACCCAGAACCTGTTGTTTACAGTCACACGCTTGTGCCGCTGCGACACGATATGCCTCTAGAGGAGTGGTCTTAGAGGAGTGTAGAAAAAAAAGCAACTTATCAAAATTGTTAGGGGAACGGAAATGAATGGTATTAAGGAGTAATACAAGCGACAATGTAGGACATAACTTATGTATCAAGAAATACACTGTATTCATATTATAAAGAGTTTCTTTCATATAACGGGCTAATTACACATTTTTATCGTTTTAAAATACTATTTTATAGTACATGATGCATTTGGGAACCTAAATTGTTTTCATATACTTAACTGTATCTACTTTAAGACTTACCTCGGGTTCCCATTCAAAATTGGTCACATTTCTATTTTCATTTTACTATACTTGTTAAGATTTCGCTCTTCTTGGTGGGTGTTTCTGATACAAAAAAAATGTACAATTTGTAATGATAGCATAGAAGATATTTATCATGTGTCAATGTGAACGCAATAAACGGCCTTATTGGCTAAATGCCTATAATCTTGGTATTTACAGCAGTATTCTTGCAGATATATTGACAAGTACGGCTCTTGCTCTGGCTATAATATGTATCTAGATCATAGGGGGGTGACATAGTCAATGTTATGGCTAAAACTCTTAGACAGTTTGTAGAAAAAAAAATACTATACAAACATATATGTGTAGTAGAAAAGTTTTTACTAATGTACAATATTAGTCTAATATAAACACGTACCTAAATTAACATTTAACTTGCGCATTAACATATAATTTATGAGCAGAAAAATCTTTATTCATACAAAACAAGATAATAATCAAACTCATAACTCTTTTAAGTTGCCGCAGTCGGTAAAAAATATGCCGGCAGAAGCTCGAGGCCGTCTTTTTAAATCGTAAACATGAAAAGCAACAGAAATCATTAATTATAGTGCATTCTTATATACAAAGCATCGATAAAAAGTCATTGCTGTTGTGTTAAATATTCTTCCGTAAATATTATAATTTTTACGTCACTTAGTAGTGATTTTTTATTTTGTTCTCTGCTTTTGTGGAGGAGCTTCTTCTTGGAGAAAAGTAGTCATATCCCATTTTTTTAAAAAAAAATGTGGTCTTAAGAAAAAAATACCCAAAAATTGATGTGCTTTTTATCTATTTCACTTGAACACGGCGTTGGAATATGAAAAAATTGCTCCTATCCTAACGCTTACGTAAAGTTGTAACACAGATCATTTTAAAAGTAATCCATAAAGCTCTTCTAAGAAACGATAAAATAAAAAGTCTCTAGAATTTGGCGTAAGATGGAAAACGAAAGTGCCTTAATAGGAACACAGTGTCTCAACATTAGGTTCCCAGGTTCCCTATGTCTACACCATAATGAGTGAAAAACTAAAAAAAAATTATAAAAAAATAACCTCAATAAATATCTCAAAAAACACAATTAATTAACACCAAAATTAAAGTAATATATCTTTTTTTTCGAAACGCAAGACGTAACTCTCGCAGATGATGATAATACGCAACACATCCGCCACTCCATTTCACTTTATTATCCAAATAATGTCAAAAAACAACTTTAATTTCTAAGTATTTAATATAGAAATTGCACAATTTCCTTAGATAATTGATTCAACATTATACAAGTTGCTTGTGTTGTAACTTAAGAGACAGTAAAATTAAATAATGTATTGGTAAAGGCCATTAAATCTGTGACGAGTCATTAATCATTGATCAAAATTACAATGTCTTCATTTAAAATTAGTTTTTAATGTTTTGTACGAGTGGTAACTTTACTCTGTATTCCGTAAAGGGTTGAGTAGGGAGAAATTTGGGAACCTAGTGTTAAGATACTCCGTTCTCATTAAGATACTTCCTTTCCTCACTTACCAACTTTTTGAGGCCCTGTGAGTTGCGTGGTAATTTTTCTAATCCACATCGATTATGATTTACTAATTTAACTAACGGAACTTGAACTGGCCTGACCTATTATTTATCTATATAAAAAAAAATTTGGCAATGGACAATGGGATTTTTTTTTTCTAAAATTCAAGTTGCAATAATTATGTCGTCTGCTTTTATCTTGAATTTATTTTATTCTGATAAGTTGTAGCTTCCATCCCCACTCGTGGAAATAAAATATTTAATATTTTTATGGCTTCGCTCTGGCAACAAGACAAAGCGCGGGGTTGAGTTCTGTCGTGTATCATTCAATTATCTTTCGCTCAAGTTTTAACTAACTTTAAAAAATATTCATATATTATACCATTAATCTAATATTTCGGTCATTTTCTTCCAGCTCATCTCGAAGGTAGCATCATGCATAGCATCAACGTATCCCTAATCTCACCTGGTGAGTGCCAAGCCAAATTATCATCGGACTACCCTCATCTTTTGGAACAGTATGATGAAGACAGCTGTGCCTGTGGACAACCCAGCAATCCTTCGAACAACATCTGCAGGGTATGTATTAATAAAGATATTATTTATATACATGGACCCATCTTGACCCATTGTCACCGTTCCTGATCTGTAAACGTGATGATTATGGGTTTGATTCTTACTCTTGGATTTTTTTTTTGAGCTTAAGCTTTCCGTCACGCTGTATCCTCTTACCAGTGAGATAAATGATTTAGGTTAATTCCGTTAACCAATCAATACGCAAGTCTTGTCCTCATTGGATAGTACGTGAGGAATAGATCTAGAGTATCGTCACGCTAGAGGTTCTACTCAGCTTAAAGTATACTATAAAAAATAAAATATATATAGTCTGACACTGTCGTTTCTATGCTGACTGGAGACATGTACTGTAAGCCAACCAAATATGGCTATCACGTTGAAAAACAAAACTTTTCTGTATAGTACTCCAGACAGATGGTACACAGTATTAGAACACTCTGTTTTTTACGCACCACCCGAATTTCGAGACATTGCGTGTTGAGGCCTGTCGTGGCGCAGCGGCACAAGAGTGTGACTGTAACCGACAGGTTCTGGGTTCGATCCCCAGTCGAGGAAATTAAATATTTAATATTTTCAATTTAAATATTTAATATTTTATTTCTTCGCTCTGGTAATAAGGCAAAGCGCGGCGTTGAATTCCGCCACTCAACACGCAATGCCTCAAATCCGGCGGAAAGTGGGAAATGAAAGTGGAACGGAGTGTCTTTACACTAGGTTCCCTCTGCCTACCCTGCCTCGTGCGGGATACAGCGTGAAGCTGAGTAGAGTAGAGCGTGATGCTGAGTAGAGTAGAGTGGCGAAGCTCAACTTCGCGCTTTGTCCATTAAGGCGAACAATATTAAAATAATTCATGCCTATAAGTACAAAACTAACTAATAACCGTACTTAAGTACGTCTATAGAAATTTTAATTTGTTTCTTCATCGAATATATTACATAGTAAACATTGAAAAGAATATATAATTAAAATTGAGCACAAGGAAATTTTACAAATAATTCAAATTACGACCACTCGACAAATTTCTCACTTAAAAAAACCTTGCGTTTCGGTGTTATATTGACTTTTCGTCCGCATTCGAGGGTCACTAATTATATATTTAGTGTTCTCAAATACATAATATGTACATATATATATTAAACTTTTCCGTTACTGAGTGATTGACATACTAAGTACAGCATGAACTAAACGGTGTCGAACGTAGAATTGTCATATAGAGTCCTTGAAAAGTCTATGATGGGTACTAAGGTTCCCGAAATTGCCTTAGGAACATACAAGCCATGCAAACGAAGTTGTGGGCAACAACTTATATTAAAATGTTTTAACATTTAAAAGCTTTGAAAGATATAAAATATATTATCAACAAAAATTATCAACATATTTATTTTATGCAGGTTGACATCGGCAGCGCCCTCGCTTGTACTTCTGGAGATGGACACTTTGTGCTTAGAGGAATATACTCATGGGATTCAGGTACGTAATCTGGAAACTTACTAGTCTGGCTTACTAGTCTGGAAAGCATGGAATAATTAAAGCCAATAATATACCATAGTAATAAAAACGATGATCGGAGGTTCTATCTCCACTCCTGGGAATGCAACTGTTTTGGGTAGTATAAAGTGTGGCAATTGCCATGCAATTTTACTTGCATTCAAAAAAAATAAGACAACTACTACTGTGAGCGGGAGTCAGAGAGCAGCAGTAAAAATTAAAAAAAGCTATAATAATTCATATATGTAGTGTTAAGACACTCTGTTCACTTTCCACTGAATTAAAGGCATTGTGTGTTCAGTGGCGGAACTTAACGAAGCGCTTTGCCTTGTTACCAGAGCAAAGAAATGAAAACATTAAATATTTAATTTCCTCGAGTGGAAATCGAACCCACAACCTGTCGTCAACAATCACACGCTTGTGCCGCTGCGCCACGACAGGCCTCTAAACCAGCACCAAAGCCAGTTTTAAATATTTCCATTTGATAACATATTCTAAGCCGCAAGTAAATGTTAGTATAAAATCAAATAGTGTAAGATAATAAATATTAATTTATGTCAACTTTACCTACAAATAACAAGTACAATTCCACAAAGTAGTTATAGATGGTAATCCCATGTGAAGGAATGTTGATACTAAAATACTGATCTTATATCGATTCGCTTAGTTGCAATGCAATGTTTTATTCTGTCAGTTCTCATAGTATTTTTTACCATGTTTTGAATCGTTTATGTCTTTCAAATTTAAGCGGCTATACAAAACGAACCTTTCCATGCTTATTATTTTATCTTTGCGCTGTATTTCAAATAATTTATTAAAACTCTAATGTGCTCAGTTACCGAGATACTATTTAAATTGGTATAAGAAATTATAATTAAACAAATTATTCTCTTGTTTTAGGCTGTCAAGTTGGCAACCAGATCGCTGCGTTCTACAGATTCGATTTGGAATGGTACCAATGGGCTATCGGTTTGATAGAAAGTGTACGATTCGCTAAATTTAGCACAGTTACCAAAGTATCTGTCAGTCAAGTCAAAGGAGTCAAAGGGTTCAGTGGAGTTAAGGGAAGTCAGTTCAGTGGAGTCAAAGGATCTGTTAGCTCAGGCTCTGTATCAGGTGGATCTGCCTCTCTCGGTGTGAAAGGTTTTGGTGTTTCATCAGGAAAAGGCCAAGTTGGTTTTGGACAAACACCAGGATTTGTCAATCAAAAACAGTTTGCTGGTAGTGTGAACCAATTCTCTGGCAAAATCTCATCAAGCGGTAGCTCTCAATCAGGATTCGGAGGTTTCAATTTTGGAGAAATTAAGCCCATTTCTAATGGATTCAGTGCAACGTATTCCGAAAAGAAAGTGTTCCAAACTGAACCCAAAATCGTAACTTTTACGACCAAACCCGAGATTATCACATACACAACTAAGCCTGAAATCGTCACATTTACGACAAAACCTGAAATCTTTACCTACACGACCAAACCTAAAATAGTCACGTATACGACGAAACCAGAAATTGTTACCTATACGACAAAACCGAAAATAGTAACATATACGACTAAACCCCAAATAATTAGGTATGAAACTTCTGGAAGTGGCACCAACCCTCAATATGTAGCCCCTGGGATCACTTTTAACCCCTCATTCTCAGATTTAATAGGTAAACACGAACACTCAGCCAAATGCAAGTGTTTAGAAGGCAAGAAATAATTTCGGATAAAATTTTGGGGGTCACAATGTCCTAGTGCCATAAAAATCTGTAATTTACACAAAAACATATTAAAAAAATTGATTGACAATGCAAAAACAGCAGTTCCTAGAGAAACCCGAATAAGCAAATTCAAACAAAAAGAACGATACACAAATAAAAAATGACAATCGATTTTTTTTTATTTAAAACGACTGTACATACGAGTAGGTAGGATGTATTGAATTTTGTGTTTATGTTTATATAGCGTGTTTACATATTTGTGTTTATACAAAGATATTTTTTCGATAAACTGCCATAATATGTTTTGCTAATTCTACCTATAATGTACGTTTTTTTTTTATATTTAAAAACGAAGTCAGGTGATGTCAAGGTGGCTCGAATCTGAGATAAAATGAACAAAATTATAGAAAAAAAAAACATATTTAATATTGTGTAAAAAAAAAAAAATATTTAAAAAGAATTATTCATTAAAAAAAAATCAAATTTTTTTTCTTAATTATAAATTTTAATATTTGTCTTAGGCCACTTTAGCATTCACCTTTAATGTTCATTATATTAGTTTCTTGACCGTTCTGGACAGTTCCAGAACGGTTGACTCTCTAATTTAATCGATTTAGTTATTATTTAAGTATTTTTTTTTATAAAAAAAAACTGATACCGACGTTTAAAATAAGTTTTTAGTCAATATTCTATGTATTGATATTATTATGTAAAATTAGGTTTAAATAAAATGGAGGTATTTTATTCATGTTTGTTTCATTTTATTCCATAGAGGCCATCCGTGGCAGGGGTGTAACGAGAAGGGTTGTGGGTTCGATCCCAACTCGAGGAATTAAAATAGATAATATTTTAAAAAGATTTGCTTCTAGTTGATTATTTTTACGTGATTCCACATGTGCAATAATGATTTTACATATCTATATTAAATACCAATAACAACATATTTTTTTCATCATCACCTTTATCCAGCATATAACATGCAGTGGGAACCTAAGGCTTGAAATTCCACTTAGTTGAAATGTCACCATTCCTGGAAGAAATTGGAATTGAATAGTGGTTTATGCAGCTAAGTCTAAGACCGTGTTACTTTAGTAACTATTAATAACTAGCGACTAAACACTTAATATTCAATAATAACCACATTATATATAATTTACAACTGGTATAATTCAATAATAATATACTTCCATGATCTAAGAGATCTTTCTATGCGAGTAAGATTACGTGTATAAATCATACAAGCAACTTTATATCAGCTTCAAGCTGTGTCCCGCACATGGCAGGGTAGGCAGAGGGAACATGGGAACCTAGTATTAAAAAAATCCACTTCCGTTCCCCACTTCCCGCCGAATCTGAGACATAGCATGTTGAGTGGCAGAACTCAACACCTATGCCTTGTTACCAGAGCAAAGAAATGAAAATATTAAATATGTATTTCATTTTAAAATATTAAATTATTATTATTTTATCATAACTTTCAACTATCATTAAAGGTAATACCCAATTCGACAGCAAAGTACATATAAATTAATTTATAAAACAAATAACACATAAAGCTATCGCTATACCGCGTCAGAGGCACCTCGTTCAATAAATTAGTGCGTGCGACCACGAGGTACAACTAGCAGGTGAGGCCGTCGTCGTCGCTGCACAAATTTATTCGGCACACGCAAACCCAATAAACATAATATTTCTGCATGATGTACCTTACCTCTAATTAAATTAAATAAATATAGCAGAAATGCGAGCTCCCGCCTAACACGTAGCTCGTTGTACCCCACCATGCCCAACACAAACAAAGCTGGGTACATAAGAGGATAGAAAGGATATACTCCATACAGTCTAAAATTTAAAAACCTTATAAATTTATTTTGTATCCGCTCCAACATAAGACTATATTTGGTCTCTACGAGGCCCAAATGACTGCGTTGCATTCCATTGGCTTCTGACTAAAGCGTTATATAAAACGATAATCCCTGCTGTATTTGTAAAATTACGAACAGTTCGTAAAAGGAACCCTAAATTTCTGTAAGCCTTTTTACAGCACATAATAATGTGATCACCAAACATTAGGTCCGCGCTGAAAGTAACTCCTAAGTTTTTAATTTCCGTGACCCTAGCCAGTGGCATCCCATCGATGTCATAGGTATGCATAATAGGTCTATGCGTACGCGAAAACGTTATTGTGAAACATTTTTTGGTGTTCAATTGTAAGCGATTCTCCTTACTCCAATTTGCTACACTATCGATGGCATTCTGTAGACGTCGACAGTCGTCTTCTTCCCTCACAGTCAGAGATAACTTAAGGTCATCTGCAAACATTAAACATTTTGCGTCTTTAACGACTTTGGGCAAATCGTTTATCATTATTAAAAACTGCAGAGGGCCAAGATTACTTCCCTGACTTACACCAGACCACGTAAAGTACGGTTCCGATCTGTGTCCTGCGTATTCTACAAACTGCTGCCGATCTCTCATATAACTAGCAAAAAAGTTAAGTAGATGCGGTGTAAAATCAACACCGGCTAACTTCTTTAGCAACACTATCTACAAGGTCAAATGCTTTTTTGTAGTCGAAGTTAGCAGCGTCAGTCTGTCCTCCGCTATCCATAGTCGGCACCAGGTGAGCTATGTAACTGAGTAAGTTAGTAGTAGTGCTCCTCATTAGCCGAAACCCGTGTTGCGCATCTGAAAGTTGTGGGCTCAGCTGCATAAAAATGACGTTACGAATAGCGCACTCAAACACTTTAGCCGGTGACGACAGAACCGCAATTGGTCTGTATCCATTAAACTCTTCAGGTGAACCCTGAATATTTCATTTCCTCGACTGGGGATCGAACCACAACAGCTTACAGTCACACGCTTGTGCCGCTGCGCCACGACAGTACTCATGAGAAAATAGCTTACGGTTAAAAAATCTTAATGTAGAGACTGTTCACGACACTATATGAGAGACAGTGCTCAAGAGAAGCCATAACCTGTAACTAATATAATATATTTTAAACAACGTCAAGTCACTGTAATTTCTGAAAGCGAATTAGCTGATTTTATCTGACCTTCACATACCCTACGAAGAGATCACATTGCCCCAGCATCTTCTTTTACTCTTTCTGGCATGTAACAAAGTGGGTACCCAATACTGCATTGTTTACAGCCATAGGAACGCATCCATTCAGCATTTTACCATTAACTCTAATTCAAGTAGCAATACCCATTTTCACATTCATTTCGATTCAAGCCACCGTTAGACATAATTTCCAAATATACCACTTTATTAACTCATTCGAACATCTTACAATACATTCAATCCTTTCATTTCTCTTTTTGATAAGAGAATCTTTATGCTTTTAGGTAGCTTTACGCTGTATCCCTAGTGGAGTAGCCAGAAAAACGGAGTGCCCAACTCTACAGTCTCGGCATACTTCTTTCGCCTCATCCACTATAACAACCTCATGACTCTCTGGGGTTCCTCATGCTTTTTACGTAATCTTCCTTCAGTAAAGTAGATACTGTGTTTTTGAAGTTCCCTTTAAATTAAAACCTTTGTCATACTTGTGTTTAGGCTTGGATCTTAGGGTTTAAAACCAAAGCAGGAACTTATGTTCATTTCCATATCAGTTTTTCTTGTTTACTGTGAATAATCGGAAATGATAACAAATAAATTATTTTATTTTTTGTCTCTCTTTTCATACAGACTCTCACTCTTTCCAGACAGAGAGTAGAGAAAGTTAAGGATCGACCGTTTTCTTGTTCTTCTACAATCTTTCCATCTATAAATGTCTGATATAATTAGACTAAATAAAAAACGGTAGTTTCGTGAATAGCACAACTTTATTTTCACATAATATTATATTTAAAAGTATTTGTGACGAACCTTCGCTCTATCATTTTATTTACCACCCAGTCGTAGATTAGTGATACCCTGGAGTACACACCGGGTGTACCTGCCTCCCCACAGCCGGCTCCATACGCTACTATTCCTACCACTGAGTAACGTAACCTTTTTGAATCCTAGGAAAAAACAGTTAAATTTATATTCGTAGAACTTTAAATTGTAATTGAGAAAAAATTGGCAAAAATTGAGAATAGCTTTACTTAAGCTTTTACAGTAGGAATTTGTGGTGAAAACGTTTGAGAATATTCTATATTAATATTAAGAAAAGTTAAAAGTAAGAGGCATGGTGGTGCAGAACGAGAAGCAGTATAATCACATTTAAAATTCTCTCTCAACTTCACGCTGTATAACGCACGTAGTAGGACATAAAAACTTAGGAGCCTAGCGTTGACCATTAAAACACGCCATTCTGCCCCCCACTTTCTGCCGAACTAGAAGAGGGTGTTGAGTGCCAGATGTCCATCGAACTTTGCCATCGAACTTTGCCATGTTAAAATATTTAAAAATATCAGTGGAATCGAGTCTAGAACTTATCGCATTTGTTGTGACATTGTTTTGCCCCTGCGCCTTTGGGCAGTTGCAGTGCAGCTTTCCCATGCTTATGTATAACGTTTACGTTTCTGCAGCCATTTACCGATTTATAAAACTTTTAGCGATTTTTATTAGGATGACAGACTGACTGGACAATTCAGATTTACTGTTTTCTGGTACGTAACAAAAAATTTTTGTATCTTACTGGTATAGGACAGACGAGTGGGGAACCCCCGTCGCCCCGACAGGTGTCCACACCAGCTTCACCTCCAGCACACATCAGACTTTTATGCAGTTTGTAACTCCTACCAAACTTCGTGGTTTTTAATTTCTTTTCACACATTTCCTCTTTTATTAATGGCAGTTCAATCTGTAAAAAGAGTTATGAATAAATATTTTAGCAGGCAGAGGGAACTTGGGAACCTAGTGTTAAAACATTCTTTATTTATGTACAGACAAGGCAGACGGATCAACTGATCGTATGTGATCTACGCCGCCCACGATCCCCATTCCCGCCGAATTTGTGATATTGCGTAGTGAGTGGCTGTGCTCACCGTATATTGCCTTATTATCAGTGCGAAGAAACGAAAATATTTATATTATATTTTCTTTAAGCCTTTTATTTCACGAGTGACTATAAGTAAATGTTATTTGAATTTGAATTTGAATTTTGAATTTAGTCCGATAACTGTACGAATAATTTCTAATTAGTCGTCCGGGTATTTTTGTTTTGATTAGGTTAGGTTAGGAACAGTTTTATATTATTGGGAGAGCTTTATACATTTCTCTCCTCAAATAAGTCTACTGTCACGCCGTTATCATTACTGAGTTACAAAAAACCGAAAATGCTCGACATCGATTCCCTCTCTGAGACCACTTTACATAGATGTAATATGTAAAAAAAAACATGGCGGCCCCCATGATGATATTTTACCACCGTTACATTATAATTCAAAAAAATATCAAATGTATCTGGACTAATAATCCAGTTTCTGTACAAATAACTATCAATTATTCGTACAGTATACGGACAAATAATTAAAAATTATTCGTACGGTTATCGTATGAATAGATTCAGCCTTTATTTCAATAATAAAATATTTCCTCAGGTGAAGATTGAATCTACAACACGTCAGGCCTTGTTCTTAACCAATTCTATTGTCAGTAGTACTAATATTGTTCTCAATTTTTTATATAGGACTTATATTAAAAAATTGATAACAACGTTAATCAAAATTGTGATATTTTTTGTAAATGATACGGTTATGAATTTGATTTCTCTCAAGGAATTGAGTTATGAGTTCCTCCTTTCAACACGGAATGTCCCAAGTTTTGGCAGAAAGTAAAGATCAGTATGTCTTAACAATTGGTTTTTATTCTTTCTTTCTTTCTGATAAAATAACTAAAACTTGTTTCTTGTGAATGAATTTCGGTTGACAATACTAAGTTAAAAACCCTGGTGTGGTGCAGGAGCGCAGGTGACTGTAAACGGTACAGGTTGTTGGATCGATGCCTACACGAGGAACGAAATATTCTATATTTCCTTTTTTTTTAAAATTATTTGACTGGTAACTAGGCAAAGCGCGATCTTGAATTCCTCAAGACACACTGGCCAAAATTCGGTGGACAGTGCGTGTATAAGTATATTAATGGAAACGGAGTGTCATTACACTTGGTTCCCACAGGTTCCCTCGGGATTGATTGACGTGTCATAATTAAGAAACAAAATTTGGAAAACTAACCTTTTTTAGAATCACGGCTTGTTTGTTGTGGTTCTTAATGTCAATTCCCCAACCCATGCTGTAGCAGGTTGTTCCTGGTAAAGGCGTTATAGGTTCCAAACACCCTACTCCAATGTGAGGTGCACTTGCCAAGTCGAAAGGCGAAGATAAAACTAGTAAAGCTACGTCGTAATGAATGTAAACTGTTGGCAATAATTTAACAATTGAACCAATTTCTCATCTGGGTACTATTGTAGGAGCTTTGATCTGGAGGTAAGCGAGGCCTGTCGTGGTGCAGAGGCACAAGCGTGTGACTGTAACCGACAGATTCTGGGTTCGATCCCAACTCGAGGAAATGAAATGAATGAATGAATTTAATATTTTCAATTTAAATATTTAATGTTTTCATTTCTTCGCTCTGGTAGAAGGCAAAACGTGGGGTTGAGTTCTGCCACTCAACACGTCATGCCTCAAATTCGGCGAAAAGTGGGGAACAGGAGTGGAACGGAGTGTCTTAACACTAAGTTCCCAAGTTCACTCTGCCTACCCTGTTGTGTGCAGGATACAGCGTGAAGCTGGAATTGAAAATGAAATGGAAGAAGTCACATAAGATTTATGAGAACCTCTGGACGGGCTCCATGAACAATGCCCTCTTTGTTTTTCAGTCGCACTAGGAGGGCCGGTATACCTGCCGCCGGGTTTTACCCCAGCGGCAGGGACCAAACAGGTCTGCATCCATGAACAGGTTGATGACCGTGGACGAATCGAAAGAATGAAAGAGGTATGCTGAGACGAGATAGCGATTAGCGCTCCGTTCTCTCTGACTACCCCGGTAGGATACAACGTAGCCCTAAAAAAATATACTTACTCAAATTAAACTGTTCGTTAATGATAATTTCCGTCACATCACTTTCTTGGTGTTCATATTTCTCTTTTATCAACCGGTTATATTCACCAGCTCGGCATTTAAACTAAAAAGGAGGTAAAACAAATTAAAATTGTTATTATTTTGCAACTACACGCTGTATCCCGCTAAGCCGAGGGAACTTGGGAAACTGGACATATACTTCCTTTTCCAACTTTTCTCCGAATAAGGCGTTGCGTGTCGAGTGCCGAAATATATATCTGCGCTTTACTTTGTAAATAGAGTGAATAAATGAAAATATTAAATACTTCATTTTTTCAGTGAGCATCGAACTCACTACCGGTCGTGGTTACAATCTTGTTCCACGACTGGCCTCAAGAAAACAATTGAGAATAAGACTTTTTTCATCCAGCAGGGTAGGCTGAGAAATTTGGAACCTAATGTTAGGACATTCCGTTCCGTTCCCCACTTTCTGCTGAATTTGAGGCATTGTGTGTTGAGTGCGTGCGGAACTCAACACCGAAATATATATATTGTAAGTTGGTTTGCTAGTGTTTCAAACTTTGTACCCACATTCTTAGAGTATATCTCTAGGAGTAAAGGACGTATGATATTTTAAATTGAAAAAAATATTATTCAAATTATATTGAGATTTCTTAATATTCTATTTTGATGACTGTTTGACCAAAAAATTAAAAAATCTAGCAAGTTTAAAGCCTTCAAATTAATCTCTTATTAGCTATAACCTCCGCTTTGCATTTTTGTATATTAAATAAATATTAAAATTAAAGCAATGCGCGGCGTTGAGTTCCGCCACTTAACGTGCAATGCCTCATTTGGTATAAAATGGGCAACAGAACTGGAGAACGGGAACTTGCCCAGTTCTCCCTACCAATCCCGCTCTTCCATAGATACAGCGTGAAGGAAAACATAATATTCATATAACACAGTTCAAGCGGGCGAAGCCGCCGGTAGTTGTAAATAAGTTAAATATAAGGAAATACAAACTTCTTCGGATTCAACTTTGTACACCTTGTGGGCCGCTGTCATCACAACGGCAGGGTGGATGAGAGTGCCTCCACCGATAGTTTCATACTCCATCGATTTGTCTGGCGAATCCTTTTTGCTAAAAATTAATAATTTGATCGACTTCAAAAAAAATATTATAATAAAAGTTAATATATAACTACAAAATAGAAAATCTTTTTGTTCTCGCTCATCGCTCTTCACGCTGTATCCCGCACGTGGCAGTGCACACAGAGGAAACTTGGGAATGTAGTGTTAAGACACTCCGCTACCCATTTACCGCCGAATTCGAGACACTGCATGTTGCGTGGCGGAGCTCAACACCGTGCTTTATCTTTTTACCAGAGCGAAGAAATAAAAATATTCAATATTTCATTTCCTCACTCAAGGCCACGACAGGCCAAAAGAAAATCTATAAAAAAAAAAATTTAAAAAGACATAGTTATTTATTTATTTATTTATTTATTTATAACAATTAACAAAGTCCTTATCAATCTATACGATAATAACCGCATTAGTGCAACACTGTGTCGCGGTTATTAACGCCCACCCCCCGGCATTTTAATACCATTATTTTTAATTGTTGCAAATATATTATTAAAACAATTTTTGCTATAAAATACAAAAAATATAAACTATAAAGATAATTAAGATTAGTGTGTGTGAGTGTGTGCGTGTGTGTGTATGTGTGTGTGTGTGTGTATGTGTGTGTGTGTGTGTACGTGTGTGTGTATATTTTAAGTGCATATTGTTACTAATTTTTCTGTCTCGTCATAATTTAATGTTGTAAGCCAATCGTAAACTTTAATTTTACAGTGTCGTAAGGTTAGGGAGTAGATGTTAAGCTTCTCGTTAATTTTGTTATATAGTGTAGGACTTAAATAGTAATAATGTTTACTTGAGGTGGCTAAACGACGATGTTTAATCGTACAGACCTTATCAAATCTACGTTTTAAAGAAACAATATTCGGGTCGAAAAACAAATGTTTATGTTTTCGTAGAATGGTGTTCAAAATAAACAATTGTCGTACAGTAAATACATTACAAACTCGATACAAATCTGTAGTCGGAAAACGTCTAGGTTTATGTGTCATTACTTTTGTAAGACACATCGTTGGGCTCTTTCCAATGGAAGCAATATACACTTCGACGCTCCACCCCATGCTGGTAAGCAGTAATTCAGAATAGACTGCACAAGAGAGAGATAAACCATTTTTAGGACTTCAGGAGATGCACTAGATCTTAGTCTTGTGAAAATATATACAAGTTTTCTTAAACGGGACACCATTACGTTTACATGTTCAGTCCACGTGAGATTTTCATCTAGGGTTACTCCGAGGTACTTTATTGTACGTGATCGACTAAGAGAGCAGCAATCGCAAAATTCGTCCTGGCCTGTATAACATTTGTGTGCGATGATAGAAAAAGATGGACGTGGAAGCTGATATTTGTGGCCGAAAGTAATAAATTTTGTTTTTTCAGTATTTAATGTTAAAATTTTACATGATAACCAATTATTTATGATAGTTAAAGCTCTTTCACTATGTTTACGAACATCAGATCATGTGCTTCCATGAACAATCAGTGCAGTATCATCCGCGTAGGTGATAATTTTACAATTCGGGATTTGTAGCTTGCATAGGTCATTAAAATATACTAAAAATAGAATAGGCCCCAGCACACTTCCTTGTGGCACCCCGAAAGATATATTTTGCTCGCTACTTATCTTGTTATCTATTGAAACGCACTGAGTTCTATCGGTAAGATAACTTTTAAAAAGCTTATAAGCGGTTCCTCGGATACCAATTCTTTCCAATTTGACAAGGAGGAGTGGGATAGACACTGTATCAAAGGCTTTTGATAAATCTAAAAAAATACCAACAGTTTTCAGTTTTTTATCAACATGTTGAATGGCGGTATTTAATAAATCCATCACAGCGTCTTCAGTAGACCTACTGACTCTAAAGCCATATTGGTTGTCTTCAAGTAATTTATACTTATCCAAATAAGAAATAAGTCGCTTATTAATTACTTTCTCAAAAATCTTGGACAACGTACTTAATACGGATATAGGTCTATAGTTGTTGACGGATTCTTTATCACCGCTCTTGTGATAAAAGACATAGTTAATAGGCAGGTAAGAAAAGGGATCCTGGGAACGTAGTGTCAAAACACTCCGTTTCCCTAAATACAATTACGTTCCCCTCTGGACGCCGGATAGTAGAGTATAATACATAGTATATAATAATACTAAAAAAGCCTGGTTCATTAGTGAATTGAAATGCACAATAATCGTGCTAACGTGAATTTCGTTTAGCTTCACGCTTTAACCCGCTTTTTCCCGCATTTAACAGGGTAAGCAAAAGGAACCTTTATTAAGACATTCTGTTCCTCATTTTTCACTTAATTTTCAATATATTTAAGCTAAATGAACATAAACTGTAATTTTAGGTAAAAAAATAAAAATTCTGTAGCAATTTTGTCGAATAAACATTTTAAATTTAGTTAGTAGTTTCTGAACAAACAACAAACGTTTGACTGTAATCGATAAGTTGTAAGATCGATCCCCGATAACCCCATTTCGATATTTTCTATTTAAATATTTAAAAACGGCAAAACGCGGCGTTGAATTCCACCACTCAACACGCAATGCTTCAAATCTGGCGGAAAGTGGGGAGCGAAAGTGGGACTGAGTATTTTAACACTTTCCCAAGTTCCCTCTGCCTACCCTGCCATGTGAGGAATACAGCGTGAAACTGAATACATAAAAAAAAAAAAAAATATTTAATGTCATCGAGTGGGGATCGAACCCACAACCTGTCACGCCACGAC